>BMAU01019526.1:0-594395 GCA_019973935.1 Trichonephila clavipes | reverse complement strand
TTACGTATTGCTCACTTCTTATTTGTTCTCATACGTCCAGTAAACAATAATACAAAAAAGAATCTTAAGGGTGATATCTTCATAGTGTCGTATGGGCAAAGGTTTGATCATTCTAAACATGCAACTTCATGGAATTTTAGAATTATTCTGCGTCAAACTGATATCGGTAATTTAGGAAGATTGATCTTAATTCTTTTGTGCAAAAAGTTGGCGACATTGCGTATACTTTAGCCGTAGAGGATGATAGACGGTCTCTCCTCACAAATTGTTCTTTTTCAACTCCGAAATTCCAACTTAACTACACGCCGAGTCAGAATCGGAAGACTAATTTGAGTTAATATAACGGTTTCCATTTACCCTTCGCGAGCAGTCATTGAATGGAACTAGTTGGCAAAATTGCAAACCTGTTATTGTACTACACTTCTTAAATAACCTCTTCTGGTGATTCTACGTCCAAAAAGAATACAGTAGAAGTTTTTTTATAAAAAAAAAAGTAAAACTTAATCACATGAAATTAAAAAATTGTGCATAGAATAAAAATGTAAATTAAAAGGTTTTAGTTGTGATTTTTTTCAAATTTACTCATATATTACATTATACCTTGCAGATATTATCCAGCAAATATTAATGAAACTAGTTTTAATTTTTAGAACATAATACTTACTATTCAAAACAAAAACAAAAACAAAATTCTTTTTTTTGTTGAGTGCGTACATGAAAAAACTTGATTTTGACACTTAAGATTGGTACCGATCTCTCAATGCACTTCTTTGCATAGAAAGATTTCAATCTCACTTCAATATTTGCACAAATATATTCTAATAGAATCGAACACTCAAGATTTTAAAGTGATAAATAAATTAGAAATTTATGATTAGATTGTTTAAGAAATGTAACTTTGTTATCGAGGCAAATGTGATCCATGTACAACTGAAAGCAGAGTTGGCATGTATTTTTTCCAGGAAAAAGAAAATAAGTAATAATACCACACAATGAAAAAGAATAATAAAATTAATATGGTTATCCCAATCTCTTTGTGAAACGTTATAAATATTAAGAATATTTGAGGTGAAATTAAAAATATAATTGCAGATTAGATTTATGTTTAATACGTGCATCGAACTTTCCTGGATTTATTGAAAGTAGAGCCATTATTAAAAAACTTCTTTATTTCATAGATTTGCTGCTACTAGTCGACGCAAATTTAAGCCAAAGGAGGGAGCAAGTTGTTTTATAAAATACCTAAATACCCATAATGGAAGAAACGGTGCTCATTAATAATTGCAGGTACTGCCATATTCCTTTGATCTCCACCACGAGGTGTTCTATCACTTTTCAGGCGACGATTCTGATTTAAATGCAATAATCTAACACGTTCACATTGGGTATATCTACTTTCTCATTCGCAAACTTTAAATCTGCGGTTCCTTTACAAAAAGAGGTTCTTTAATCAAATAAGGTATGAAAAGTATTTCCTTTTTATAGGATTGGTATAAATCACTAATAAAACACCTTGCCACACATGCACTCTGTTTTGCATCTCTGTGAGCATTTTTGTATATTAATTTGTAATTTTTAAAACCTCTTCTTTTTATCGAAACACTTCCCTTTTTAATTTGAAGCTGTATAATCGGTTTGGTGCCTTCGTTTAATGCAATGTTTGATTCTTTAAACTTTGTAAATAAATATTCTTATAATGTAATTTACAAATAATAATTTACCAAGACAAGCACTGAGCATCATGTACGATAAATAACACCATTTTAATGAAATAACGATCCCTGAAATGAAAAAATACGATCGTCATCCCAGCATCCACATTTTATATATATAAAAAAGAGAAAAGTAATTAAATTCTTTTGCTCACTTTATAGCTGGATATAATTTACTCACCACTGTGTCAACATAAATGCCAGCTTCTAGAGCATAGTCCGTTTCCCGTAGATGTGTTTTTTTGTTCTGATTGCGTGCAATGCAGTGCGGTTATAGAAGTACCTATTCTTGAAATAGCATTATTCTCTTACATTCGAATTGCAACTTGATTCTCAAAACAATCGATGGGTATTTATGGAACATACCACATCATGTTTCCCTGAACGATACATTTGTTTTCTATTTATTTTCTTTAAAGATTTTGTTTCTTATTTTAATGTTAATCGAGGCAATAGAAATTACCTTAGTAAAATAAAAAGTGCTGAAGAATTTCTAGCCACATTTCAACTATTGCTGAAAAAAACTAACTTCTATTTTTCTTTTTTTCTGATATAAAACTACAGTGTATAAGCATCAGTATATACTGTTAGTACATTTAGATAAGTTAACGGAGAAAAAACTGAAAGGAGAAAAATGCCTGGTGAAAAAGAAGGTGAAAGCATCCCCACACGATAAAATCTGCATTATAAAATATAATTAGGAAAACAATTAAAAGTGTAATTGATAAAAATATGTATATACTTATATTCACACAAAGAAATATAAAATTCCGCAAAGTGCATTTTCTATGTAACGAACTTCTTCTTTTGTGATTCAATTTTTGTTTACCCCAATTTTGGGCAATTGAATTCCCGGAAGTTATTCTCTCTTTTAACATTTTATGGGGGTCTGCAACTGAATTGGTTTTTATTAGATCCCAACTCGCTGAGAGCAATAGGAGTCTCTCAGAATGTTCCCATCTAAGAAGTGCAACCTTTAACCCCCGTTGGCCAGTACACTAGAAACATCTTCGATATCCTCTTTCACCCTCAGTGAAGTTGCCCCGTGTCCCCGTGTTCTAATAATAAAATAATGTATGTTTAATATTACTTGTATGCTTTAATCCATAAAATGTCTTTAAAATTCATTAATTTTAGTATAAAATTATTTTCGTAATATTGAAAATACAGTGAATTATTCGACATTCCTTTTTCTTGTTTTCCTTGCAGTTTTTCTTTCTTTGTTTGTTTTTTGATGGGTAAGATACATAAAATAAACATATATTGATTTAAAAAGAGGTGTGAATAATTACTTTTTTAATATATAGTGTTTATGAATTTAAAATTTGTTTTATGTGGTTTATAAAGTATATTAAAAGACGAACCTCTATATAACGAATTTTCCATATAACGAACTTTTTCCCGGGATTTAGCGACTTCGTTATATAGAGGTCCGACTGTACTTTGAAAAGAGTAAAAACTCCAAAGCAACATTGATATAAACTAAAATAATGTTAAAAATTACTGAACATGAGTCAAAATACATGAGAAACATTTAAAAAAATTTAAATAGTGGCAGTGGCTCCACTGTGTGAACTTAAGGCTGTTCTCGGTAAAAGTACGAGAACTTGAACTAAACGCGAAGCACATTTTCAGACAGAAAAATGCCTCAATTTCCATGGAAATTTGCAATATTATAACTCATAGCTTATTTAACATTACGGTATAGGAGAAAAAAACCGCAAAACACATTTTATACCAGAAAAAATGAATCTCACTCAGTTTAAAACGGGAAGTATGACAAAAAATGCTGCTCTCTAAAGGATAGTGAAGCCAGAATATCATATTAATTTTTCATTTTTTTATAATTGAAAAAATGTTCCAAATTCGGGTCCTGTTCTTTAACATTAACCGAAGAGAGCCTTATGGTGGACACCACTTTAATGCGTTAATACTTGCTCATAAGGCATTTATACATAGGAGTACAAAAGTGTAGCGCCGGTTTATCCTTTGAGTGCTTGAGGCGGGCGCCCAGGTCCCGGATAATCTGGATTTAACCACATTTTCTGGTTATAAATTTCGATCTTTCCCGTGTCAAAGGAGCCTGTAGGTCTTCTGCGCCCAGGGCCTGAAATGAGCTTAAATCGGCACTGCAAAAGTAAGTCTTAAAATTGCCCTGGTCTTTCTTATTTTTAAGGTATCCAACTACGTTCGGAACCGTGATTTTGCAAAGCGCATAAATGGAGAATTTTCATTATATTTAGTGTCACTTAGATTAGAATATATGCATAAAATTGTTTAAAGGACACTTTGACAAAGAAATATTTATTTAAATATAATATTTTGGCAAAAAATTAACTTAGAATAATTTTTCTTCCAAATGTTCTCCTTTTGTGAAAAATGCTTCTATTATATAATAATATTTTGCCTGTAGCTGTAGTAGGCCTGTAGCTCAGACCTCTGTGCAGAGGCTCAACTAGAATTTTTTAAATATATAACTTAGAAGTGGGTTTATTCATATTTTACGACAACAGAGGGGAGCAATTTTAAGAAAAAGACACCGATAATTATTTCAATGGGTTGTAACTCTGAAAATAATGTGATTTTTTCAAAAATTCTAGTTGAGCCTCTGTAGAGAGGTCTGTGCTATATACAGGCAAAATATTGTTATAATAGAACCATTTTTCACATAAGAAGAACATTTGAAAAAAGATTATTCTAAGTTAATTTTTTGCCGAAATATTATATTTTAATAAATTTTATTTGTCAAAATGTCCTTAACACAATTTAAAACAATTTTACGCATGTATTCTAAATCTGGGTGACACTAAATATCATGAAAATTGTCCATTTATGCGCTTTTTTAAAATCACGGTTCCGAACGTAGTCGGATAACTTAATTAGTTTTAGGGATACCGTTTTCTCTGATCTCTGTTAACTAGCATCCGCATTGATAAAAAATAATCAAACATTGTTGTTTACGTTTTTATGTCAAAAGCGATTTGGGGGATGTGAAAGATTTACAAAATCTGTTTACATCATATTTGTGATAGAATATGTGGCGAATATGTTTTTATTATCTAAACCACAAAATATGCAAAACCGACTTTATGTTATTATTTTTTAAAATAGGACAATAAACTTTTTCTTTTTTTTAGATTACAAAAGAAGCAACATTCACAAGCACTTCGCTCTTCTTAAAAGATCATAAACTCTCTAATCTTTACTATTATGCATGTAGTTAAGGTGATAACAATAAGAATCAGAAGAGATAAGGAGAATTTAGAAATCCAAATAGAGTGTTTGTTTTTCACCCTGCGTCATCTTGTAAGGGAACGTGAAAATGATAAGCAGCTTTGAGTGGAATTATGGACGAGTTCATTTCATTCTTACCAACGGAAGAGGAAATATATAAATATCTTACAAGCGTGGATTCTTCTGCGCATGTCCGTAACCAATGATTCCTATGTGAAAGACAAGAATGATGAGAATCGAAATTGGCTCAAATTGTGTTCTTCAAAGGATTTCGGCGAAAATTATTCAATATGAAAAAAAAAATCGGTTATATATAGGCAAGATGGTGAGATTGAATGTTTATGAAATGATAAAAATCGTAAAATCTGTACTATTTCGTATAATTTATGCTGTTCTTTAAACAAACGCTGCTTGAGTTTATTAAACTACAGTCGGACCACTATATAAGGAAATAGCTAAGTTCCGGAAAAAAAGTTCGTTACGTGGAAAATTCGTTAAATAGAGGTTCATCTTTTAATATACTTTAAAAACCACATAAAACGAATTTTAAATTTATAAATACTATATGTATAAAAAAAGGATTTATTCACACCTTTTTTTAAACATTAACATATGTTTATTTTATATATCTTACGCATCAAAAAAGAAAGTAAGAAAGAAAAACAAGAAAAAGAATGTCGTAGAATTCACTGTATTTTCAATATATTAAGAAAATAATTTTATACTAAAATCAAAGGAATTTTAAAGACATTTTATAAATTAAAGCATACAATTAATATTAAACATACATTATTTTATAATTAGAACACGGGAAAATTTCACTGAGGGTGAAAGAAGATATCGAAGATGTTTCTAGTATACTGGTCAACGGGGGTTAAAGGTTGCATTTCTTGTATGAAAAGTCTAGAACTTTATTCCTCTCGGCGAGTTAGAATCTAATAAAACCAGTTCAAGATTTATGACCACCATAAAATGTGTTGAAGATAGAATAACTTCAAATTTAGAAGTACGTTAAAAAAGGGGAAAACAAAAATTGAATTACCAAAGAAAAAGTTCGTTATCTAGAAAACTCACTCGCTATAAAGAGGTTATTTTACGAAGAAAATCGTGTGAAATGTTCAAGGATCCAGAAAAAAAGTTCGCTTTATAGAAAAATTCGCAATATAGAGGGTTCTTTATGTAGAGGTTCGACAATATTTTAATACAAATCTATAACAAACTGGAATATTCTAAAGAACATTTGATTAAATAAATAAAAAATTTCTTATCATATCATTCAATTTTATTTGAGTTAAATTTAGTAATAAACATAAATAATTAAGTTAATCTCTAGCTTGAATTTTCGTTCCTCTCTTTTATTTTGACCTGGTTGACGCGGTTTTATTCATCGTTATTATGTAATTCATTTTCAGTTTGTTAACTTGGAATATGTTTATTAGTAGACTTACAATAGATTAAATGTATAACCTTTTTTACTATATCTTGTCTAAGAACATTAACGTGTGTTTTTCTTTTATCAAAGCAAGTGTTACCACGCTGTACTTTCAAAATATCACTACGACTCCGTTTTGCGTAGCTGCAGCACTTAAATGCAAATGAAGATCAAAACCTTCATGATATGGTATATTTGATTTAATTGTAAATTAATATCACACTCAGGAGTAACACGAGGGTAAAAGAGAAGGACTTCGTAATTTTGTGACTCAGCCAAGTGACAAGGATGACAGACACCCCTAATATGATCCCTCTCTCCAAACTTCCATAATACGCAGGAATTTGAACCTCCTCGTATGTCATGTGTTCTTCAGCCCCTATACACCTTGGGTCTTCAGTAACACCAGGACTCAAATCCACGACTCGACAACGTCGGTCGTGAGTTGGTGGCCATGACCACTTAACCACTGTAGTCATCTCACAATAGGGAGCTAAAGTAGTACGAGTATATCAATATTATCTTGACAAGAGTTCAAAGTTGCAAATTTTGTCATCAATAATGATTCTGGTGCTGTAGTATAACATAATTCCTCATTCCCAATTCTTTTTCTTTTTTTTTTATCAATTCCTACTATTAGCTTACACTCTCTGTATATTTATTTATCTTGGTGGAATTTTCAATCGTTAATAAAATACATTTTAAAGCGCTCAATTGAGCTGAAATTTTATATACATGATTATTTTGGATGACAATACAATAATTTGTAATTATAATTAATAAAAACTAATTGATTAAAACTAATTGTTTGAAGAATTACAAATACAGCCACGTTGGCATCATTTTTGGCGACCCCTTCGGCGACTTGTGTCAAAACTTAAAAAGGTTTTTTTCTCACGTTTTAAAGCATTAAGTTGAACTGAAATTTTATAGACACGATTGTTTTGGATGACAAAATGATACTTTAATGATAATTAATAAAAATGAATTACCACTTAATGTTGTGATTCTGTCATATGTATATACATATTTATATTAATTGTAACTATTTAATAAAAAGTAGCTAAAATAAAATTTTTCTTTATAGATCCAAGTAGGAATTAACTGAATTTTTTTATATTGCTTGTTTTTATTCAAATACGATAGTATGTTGGAGAAATAGCATTTGGAGGAAAATCGTGATTTTCTTGGAGTTATATTTTATGCAAGCATTTACTCAGTGAACCATAACGAAAAGCAAACAGATGATTTCTGTAGAAGCCATCGTTTGTAGGGTGAACAAATAGCAAGTTAGGCTCTTAATGAAAGACTTTCTCCGTACTGCATATCTGATGAGAAAAAGGATCAAGTTGGGCTTAAAAAAGCAAGATAAAAAGTTAAAGCATTGAAATAAAATATAAGGGCTGAAAATACGATTTTTTTAAATTTTTTATTGGAAATTAACTTTTTATATAAACTATCTGTTCTTCAGTATGAATAATTTCCATAAGTATATTCTTATGTATTTCCATATTTATACACTTATGTATATTATAAGTATGGAGTTTTAAGTATTTTTCTGTGGTCGTTGTTGCGAATTCGTAGTAAGCGTTGTTTCATGTCCTGTGTTCCAGTTCTGGTGAAAGGGAAGAATCGCCATGCAGAGTGAATGTGAGATTTTATGGCGCAAAAGCCAAATCTGGCTATACTGCGCCAAACATTTGTGAAAATCTGTGATCTAGACGGGAAAAGAAAGAAAGGATAAATTGAATGACAAGAAGGAGGGTCGAAAATAGAGAAGGATCAATAGGGTACCCCAGGTTCGTGAGACCCGTGTTTACCAAAGATAGTAAACCCCTTGGGAAAAGGATAAGATCACTAGGGTACCTCGGGATTGTGACACCCGTACTCACCTAAAGAAGGTGAGTCCCTGAGGGGTCGCCATGCAGAGAGAATGATACGTTAAATCATGTTACAGTTTTCGCGACGATGTGGTGTGGAAATTAGGAGAGTGGAGTGATGGCACAGGTGTCGTGCTCGTCATTTAACAGTGGGTTAAAATTACGAGAGTTGATTTGAATGGATTTTTGACTAAGGTTACATTCTAGACTATGAGTCAGTAACCTATGGCACTCGTGCCTCAAGTGGCACTACTGCACAAATTTGCTCATTTTTGAGAAAGGAAGTTGGATATGGAAGTCATGGAAGTTGGTCATGGAAGTTGATATATTTATAATGGACCTCATTTGACAAACATCTTCAGAATTATAGAATTTTCAGTGTAAATACCTTCAATCAAACTTAAAGAAATCTTTTATCGTACGGGCTAATTTAACAAAAGATTAGATATTTTTCAATCCATTCTTTTATTAAATGCTTGAAACATTGTGGTGCTGTCTATATTTATAGTTTTTGTTTTTGCTAAACATGTGTAAAAATACATGAAATAAAGATATGTAATGAAAAATATCAAGAGAATTTTATATACATATATATACATGCATATATTAAAACCACGCAAAAAATGTTTCTAATTTATATAGAAAAGTAATAAGTTTCTATTTTTTATTCAATTCCTGACCAAGGTTTTGAAACAATTGTTTTAAGCTTTTGAACATGAGTGCTTGGTCACCGTTCAAGTTTTCAAATGCGTGGGAGAAAAACTGTCCCACGCATATAGTTAATTTAATTTAGCCAGTTTATTACGCGTATTGGCACGAAACAGGGAACAGCAAATATAATAAGTAATTTCAATTGTATTTTAAGCTGAATTGAAAATAGCAGTTATAAATATACTATTTGTGTTTGACATTTTCAAGGATTTTTTAAAGTTGTTTTAATAATCTAAGTTTTTATAGCAAATTTTTTTTTGTCCTTGTAGTCAGACATTTTTTTTTTTAAAAAAATTTATTTGCAAAACTCCTCATGCTCCACATTGCATAACATAAGGCTTACAGACAGACGTAAGTGGTAACATCATTATAAAATTTAAAACAAAATTTAAAATGCTTTTAAGAGACAAATCTAAACCTCCATAAAACTTTAAAGAATCTGTACAGTAAACAAATTTTCTTAAGACATTAATGCTTTCAGTGTATTCATACGTTTCTTACAACAATTCTTAACGACAATAAACAACAATGTCTTTCTGTTTGATGTTTTTTTAATCATTTTTCTTCATTGTTACAAGCGAGCATGAAAGGTTTTAGAATTTTTTTCAATAAGTGTTTTAATAATTTGTAAGAATTCTATAATAGATTGTTTACTTTTATTCACTTAAATATGATTGGAATAAATTACATAACTTTTTAACTGAAGAACTACATTGTACGTGTAAAATGAATGATGGATGGTTTATAGATGGCGGAAAAATAAAATAAAAAAATTTTATGTTAAGTACTACCAGTACGAAATTTATGTATTTGTGCTTTTTTATGGTAAAAAGTAAAAGTAATTTTTGTTAAAGGTAAACAGGTAGTTTTTTTTGTATTTTTTTAACAGTAATTGCTATGAAAGGACACACACGAAGTAGTTGGAAGTAAAAATCACAGGCAAATAAAACAGCTTCTTTAGTATTAAATTTTTAAGAAACCTACTGTGTCGGAATTACAGTGCACGATGAAGCGGAAGACGAAAAACAGCCTGAATCGGACTAATTTGACGTTGCGGGGAGACAGTTACGGTTATGAAATGTTGCAAAGTACGCTGTACTATTCTCTCTCTCTCTCTCTCTCTATATATATATATATATCTTGTTCAAATTTTCAATTGTTAATAAAATACTTTTTATATTCATCCACTGAAGTTCAAATGCCTTTTTTAAAATTTGTAGTGGATGACACTTGATGTTAATACAGTTTTTTAAAATTTTACTTCATTAATTAAACTTTATTTTTTTTTTTAATTTAAATATTTTTCTGCGTTATTTCTGATGA
The DNA here is from genome assembly GCA_019973935.1 of Trichonephila clavipes. Taxonomy (NCBI): domain Eukaryota; kingdom Metazoa; phylum Arthropoda; class Arachnida; order Araneae; family Nephilidae; genus Trichonephila; species Trichonephila clavipes. The sequence goes on along the minus strand of BMAU01019526.1, from coordinate 584,103 downwards.
AGCTAGAATTAGTTGCAACAGATGGCGCCAGTAAGCTTTTCTAAAGAATTTTTCTTGGCTTCAAATACATTTTTTTAAACTTGTAGTGAATGACACTTGATGTTAGTACAGCTTTTCTAACTTTTAATTCATTACAATTAAATTAAATTAACTAAAAGAAATTTTTTCTTTGTTGACCTTAGGAATTGACTTTAAATTTTTTTTATATTACTTGTTTTAAATATAGAATCTTTTTGTGGCAATATTAAATTTTGAAGTTGTTACTTTTCTTCTAATCTCCGTGCCATAGAACATCTTTTTCGCATTGGTAGGTTGCGATTAATAATATTTTAATATATCTAACCACGATATACTTTATTCACTATGAGTGGGTTCAAGTATTTTGAAAATAAGAAGTAGGTGATGACATACTTTTTTAACAGGAAATAAAATTTAAGCTTGTCAAATTCTCGCAGTTGAATACAATTTGAATGTTTTTATTCAGTAACTTCAGTTTTTACTTTAACACAATTAAAAACATTTTCCCTTCATTGAAATTTTCATTACTTTAAACAAAAATCACAATAAAATATGAAGGGGTTTAAATTAAAAATGTTCACTGAAGTCTTTATCGCTGGATGTATTCAAGACAGTTATGTTTAATTTTAACATTTGAAAAAAAAGTTATAAAAAATCCAAACCATAAAACGATTTTTCTCAATTCCCCTTACACACACACACACACACACGCGCACACGAACGCACGAACACACACACACATATATATATATATATATATTTAAATTTTTCAAATGCAATCATCAACAATCAATCACAATAATCAATTGAAAAATTGAAATATACGAATCTAATACCAAATCCTATATATATATATGGTATATGTATACATCCTCTTGCTCAAATTTTCAATCGTTAATAAAATGCTTTTCATTCATCTACTCAAGTTCAAATACGTTTTTTAAACTTGTAATGGATGGCACTTTTGATGTTAATAGAGTTTTTTCAAATATATATTCATTAATTCTATTTAATTAATGAATAAATAGTAAAAGACAAAAATAATAGTCCAACGCCCTGAATAGAAAGGAAAACGGAAAATTACAAGGAAAATCGCTTTCTATTTTACCACTTAATAGTGTGATTCTGTCATATGTATATACGTATTTATATTAATTCTTATTATTTAATAAACAGTAACTAGAATAAAAAAATTTTTTTTTTTCTATGTTGACCTAAGTAGGAATCGACTTAATTATATATATAACTTGTTTCTCTCCATTTGTTCTCACTTTAAAATAATTCTTTTCATTTAATGTAATTTTTCGAATATTTATTTATTTGCTCTTATATAAAATGGAAATAAACTTTTTTCTAAAAAAAATAACAGCCATAAAATATTTTTATTTGCATATAACTTTATTCTCCATCTGCAAGAACAAAAAACCAAGTAACCCAGCGACAAAGCTATCACATCTGAAATTATATACTACTTCCTCATTAACGTGTTCTATTTTGTTTATGGCGATTTCTCCGGTTCATTTCTTGCGAACAGGGGAAGCGGGACCCCAAAGCATATCGCACTGGGAGTGGTCCATAAAAGGTCAACTAATTCCAACATTTTGGTTTCGGAATTGGCAACAGTCCAGGAACCATCCGGACAGGTTTACCGTCCACGTGATGAGAGAAATTTCTTATACATACTGTCAGAATGCCAAAATGCGTTTTCCGCTTTTGTATTAGATAGACAGACTATTTTATTCATCTTTCTTACGGCAGTAATAATACGCAGAGTTGTTTTTTCCCCGCTTACTGTATAAGTAGTATTTCTGTTATCTCGAGAAGGCTATTTTTAGGAGGAATTTTATTCCAAGCTGTGCGACGAAACCTCGTTTGTGTAATAATAAGAATATATCATAGTTTATATATACAGAATGTGCAGTTTTCCACCCGTTTAAGGAATACACAAAATACAAATATAGAAAATGTAAATATGAATTATGTGGTTGGGTTTTCTGTTGTGAGGGAAGTTAAATTGTTTTTGATTTGTAATTTGTTTATTTTTGTATACCGGAACAGTTTGAGTTATAAACGGAGGGAAATTCCTTGAAGCTGTGTGTGAATATGAATGGAAATTTATTTGTGTAATTATAAAATAAAAAACAAAACGTGAAATGAAAATTTCGTAACAGGATTTTTGAGAATTGTTTTTATTGTACGTTAACTTTAAATCAGAACTTATTTAAAAGTTATAAAATTTTTCAATTCCTACTATTATGTAGTTCACACTCTTCCTATATATATATATCTTGTTCAAATTATCAATCGTTAATAAAATGCTTTTCATTCATCCACACATGTTCAAATACATTTTTTTAAATTTGTAGTTGATGACACTTGATATTGATATAATTTGTTCAAATATTAATTTATTAATTAAATGTAATTAATAAATTATTAGTAACAAAAATAATAGTCCAACACAATACATAAAAAGGAGAATAGCTCCTTATGTCCCTGTAGTGCAATGGATAGTACGTTGGACTTCAAATCCAAGGGTCGTGGGTTAGATTCCTTCCTGGGATGGCCTAATTTATGAGAATGTGATTTATGAATGAATGAATAGTAACAAACAAAAATAATAATCCAACACCATGAATAGAAAGGAAAATCGCTTTCTTTTTTGCCACTTAATATTGTGATTCTGTCATGTGTATACAATATTTATATTAATTTTAATTATTTTATAAACAAGTAACTAAAATAAAATTTTTCTTTGTTGACCAAAGTAGGAATTGACTTAAAATGTTTTTTAAAATTACTTGTTACTATTCATTTACCATCACGAAAGAGAAAGAGAACTATTTTCATGAGCGAGTGAGTGAGTGGGAATTATATTAACACCACACTATAAAGCAAGACAAGGGCTATTCGTGACGTACCTCATTATTTTGAGCCTCGGTCAAGTGACGAGGACGACACCTAAGCTGGCATTCCCTCTCCAAAGCACCACACCACGCCAAAGGGAGAACTTTGAGCTCGACAAATTTGGTTTGCATCATCTCCCTCCATATGGCGGGTGAATCATTTTCATAATATGACTGCACTTAAGTTAAAAATGAAGTCGTAATACCCGAATTTATTGCAATCCGAAGTATATTGAAACACAGATAGCTCTTTTTTAATGAGACGAATTTTCAGTTTGAGATATTGTAGTAGTTGTATGATTGACACAATTTTTGAAGAAAATCTTTGTCTATATTAATATTTTTTGTTGAATTCTTTAAAACCTCATAATTCTTACTGTGACTATGAAATACTTTTATTAAAATTGTGTCCCCCAGAATTTGGTCTTGTTATAGAGCCGGTATTATTCTGATTTTATTGAGTTTTTTTATTTAGGTTCTTGTGAAATCAAACAAATGCAAAACAGGACATTTGAAAATTTTCGTTTGAGGAATCGAATTTGAAATTTAAAATTACATTGATCACACGTTTAATGATCTACAAAAACTGATTTTTTAGGCCTCTTTATTTTTTTAAAAAAATAATAATAATATTTTACGTTAAAAATCTCTCTAAAGTATTACATCCCCCCCCCCTTTTCAAGTAATTTTCATCTGCTTTTGAGTCACAGTTCCCAGTAGCTCTGATCATAAATTTCATTAACGACGTTGTTGAAGTTGAAACACAATTCCAAATATTGCTTCAGGACCTTCCGTGTACAACGTGGGATTTGATTTGATTTATTAAAATTGCACTCTAAAGAAACGCGAGGGCTATTGGCGAGTGACCACATAATTCTGAGCCTCGGTCAGGTGACGACAACAACACTTGAGCAGGCACCTCCCTCTTCTAACTTCCACAGCTCGTCCTCGTGAGGTCTTTGAGTCTTGGCCGATTTAATATACATCAGATTCTTTACACAGTGGGTCTTCGGTGTTGGGATGGCGATATGAGATAGAAGAATCGATTTCTCTGGTCAAAAAATTCGATTTTTTTAAATCGATAGGTAGCACTGAATTGATTCAGTGAATCGATACTTCATCCTAGGAAATCAACATTCGATTCTTTTTCTGTTTTGGTAAAAACCATAAAATTATTCTAACTCTACATGTAAAATGCACTTGCACTGGAAAGTCAGGGCTTAAATGAAGAATTTTAGCACTATTAATGGCAGGCCGTTGTGCACCTGAAGTATGTACCTATACTTTACTGGCAAGAACAAAAAAATCTTTTTATCATCACGTTCACTCTATAGCCATGATGTATATGAGTATCGTGGGATCATCTGTTCTTCGTGAGCGCCTTTTTTCGATTGCCGGCTGCATCGCAAGTGATGAGTGGAACCGCTTAGATCTCAGTAGACTTGACAGACTGTTGTTTTTAAAAAGCTTAGATATTAAGTATTGGGAAATATAAGCCATATTATTTATTTTCTTAACTTTTTAATGTATAACAAATACATTTAGAAAATAAATATCTTTTATTCCTGATACTTTGATATGTTAATAAAAATAACTGTAATTGTTTAATTCCCTGAACTAAATAAAATATTCCCTGATTTTATTAATAAGAGATCGTTTATTATAGTATCTTTCTTGTTTTTCATGAAATTGATTTATATTTACATTGTAAATGCAGACTTGAAAAAAGAAGCGATTTTTTAGAAATCGATCTTTTAGACCTCGATTTTTTGAATCGATTCATCAGGTTACGATTCGAATCGATTTTTTTCGGAAAGAATCGCCATTCCTACTTCGGTGGTGACAAGATTCGAACTCGTGATTCACCGTACACTACCGCGGCCGTAGAACATGGGAAGTTAAACCACATTGAAGCTTCAATGTCACCATGCAGTGCGGTGTGGAGTGAGAGTTATATTAACGTCAGACTATAAAGTCAGCTCTCACACTATAGGTGATGGACCTCGTAATTCTGATCCTCAGTCAGACGAAAACAACGCCAACGTCAGTCATCCAACTCTTCAAACTACCACATCAAATCAACGGGAGCCTCGACAGATTTATCGTGAAGCGTCCCCTTCTACACGGCGGTTCTCCACTGCCACCAGCACTCGAGCCCGCGACACTCCGCCACGAGTTCATGTCCATAACCTCCAGGCTACCATGGATAGCAGGATTGTAAAATACTAGGTCTGTGTGGGGTAGTCGACATCACTTGGCTGTAGTTCAACATTACAAAATCAGTAGCCAATAGTTCTCATATAGTTTCTAGCACAGTGTTAATTCAAACCCTATCCATATTTTTTACAATAGATAGTTAGTAAGAGGATTTGGAATAAAAATATTACATAAATACTGTTTACTTAATTTAACTCTAAACTAAACAATTTTAACCATGGCCACTCGTAATTCGAGCACTTCAATGTACTAATAATGGTTGTTTCAAATGTTCGCGCTTAGATCTGAAATGAAATTTCTTTCAAATTCAATAAGATCACTGTAATTTTCACAAGCATGTTTCGTAAGTAATTTCAATAGCTTTATGAGTATGAAATTTGCATAAAAGCCTAATTCTCCCCCGCATTCTGCGAATCTGTAAATATATAGAAAAGGCTCCGGGTAATCTTTTTCTTTAAAAATTCCCCTCACAGCTGCCAAGTGGGGTCGGGTCAAGGACATGAAGGGAAAAAGGGCAGCCAGCCCCGTGTTGTTTTCATCTCAAGCATCCGATCCGCTCGCTTGAAAGATGCTTTCCTCACTGGCAGGGAGCCTGAAGAGCAGTTGTTCTCGATTCGCTAGCTTTAAGGAAACAAAACAAAGCGATCGTCTTTTGTTGATGGTGTTGCCATCCAATGAACAAAATTTTGGCTAAAAAATGAAATATTAATACCACGTTCCATGAAATACCATCTAATCGGGGTTGAAGACCCATCAGAACATTTTTTGAATTTTGGCTGCGAGACTTCAAAACTTAAGGTGGGGGGATAATGCTAATATTTCTTCAATTCGCAGAAAGGGTTAGTTTAAGATAAATTTCGGTCTAACTTTTTTACTTCCAAGAAATGGCCCAAAGTGGAATTATAGTTTGTTGTATATTTTTAGACAGATGCTTTCGTTAAAATGGGAAAGGTGTCTGAAGCGTTTGGGTTCTATGACGTAAAATATAATCTAGGTATAATATTCCTGTTTATCAAAAAGAGCATACTAGAAAAGTTTCTTAAAGTGTCTATTTTTGTACTATTTTTAAATTGCTGTTTTATCATTCTCTGGCATATTTTGATATTCTTTATAAAAGAGGATGAAATAAAAGTTTATGTTAATCCTATATTTATGTAGTGAATATGTTTATGGAAAATAAAAACTTTTATTTAAAGCACACACACAAATATTTTACTTCTTTTACCTTCTTAGATAAATTATAATTAGATTAAATATTAAAATTTATATTTGTTGTTTTTAATAGAGAGAGAGATTGATTGTAATCAACTAATTAGTTGTATTTACATATATTGTTTAATAACAGAATTATTAAAAATACTTTTTTTGCAAATTAATTTACATATGATTTTTAAATTTGTGTTAATAATCAAAATATGTACACAGTAAATGAGATATAAAATATTGTATTTTTTTCTTTGTAAATTCAGAATTTAATCCCTTACATATTTAATGATCATTATATATAATAATTTAAAACTTTTGTAATCACACAGTTTTTTTTAATTCCTTTTACTGAATTATAACTCTCATACATAAAAAGTAATGAAGGTGTGCTGGTTTAATTCGCATTTATTGATATTATCTTTAAACCGTGTATAAAATATTTCATATACACTTAAATTATATTTTTACTGTCATCAGTTTTAATTAATTAAAGGTTAATACTAAATTAATTTTCTGAGTAGCAGTGCTTTGATATATTGGTATAAGTTCAGAGTATTGAATACTGAAGATTAAAAGATTAAATTCATTTAAAGAGTATATAATATACTGATTAATGTAGTTTTAATCATATTAGTGCCTGAAATAAGCATTTCAAATTGTGACTTATAGCATATATATTTTTGCAACATGGCTAAGATAATAGAATGTAATAAAGGGTTTCTAACGCACTTTTCATCACCAGAGTTTATGCAATTACCAAATATATAAGGATCATTCTAATTAAATATAGATTGGTGCCTGAAAAATTCCAGATACTTTGTTAAAAAGTAATTATTACACTCATTGAGAAGCATAATAATGAAGCTTCAAGAGACCCTTTAGGTGATTACACATTTTTCAGGCAATTTTCCCAATGCGATACAAGTTTTTCTATGCTTTCTGTGAAGAAGGACGGAGGCTGGTGAAACTATCATTCATCTACAGCGGGGTATAATACTGACTTTCAGGGACAAAACACGTGGTAGTCGCTGTGGTAACGGATAGATCCTTGTTGTGAGGTGGGTGATCCTATACCTCCCGGTGAACGCAGAGCGTCTTGTGTTGCATGGGCAATGTGCAGCCTTTCATGACAGTTTATCTGGCCATTTTCTTTCAATGGTCCTTTGAAATGTCGAAAATCATTGAGCGTTGATTGTAGCTTCGATGGACACCCATTTCAACATTAATAATCCTTGGACGTCTTAGAATATGTTAAGTATGGCATATCCAGTTACAACAAAGAACTGGGGTATCTTTGGCTTAGATGAGGACAGATGTCTTCCCTCTTGTCTCATTTTTTTTTGTTCCTGGTTGGAAAAGATGGCACGATATTTCATCCATAGACAAAATGTTCTATAAGAATGGTCTTTCGTCGTTATTGTTTTGTATTAAATATTCCAGACTCAAATTCATTTGTTCATATTTTCTCCTCGTTATAAAGGTGTTGTAGTACGTATTATGTTCTTGTATTCTAGTTCTTGTATATAATCGTATGTATGAATCCTACTCCAATGTTTACGGCATGATAATGCATTCTCAGTTATACGGTGGATTTTCAGTGGCACTAGGGCTCGAATTCATGACACGCCGGTCGCGAGTTCGTGACCATAACAACTAGGCTACAGCAGCCGTGGAATACCTCTGAAATTAATGCTAGAATTCGGATGAAATTCTGAATCTAGGTTAGTCAGATAATTTTTACATAGTTTAGCATAAATATAGGTTCCTGAAAGGGAGAATTAAGTTTTTAGAATTTAATTATGCATGTTACAGAACTAATTAATCTTTCAACATATTTTAGTTCCCTTTAAGCTATTTACAGTCCTACAAATTTTGTCCAAATGGGATAATAAAGCGAAAGTTATTAAGGGTATATAATTATCTTTTGATTACTACACGTTGTTCATATTTTGAGATGTTGTATACTATTGTGTATATAATTAGAAATATTTAAAATTAGCAAGAAACTTTATATTGCCAGACAAACTTTTAGTATTGTCTGCTTGTTTGGAAAAAAAATGATTGTTTTTTATGGGAAAGTGGATTTCTAAAAGTTTTACTATTTCTTATCGCTTATATGAAATTGGTAGCAGATCTTTTTCGTTCTTATTTTTCATGTTGTTGTGGCTAATGCCACCTATCTGACGTAGTCAGAACGAAGCCCACGACATTCATCGTGGCAAGGGGCTAGAAGTACGCCTGTCGTTGGCCTAGGCCTTGAGCACCATACAGGTGACAGTACGAATTAGCTCGGTGATCCCCGAAGGGACGATAGATGGCGAAACCACCTATCTCCCCCTCCACAATTTTGCCATGGGACTGGAGTGGAGGGAAATATTCTCCAGTCCCCTGCACTCGTGATTCAGCCCACAAGACTTTCGGACCCACTGATTTAACGAGCACGTACTCTGTGTGTACTCGGAGGGTATTTGGTGGCATCGGACATCGAACCCAGGACTTCCGGTCTGGAGTCCGATGCTATAATCACCAGGCTACCCACGGCCCTTATTTTTCCTTCCCTTTGAGAAAAATGTCGATTTAACTATTTTAATATTTCGTTAATTGCTTGAATATTTGCTTTAATAATATCATATAGTTACGAATTTTGTATAATGAATGCTTAATATAGTGTAAAAAATTAATTTATATCTGGATGTGTAATGTACGTTAATATTACTTTCTGTTGTATTTATTTTATGCTTAAGTTGTAATATTCGCAAGCAACGCCGTTCCTTACATTGCAATGACGATTCAATGGAAACTTGAGAAAATGTTGGCATCATTTTTCGAGAGTTGGTGTCCATATGGATACTTCTGGAAATTACTGGAGAAATCTACTAATATAACGTAACAATGACGTAATAATGACGTAAGTGGAATTTTCGAGAAAAACCCATGCCCCAATAGGAGTCACTCGCTGAAGTTGAGTCAGTACTGTTTTGTCCGTTGAAGAGTCGACTAGCTATTAGTTATTCTTTCGGTTGCTGAACAGGACGAGCGAGTGCTTGTGAATAATCTTTAACATACTTGTATTTTAGACACTGATGGTTGTGTCTGGGAGTTGTAGAAGGTGTGAAGAACTTCTGGGATTTATTAAGCGAATTCTATTGCTATATCCTGTATTTCAAGGATAGTTTTCCCTACAATAAATTTTCATCACTCCTTAAGAACTGTCTTGTTCTTTGAGGCTGATAGCATAAAATCCTCGAACCCCGATCTCCGTAACAATATATTACGTTTATAGCGATTATTAATTCAGACAAAACAATTTCTGCTTTGAAAAAAGAAAACTAGAACTAACCAGGATAATGCTGACCTTGTTTAAATGGCAAGGTTTTTGTGATGTCAAAACTCAAGTTCATGACAATAATTCTAATTGAGACAATCATTAATCTTTGACTGAAAAAACTACTTGTTAAATATGATTGGGATATCGTAAATCAGTTTATATAAGAGCAACTAATAAATATTTTCAAATAAGTAACACATTAATAACCAGGAAAGAACGATTTGTTTAACTCTAAAGTATATCAAGAAATTTTGCACAATATATATGAGAATTTTCTTCCTTTTACTTCACATTACCTTGTATTTATTTTTGAAACTTTCATTGAAAGTGTTGGCGCATGCGCGCCAACGTCATGCGCACAAATGCAAATATGCTTCCTTGCCGCGCGGTGCCGGGAGGACTTTTTGTGGAACAAGATAGACGAGAAAATTTCTCTTTAATCTCGTTCCACAGAAAGTCCTCAACTCCACACCGCGCGGCAAATATTTTGTGCGCATGATTAAAGGTTGATTGATATTTTTTTTCAAGCAGGAAGTGTTCTGATACAAGGACCAAAACTTTTATTACAGTAAATACTTTGAAATTTTGGGGAACATACCATCCATTGATATAATATCGAATTGGACAATAAGAAGAAAGGAGATTCTAGGAGTCCAAATCTTGAGCAAAATGATAATTACGCCTGGCCTTCTAAACAAATTTAATTTACAGGATAATGCTGTTAGTTCAACTTGCAATAGAATAAATGATTTGGAACATGCTTTGTTAACTTGCATAAAATATACCTGTGCACAGAAAGGATCATTGGTACATACTCCAAATAGATTCCCGAAGTTCTGTCAACTTCAGAGATCTTTTAGAGAAAAAAGCATCGAATAAAAGTAAATTCAAATTTTTTTTTGCATTCCTTGAAAAATTTTGATATTTATTAATTAGAGAAAATAACGTCTAAAAAAAGGATAATAGCCTCTATCCACCATTATATACATATCGTATGGTTGTGATCAAGGTATAATAACCTTTTTTGCTCCATGTCCCACAAAAACCTATAACTGTTACTGTAAATGTAATTGTTTAAATAGTAGAATTGATTATGCTGTCTATTGTTTTTCAGTCTTCCATTGTTAAAAATCATCCGAAGACTATTGGAATCCCCATTAAAACGAATTCAGCATGCCGAATACGTTTTTGGAATCTATTTCCATCATTCTATATTAGTTTTTCAATTCTAAATTGATTTTGACAGTTTTCTTAATTTATCGGCCTATGATTAGTTTTAAAACAGATTAGTGAGTATTTATTAACGTCGCAATATAAAACAACACGAGAGGTACTGTTGATGGATCACGCAATTTTGAACCTCGGTCAAGTGACGAGGATCATACCTGAACAGGCACACACTACGTCAACGGGAGGACTTCGAGTCTGATTTAACGTACATCAACACCTCTACACGGTGGCTCTTCAGCGACACTAGGACTTGACTTATGACAGTTATATGAACGAATTCGTGATTGCGCAAAGATACCTAATGTTGTACAATTTTGTTAATAATGAAATATAAGAAAACGGGAGCTTGACGAATTGATATTATATGCTGAGCAAGAAAAAGAGTAATTCATATCTTATTAGTTACAAATATTTTTTATGTATAAAATAACATCTAAAAATATATTTATAAAGAACTATTTAGCAAAAAGAAGAAAAAAGTTATTGAATGTGTCTATTACATAATGAAAAGAGAACATATATATTGAATATTTAATGTTGTGTTCGATGTGTTTGTTCTTTTACAAAAAGGTGCTTTTAACACTTTCTCAAAATAAAAATAAAAAGTATTCCTTCAACAGAAATAGATTGAGTTTTCTGTTTTTAGAACTACTGTTGAACGCGACGATCCAAGTCCCCTTAAATATATTTATTCTATTTTTGAGTATTATATGTTGATGAAAGAGAAGAACAATAAAATAATACTGGAAAAAAATCATTGGAAATAATGGAATGTTCTTAAAACTGTTTGAGATAATTTTAAAACAAGAAATCATTGAAAACTAATTTTTTTTCTAAAGGGGCTTCGGATTGGTACATTGAAAACTAATTTGAAAGAGAGAAAAATGTCCTTTTATTGCCAGTTAAGGAATCAATAAAATGTGTTCTTACTGATTCTTCTTTTTCTTTTTCTATTGACACTACATCCCAGGGTGAGCCAAATCCTCCCCAAGAACCCTCTTCCATTCCGATCTCCCCTTAGCAACAGTTCTCCAATTAGTCCAACTTTAAAATCGCCCTCCACACCATCAGCCCATCTCAATTTGGGCTTACCCCTATTTCTAGTTCCAATAGTTTTGTAATTGAAAACTCTAAACGTCAAGGATAAAGGAAAATGCGGTCCGGAAACCTCAAACGACCAATCTTGATGGATTTAATGACATTGCTTCCTTAAATGGCTTATATAGTTCAAAATTATGTCGTTTTCTCCACCATCCATTCTCATACACATCACTAAAGATGCATCCAAGAACTTTACTCTCAAAGACTGCTAGCTGTTCAGTCTTTAATTTAGCCAAAATGCAAGTTTCAGATCCATAGGTAAGTACGGGTCAAAAGATTGCTTTAAACAGCATAATTTTTGTATATCTTGGGTTCTTACTGATATTCAGCTATTAACACTTCCATAAAGCTATATAAATCATTAGTATTTGCATGAATTTTGAATATTAGTAACCTTCAAAGCAATAAATTAAAAAAATAAGCTCACTACATTTGACGTTGATATTACAAAACGGATAGCCCAATTTCTTATCGGTATCTATACGAAAAGGAAAAAGAATTCAATGCAATGCGAATTTATCACTAAATCGAATGACCAACCTTAAAATATTTTCCACACTTATCGTTTGTCGAGGCGTATTGCTACAAGTGATGTTACCTTTATTTTTTCAGAGTGGGAAGTGATAAAAAAGGTCAATAACACGCCTTAAAACGTCTCTTTTTTTTAAACTTCACGTTGCTACTGATGTGAATCATATCACAAAATATCACCTGAATTCGGAATAGTTTTTAGTTCGATCAACAGAAAATAATTTGAGTTAAATATGTTTCGTTAATGAATAGTCAAAAGCTGTTCTCTGTTTTTCATTGAAATTTCGGATTATGATAGTTAATTATACCGAAGTGTAATTAAAGTGCAACGTGTGTGTCAAAAGTTGCTTTATCGTTAAGGTAAAACTGTGTTCGGAACCGTGATTTTGCAAAATCGTATAAAGGAATAATTCTTTTGGTATTTAGTCAGCTGAATTAGAATATTTCTTAGTTTTATTTCTAATGGGCTGCAGATTGGTGTTGAACCATTGCAGACCTAGTACATTCCCCGGAAGCTGGTATCTCTTTTTAGTGTGGCACCATATCGGCGGATACCAATCGCAGCAGGTAATTTTGACGCCCAGTTTCTTCCCTTGAGGGAGGCACCTGAGCTCTGGCGATGCGAATCTGTACTAGGATTTAGTTTAAATATATTAATGGAAAAAATTATTAATGGAAAAAATTATTTTTAATGGAAATTATATTTGAATATTATTATTGGAAAAAATTATTTGAATGCAATTTTTCCGCAAAAAACGAAGAAAGAATGACGTATTTTCAACACATTCTCCTTTTACGAAAAATGATTCCATATTAATAATATTTTGACTTCTCTACAGAGCTCGAGCTAGGATTTTTGAATAATTCATATTTTTTTGTGTGAGTTACTATCAATTTAATGAGCGACTGATGTTTTTTGTTAAAATTCCTGTGTTCTGATTATTTAAAATATGAATAAAAATCCTTTTCTTAATTATATATATATATATATATATATATATATATATATATATATATATATAATGATAATAGGTATATACAATCTATGATAAAAGGGAAGCATTTAACTTCAATGTTATAAAGATACCGAACTTCAATAGTTGTTTACATATATCAATATTTAGAAATATAATTTTAAATTTTTTGATGAGAAATAATAATTTAACTACACAACAATATTAATAAATTCAAGAATATCTAGAGCTTTATATTAGGTTGCATACAGAATGATTATCCCATCAACTTCTTGAGAAAATACATAGATCAAAAATATTTCTTAAAAATATTTTTAAACTCATGAAATTGGCAAATTTGTGAAGAGTTACGATGGACTTTAAGAAATGCCCAAATCCACCACACAACAATAGGTCCACAAAGTCAGCTTGTTAGTGGTCCAGCTGTGAAGAATATGTGCATTCCACACACACACAGGATACATTTTAATACACACATAGACCAATATTTACATGACTACACTTTAAAATTATTTATGACCAATCAAACAACTTTTTTGCATGCAATCTGGTTTGCATCTAATACCAAATAGTTAAACTCTAATATGAGAATATGGATAATTTGGATTGATTTCGCATTAGTGGGAGTCATGAGCAATACAGGAGTGGTGATTGTTGTAACAAATATGAGAAATCGTTTGAAGAAAACGATTGAGAAATTGAAATATTGATAGGATGCTCTTGGGTTAGTTTTTGATGATTTACGCTATTCATTTGTGAATATACTGGGTTTTTAATTTGAACTTTCGAATTTTAAATATTTTTTCTTCTTATACAACTATTTTAAAGATGGGTACATCATATTTGGTGTTCGATGGTTCAATTATATTGTGCACTTGATTATTTTAGAGTTTTAACATTTTAATGTTATATATCTTTCGGAATGCGATGGCGAATGGTTTAACTTTTTAAGTATTAACTTTTTAAAATTTAAATTTTTGAGAATTGGATGTTTTCCGATTATAACTTACCAAGTTGCAACAGGGGGAAGGTTGGCGCCATCAAACTAGTTTAACCCCACTATCGGTCCTAAGTCCGAGGTTGCACTTGGATATTTTATAAACTTTTACTTCGAAATTTTTTTAATTTTGTTTGAAAAAACGTTGGTAATTTACTTTCTATATTCGCCATTGATATTTTGAAATGAGATTTAGTATTACAAAATTCATATAATTTCAATTTTTTAATTCATTTATATATATTTAAATATATATATATACACTCAGGAACATTGAAAATAGCGACCCAAGAAGGAAGTTAAGTACAATCGCGAAACTTTGCAAATAAGTACAGCGTAATGTGATATGCAAATGATCCAAGTTTTGTGTCAATACGCATGCTCATACACGCCGAGGTGGCGCTACAATCAGGAAGAGGGTGCTATATAAGCCAGCGCAAATTCGAAGATTCATAAACGTGACGATTACCCGCCGATTGTAGGAAGACTTTGGTAAGCGAAACATGCCAGGTAAACGTGCTAGAAGACATTTCTCACAGTTAAGAGAGTTTGAGAGAGGCCTGATCATCGGGATGAAAACTGCAGGCTGGTCGACGCGCCGTGTTGCTGGCCAGGTGGATCGTTCGGAGTGTGCCGTTAGAAATTGTTGGGAGCAGTGGATACGAGAAGGTACCCACGCGAGGAAAATCGGGTAAGGAGCGACCAGGAAGACCACGAGGAGAGAGGATCGAAGGATCGTGCAGCAAGCACTTGAGGACCCCATAGTGACTAGTTCAACGATACGAGCAGACGTAGGCGTAGCAATTGTTCCACAAACAATTTCCAGACACCTTGCAGAAGCAAATCTTAAATCCAAGCGCCCTTTCCGTGCACTCCCTTTAACACCGGAACATCGGCAACTGCGTCTACATTGGTGCCAAGCCAGATCAATGTGGAATGTCACAGATTGGCAAAAGGTTGTGTTTAGTGATGAATCCCGGTTTGTTTTGGGGACAGATGATAACCGTGTACGGGCGTGGAGGCGCCCTGGTGAGCGGTACAATTTCCCCCACACTGTTCTACGTCACACTGCCCGCACAGCTGGTGTAATAGTCTGGGGGCCATATCATATGATAGCCAGTCCACTTTAATTGTGATGCGTAGAACCTTAACGGGCCAACGTTACGGTTGATGATCTTCTTCGACCCCATGTAGGACCTTTCGTAAATGGTCTCCCAGGGGCAATTTTCCAGCAAGATAATGCTCGTCCGCATACAGCAAGAGTTGCTCAAGACTTCCTACGTCATTTTCAGGCTCTTCCATGGCCGGCCCGCTCCCCCGATTTGTCCCCTATAGAGCACGTGTGGGATCAGCTAAAACGGCAGATGCCATCATGTCACTCTGTACATGATTTAGAGTTGGCTGTTCAAGATTTGTGGGCCTATCTGCCTCAGGACAACATATGGTGTCTAATTAACTCAATGCCGGACCGTGTGGCGGCATGTATTGCAGCTGGAGGTGGTCCATTGCGCTATTGAAGTTGCCCAGTATTTGTGTCTTTGCACACCCTGTATTAGTTTAATTGTCTTGCTTTTGAGATCAAGTGAATCTCTCATCTGTGTCATTATGTGTATTAAATTTCATTTCAATCCGATGCTTTATTCTTGGGTCGCTATTTTCAATGTTCCTGAGTATATATATATATATATATATATATGAAACGAAGCACATGTTTGCCTATTCAGTGCACGATACGCATGTGACATTGGGGTCGCCAACATGGTGAGTTATCTTGAACGTTTGCGGTTGTTGCGATTATACGTAAGTACCAATATTATTGTTATTATAGAAGCAGTTTTTCATGATAGGAATACCTTTTGAAAATATGTCATTCTTTCATCATTTTTTGCCAAAAAAGTGAATTCAGATAATTTTCTCTAGTAGTAATATTCTTAAAACAGGTTTACATGTTTATTTTTATATATTAAAGTGACATTAAATATCAAAAAAAATATTCATTTATACGCTTTTAAAAAATCACGGTCTAGATACAGGAATGAAAATAAGAGATATTTTGAACAGAAACGGACCAGAAATAAAATAGCCATTTCTATCTCGTGATATACGAAATACGGTATTTCTAATTCTATAACAAACTTATATTAAACATACACTTATCAGAATGAGGTTTAAATGAAAGGAAATTCAGACATTTTTATTTTACTGCATTATAAATGTTATTTAATAACATTATACCCTCTCCTGCAGCATCGCTGGGTTTTTCAACATGATGTATGGCATATGTTCTCAACGTGGGTTATAACGCCCCTTTGTGAACATTTGAGGTTTTCAGGGGGCAGTAAAAGACCCAGAGAAAATTAGGGAACGTTGAGAAGGCGCGGAGGGGCTTCAGCAGATTAACCAAATATAGTTTAAAAATGACTAAAAAAACACACTCTGATTATGTACAGAGTGTTTTTTTTCCAGGTATAGAAGTTTAAGTTGGCATTACTTTCCAAGATGGCGACCGATTTAACAGCTATCAAGTGATTTATTCTCAGTTTGGTTTGGAAATTCATCATGAATAGACTCACGCCTGAACAACGCTTTCAAATTGTGCAATTTTATTTCGAAAATAATGGTCGATTTTCATAAGCGAATTTTGTTTAGCGATGAAGCGCACTTCTGGTTGAATGGCTACGTCAACAAACAAAACTGCCGTATTTGGAGTGAAGCTAATCCACAAGTGTATGTCGAAACACCGTTACATCCAGAAAAACTGACTGTTTGGTGCGCTTTATGGGCTGGTGGAATCCTTCTTCAAAAACGATGAAGGCCACAACGTTACAGTCAATGGTGATCGGTATAGAGCCATGATTACTAACTTTTTCATTCCTGAATTGAACAATCATGATGTCTAGGAGCTGTGGTTCCAACAAGACGGCGCAACATGTCACACAGCTCGTGCCACAATCGATTTATTGAAAGACACGTTTGGTGACCGCCTAATTTCACGTTTTGGACCTGTGAATTGGCCTCCAAGATCTTGTGATTTAACACCGCTAGACTATTTTCTGTGGGGCTATGTAAAGTTATTGGTCTATGCGGATAAGCCGCAAACGCTTGACCATTTGGAATACAATATTCGCCGTGTTATTGCCGATATACGGCCACAAATGTTGGAAAAAGTCATCGAAAATTGGACGTCCAGATTGGACTACATCCGAGCCAGCCGTGGCAGTCCTATGCCAGAAATCATATTTAAAATGTAATGACACAAGATTATCTTTCGAATAAAAAAAATTCATGTCAATCGAATAATACATCGTTGTTTTATTGGAATTTAAAGTTCTATACATCTAAAAAAAACACCCTTTACTTACAAAAGTAAACTTTAATACTGGTTACCTTATGTTGATTGTATGTATTTAAATCATTTCTATGACGAGTACGAAACTTCACATACTTCGGTAGTTAGGGAAGTGGATGAAAAATTAAAGATTACATTACATTCAGACTTACATTAAATTGAATGATACAGTACATTTTAATTTCTGTAGTGTACTTGTTGTCTTTATCGGTGAGCAGTAGGAAAAATGTTTCGTCCACTGCATTTCATTGCGTATATTATCCAAGAAATATAATTAAATATGTTAATCAGGAATTAACGCGTGATTTTTTAAAGGCTGAAACTGTCATTTTTTTTATTTTGAAAAGCTTCATGTCATCAAAACCTTCTTTCAAAAGCGTCTACATAACAGGTAAGTTAAAACTTTTATTTCACTTTTTTAAATAAAGAATAAATTCAATAGCGTTTCAATTCCAACAATATCCTATCCAAAACTAAAATATATAATATTACACATTTAAATATATTTGTGGCAATAGCTATTTCATATTCATAAGTAAAAAAAATTGAGAGCTTTAGAAAAAACTAAATTAAAAAAATATATTCTACTAGTATAGAATATTTAAAAAAAAATTTAATTCTTGTTTTCACTATGTATTATATACGCTCTTATTTCTCTAGAGTGGGAGGGGGCGGTATATAAATATTCACTAGAAAAGGAGGCGCCAGTTAAAAAAAGGTTGGGAACTTATGATGTATGATTATACATGTGAAGTTAATGGTATCTTAAAAAATCACGGTTTCAAACGTAGTCAGATATCTTAAATTTGTGTTAAAATTTATTAAACTGATGAATTAACTATATAAATGCGTCAATTGTATTGACTATACAAGGAAAATCGCTTAAGACGAAACTGAAGGGACTGAAATAATCGTATTTTTTCGTGTTAAAAGAATTTCGTGCTAAAAATGCTTAAAAAAACCACGTTGTTTTTTTAGCATCATATTGTTAACAAATTGTTCGATATTGTCCATTTTGTTATTCATTTTACCATTGGAATGTACATCTAAATAACTGCATATACTTTTTATGACGTTCCTCATTTCGAATGGTGTGGGAACAGAGAGAGAGAGAGAACTGCATTATTCATTTCATTTTCACCATCGGAATCTGCATCAATGATATTTTTTGAGCTTTGAACAAACTCCGAAATGCCTTTGTCAAGCGTTATTAAGGCTGCACCCACATTGACATCATCTGCTGCAATTAATTCTTCCCAAAATGCAATAGAACATCCCAATACCCCCGGCTAGTGTTTTCTTTACTTTGTTCATTTCCAGAAAGGAAATATTTTCGCTTTAAGCGATTTTTGTTTCATGTTAAGAGGGAAAAAAATGTATGAAAATATGCAGTAGTTTATTGGGACCGTTGTATTACTCGTATTTCGTCTTAACCGATATTACGTCTTAAGCGTTTTCGTGTTAAACGTATCCCACTGTATTATTTTTATTTGCGTGCCATGCTTTGAAGCTAACAAAGTTTTCTAACAGAAAAAAAGAGATATTTGGGATTCCTACCAACTACAAAATCAAGAATAAGTAAATAAAACCTACAAGGCTCAACAGTGCTTTTAAGGTCTATATTTTCTGAAAATAATCCACAATCACCTTAAAAATTCTCTAAATTCCAGAGTTCGATTGTTAAAACTATTCTGATACTTTCCTTCTTCTTGAAAAGGGCTCTGAATGTAACTGAATATCGTCAATGCTCATTTTCAAGGCATTCCAACCTTCTTTATTAAACGCTCGGGCCGTCTGTGGAGTCTAATTGGACTACTTTGTTCGCTTCTTCGCTAGTGAAGCGAATGATCTCCCAATCTGCTAGTTTTGGTCTCTTGGTAGTTTTTTCAGAAAGCAAAATCGTCTCGTCTGGCCCAATTCTGAGCAAATGAACTAAAAAAAGTACATTGTGGGTCGATTTGTAATCTCTTATGATTAGAACTCCGACCCGCATTGTGAGGAAAAATTTGTGTTTTGGAATTTTAGGGATTCTTTTTACGCACTCAGTGCAGAATGCGTGAAAAAACACGTAAATAATATAGAGAACAAAAGAAAGAGAAACAAAAAAAAACTACTTTAAGCTATTGCAAATATTTTTAATATTCGTACACATACATATCGTAAAATCCGACGTACAACGCGCACTTTTAACAGAAAAAATAAGATCGAAATTTGCGGGTGAGCGTTATACGCTGGGTATAAAAATGAAAGGTTTTAATAAATAAATAAATAAATGAGCATAGAAAAAAATTAGACTTTTTTATATACATCGAAATACTGTTTATTCAAAGTAAATGACCTTCCTAATAATTTTAAAGAGTTGTAGTTCTAGAAGTACGATATTTTCCCCCTAAATCTTGTTATAATACATTGAACAAATGACTTCAAAATATAAAAGCAATGCACGCATTCATTTCAGGTTCCTTCATAAAAAAGGTGTACGTTATACGGCGAATATATCTATAAATTAAAATTTTCAGATTGAAAATATAGGTGCGCATTATACACCGGATTTTATGGTACTGTAGTGGCATTTTCGTGAACTCGTGTCGTGGGTTCGAGTCCTGGTTCCACGAAGACCTGTCGTCTTTCCTAAATTTTTTGGGCATTGCTTTTATTAAATAACTAATTCAGTTGTCGGTGTTTTTCATTCAGATTAATTTATATTAACACAGTAGAACGTCGTTTATCTGAACGTTTATTATCCGGAGCGTCAAATATCTGGACCAGCTTTTTTTTGTCAACTACATGTACTGTATATGAATACGTTTTCGAACAGTGCAATGCTCAACAGTTGTTTCGCGTGAGGCCAAAAGTGACGGAAAAACTCAAGGTCAGGGGTATTTGGGGAATTTCAGTTGTATGATTTGGTAAATATCTGCGGGGATTATTAAGTCAGTTGGTTTCCAAGTAAGGGGGTGTATCACAGGGAGCAGATTACCGACTTTGTCCAATCAATTCCAGAATTTCAAGAATGCGATGAAGAAGATGTAGAAACCTGGATTGCATGCGATGCAGAAGACTGCAAATTTCAAATGCTGAATGATGACGAGATTGTTACTTCCGTGCAAGAAGAATCCGACCCCGTTGACGATGAAACGGATGAAGACGAGGACAACCACAACACTAAAGTAGCAAGGGTCCATCAAATGTTGACGCGTTTTCTGCCTTAGAGACAGTTATGGAGTGGTACGAACAACAATCAGAGTGCTGTCCCACTCAACTACTTCTTCTCAATAGAATCAGAGATCTTGTGCAGCGAAAAAATGAAGGTGTACAATGGTACAGCAAAAAATAAGTGATTATTTTTCATAATAAAGATAAGATTGCGACATTTTGCACTTGTTTTGCTTTTTCAAGAACGTTTCCCGCATGTGATGTTTTTCAATACTCGTACAGTATCCGGTTTCATATACAGCATGGATCGCATTCGGTTTTCGGTTATCCGAACGTTGTCCGGTCCGAAATGATTCGGATAAACGACGTTTTTCTGTATGTTGAAATATGTGTTTTTATTCACTCTTCAATGGAAGAACTTTCCTACTTATCTATAACTGTCATTTAAAAAAAAGAAAACTTCATCAAGGCATATTTATACTCGTTTCTTAGGTGCTATCTCTGTCACGATTGATCGCGAATCGTAGCGTGTGTTTTCCGTATAGCATAATATATTGGTGAGTTATGTATTTGATGTTTTTCAGTGTATTCATTGATATTTTAATGTAAATCATACTATGTATTCAATATTTAATTTATTTTTATTTCTTCTAATTAATAGAAAAATAGAATAAAACAGTACAAATGTTATATCTGATACATTCTAGTACTTTTATCAGTATATATAAATATTGTTGCGAAAATATATCTCATATGCGAAATTTAAAAAAAAAAATGATCTCTAAAGTGCTTTATTTCGTGCTCGATAGATGGCAGCAGGAACAATTGATTTGGAATGAAATGAAATTTCTTATTTTTAAACATTAATCTTTGTTTTTTCTCTCGGGAGAAAGTTTCTAAATATATTTCCCAATTCATTATGAAAACAAATATTACAATAAATATATTTCAAAAATAAAGAGCATTTTTTTGACAAAAGTAAGAAGTGAAGAATTGTGTAAATGTTCTTTTTGTGTCATATTTTTAAAAATATTTCCTTTGAGAAATTTTATTAATTCAAATTTTAAAAAAGTGTTTAAAAGTGTTTTTATAAAGTCTTGTTCGCAAACATTAAAAATCATGGCAAGTAATAAAATAGAGGGTATCATTATTTAAGGTATCTGACTACTTGCGACAAATTTTTTTTGAAAAAATGGAGATATGGTGATTCTTTTGTGATTTTTAGATTTATTTAGTATATTTTAAGAAAAAATTCTAAAATTAAAAACAGAAAAAAAATTTACAGCTATTAAAATAGGAAAAAACTGGTGAAATTGCATAAAAAATTACATAAACGGGACCCGCTCTGTACAAAAGTTTTATGAACGAATTCTCAATTTTCCAATTTTGATGTGTTTCTTTGTTGTTCATGTTTGAAATGACCTTCGGGATAAGAGATATTTTAATTTTTACAAAAACTAGAGCACTTTATCTTAGTGACTATATGGAATTGCTTAAAAAAACAGTGATTATATTCACATAAAGGACTGTAAATTTTAAAATAAAACAGTGATTGATAAATCTGAAGATCAAAACACTTCCACTTTACCATACCTTTATACAAAACATATACAAAAAATTTCAGCAAATTTTTCTCAAAACTTTTTGAGCAATCGCTGTCCCCGTTTGAGTTTTTCGAAGGAAAAAAAACACATTTTGAGTAAAACGAATTTTAAAGTTTGGCATTTCGTGTAAAGGTATGGCATCTGCTTTTACTAAAAGACGTGTAATTTTTGTTCTAGTGAATGGAAAATAAAAAAACTTGGCATTTTTTTAAGCTAATAAGATTGCCTGTAAAGTAAAATCATAAAAAAAATTCACAATTTTGAAAAAAAAATCGGGATCTTAGGCTAGTCGGATACCTTAAATAACTTGTAATGGTTAAAGGGGTTAACTATTTAATCGTAATAATACTAAGTAGGAAAAAATTGATAGTTCTGTATTAAATACACATTTTCTTTTGCGTTAAAATATAAATGTATTCATAATTAGACCCATGCATAATTTCCATGCTCAGAAAATCAATGAATTCGTTTTATAAAAGGGTTATAACGGCGGAAATAAAAACTGATTTTCTCAATGACACAAATAAAATAATTCCAGCTTTAAACAATTTCTTGATTTTTATTTTCTATTTTTTGGTGTTTGTATTAAAAATTTTAAGATATATTTTGTATAAAAATTAATTTTCTACCAATTATTATTGTTTTGATTATATTAATGTTCAATTCAGTTAATAAAACTGGCATTATTAGTTCTGGGACCTTGCAATTTTTCATTTCTTTTCGTCAATTTCTGATTATTACTAAGTTGGACCCATTCCCTTTTTGCTTGTGTGTATTTTCTTACGTGTTTCAATTTTGCTTATTTTCTTAGAATGCATGTTGTTCGTATAGTGCACTCTAGTAAAGAAATCTTAAGTATTTGAGTTGCTAAAAAATGTAATTTAAAATGCTCAGACTCAAAAATTGTGCTGGAATTCCTTGATTTAATTATTGATCTCTGATTTCTGAATAATTAAATGATGGATTTCATCCACAATTTGTTCTAACAGCATAAACAGACAAAGAAGAAAGCTGACGTTAAACTATAAACTTTATTCACATTTCCCGTAGCCAAAGTTCGAAAAATGCTTAAATGAATACCGAAGGTCGACTACCTTCAGCAGGTCAAGCATTTTCTGTGACCTTATATGAATACACATAATGATTCGGAATACACCACATAGGTGGAATATCAATCACCGCAATTTAATTTTATGGGTATCCTTTGAGAAACCATGTAGTATATCTGCTAAAATAAATGGTTTGTTCCTCAAAATCAACCTCAAGCTTATTTTTCAATCGATTTCATAAACATCACAATTTTTATATTTCAATAATTTTTATCAGTTTTATTATTCTTTACATACACACAAAACGCTATTCAAAATGCCTAAAATTAACGATTATAGAATATTTTTGTCATCCAGGTAAAAAATTAATTCGACAGTAATGTAAAATACTTAGTTTTTTTAAGCATTTTACCCTTAAAAATTATGAAATATAAATACGTTTGAAAACAAAGGAAATTATCTGGATGTTCTTTTTTTTCCTGAAAAATACGTTTTAATCGGAATTAAATTTAATGCGCAAACAGTATTATTTTTACATTTCTTTCATTTATAATTAAAAAATTACGTGGAATTATAATATCTATCGAAGATTCCTAGAAAAAGTGTCAACTTTGTTTTCTTTTACGAAAAACATTTAAAAATTTGAAAATAGTTTCAATTTTATTCCATAAGCATTTAAAATACATCTAAAGCTTATTCTCAACGATTGTTTTTTAAGTAAATGGTCTATATTCATGTGATGACACAGTCACATGATAAATGCAATCACGTGCTTCCAACCATAAGTTCATGCGCTTCACTGTTGCCAACTTTCACTTTTTGCAGAAACTTTCTTTTAAAAGTACATAGTTATTAATAATGCGCAAAGGTAAGTAAAACGCCCTTGATTTTAAAATATCCGTATAAAATGAGATTTTTTTTTAGTCTTAAAAAAAAAAAACTTTCTGATGTTTTGTATTTGAATATCTTACTTGGTGATCGAATTTGAATTTCTTACAAGTACAACAACAAGTACAAGTCTAATGCCAGATTTAAATACAAAGGAAGATACGTGATTGCATTTATCATATAACCATCATGAATTTAGTTCATTGAATTATAAGATTCGTCTTGAAGAACAAAACACATTTCAAATAAATATGCAGGAACATTTTACCAAACTATTTTGTCAGTCATTACAGTTATGGGTTTTTAAAATAGAGAAAAAGAGTTTGATGTTTTGTCTACATTTTATTGTTCTAAAATAGAACATCCATAAAGTTTCTATTTTTAGTCTTGGTTTGTTTGGCGTGTATATAGTATTTTTAAAGCTGGGAAAGCATAGTAAACAAATTTAAGAAGTCTTTTTAAGTTACGAAGCTTCAATGGCTTTGGAGGACATTGTTAATAATAAAATAGATTGAAATAATTTTAATGCTAAGCATTATTGAAAACTGAACAAGAAAAAATAAGTCCTCCTCTGCTTTTAAGTTATCTTCAGTATTTTTAAAATTTAAAACAGGATTTGAAATCGTCTGCTTTATTAGAACATCAGTTATTTGGTAATTTGTTTTGTTGTGATAATAAGAATTTAAATTCAGCTTATAAGATAATATTGTTTAATTAATCTTTCCTTAATAGATACGTCTTTTGGAAGATCTTGAAACTAAATAAGGTATTTATATGCAGCAGGAGAAAAATTAGAAAAAATAAATTAATTATTTCCATTTTACTAAAAGGTTTATCTTTCAAATATATCTGAAACGGTTTTAATTATGTTTTTTTTCCTGGAAGAAATTTGGGAGTAATCCACAATTGCTTACTTTATATAAAATACAAAGTGGTTTTAATGTTTTTATTTTATATTTATGGAACTCAAGAAAAAAATATGGAAGAATCTCTTTCAGAGATAAGTAACGTAGTTTCTATAACGTAAACAAAATTATTGAATATATTTTCTTTCTTATCTTCCTTTTCGAATGGCAACAAATACAAATAAGTGGTTTTGGAATTGCTGTGGAAAAATTATTATAAAGGAAATCGCATTTTGTAAAACATTTTTGTTTCTTTTTCTGTAAAAGAGAAAAATGAATCGGAATTTATTAATTTTTATATTTTAAAATAGAACAAGGTTTAAAAAAGTTATTTCTATTTGGAGAAACTTATTGGAATTGTGTTTTATATGTAAAAAAAATTACGATGGCATTTAAGTTTTAATAATGAGAATTTTCCTTTTCTTTTATTGTGTTTTTTTTTCATTTGGCGATAAAAAGGAGCAAAGTTTTTTTCCCCCTGTAAATTTTGTTACTTATTTTTTTGTACCTTCAAATTCGTATATCCTTTATAACCTTTTCAACAAAAATAATGGTTCTTTTGTAGACCGTAATTGTTTCCTTTCAACAAAATTCTATTTTTATTTTATGTGACAAATGACTATTTACTCGTAATATAATTTCTTCTCTGTTATATACTGTTTAAAAAAAAAAAAAGGATTTTAAGTATTTTCGAATACCTACGTGAAAAATTACTTTTTTACGAAACTTATTTTAAAAACTAGATTTGAATTTTTTCCAAGTAATTGGATTAAATCTAAAAAAAGTTTTAAAAAATATATATTTGATATACTAGTCGTTCCCCACCTGCTTCGCTGGGTCTTTCATCATGCTGTATCACACACACTATATATTTTTTGGAGTTATTGATATCTTAGTCTTAGCATTAAGCTTTCGATGGTTTTGAAAAATATTCTTGTTGCCATCGTCTCTTAATTTAAAAAAGCACTAGACTTGAATTTCTAAAATGGAAGTATAATTTTTTACACCCTTGTAATCCCCCCCTCTTCCTCCTGGAGTCTATTTCCGCACAACCCATTTTTTACGGATCCCTACTCCGTAAAAGAAACATGTTTATCAAATCTCAAATCTGTAGGTCTAAAAGTTCAAACATGGAATTTTTTTAAAAATCTGTATCTATAACTTTTTTTTATATAAGCTTGGGATTTACACTCTTGAGGTTTCCAGACGATTTTTCCTTTCTACCATAAGGTGTGTTTACTTTTGTAAAAGGTGTGAGAGGGATATTCTAGAGTAGTTTTCCCTATTTTCTATCTTTTTCTTGTTATTCCAACCTTTTTTTTCTGTTTCCAGTATTTCCGGATTTTCGTCTAGATTACAGATTCATGTATATATGAAAAGTAACGAGTAATTGGTACAGCATGGATAAATATGGCTCTTATATCAACAAGATCATGCAACCAACTTTCAGTGCCTAAATTATAACATGAAAAATTGTCGACTTCCGAAACAGCTCACGGTGACCCTTTTACATTTTACCCATTACTCACGTGTTCCTGGTGTGGCCGCGTTGCTTAGCGGTCAGACTCACCAACTCGTAAGCGATATGTCTTGAGTTCGAGTCCCATTGCCACTGAAGCCCGCTGTGTAAATGATCTGATGAACATTAAATCTGTCAAGGCTCAGTCTTCTCATTCGCATGATGTAAAAGCTTAGAAAAGGAGGTGCCGGATCAGGTGTCGTTCTCGTCACTTGACCAAGGTTCAAAATTACGAGGTCCGTCGCCAATATCCCTTGTGTTGTTGTATAGTACGAAATTAACAAACAACCACGTGTTTTTTGTTTTAACTCTGCTGATCGGAGTTCCCGCCAAATGTTTTATCATTAAATCCACAAGAGGTGTTTCAAGGATAAATTAAAAGATTAAATTTAGAAAAATGGTCATTTTTTAACTGATGTATTTTATAAACCATATGAAATAATTTTGAAAGTAAATCACAATTAAAAAAAATTCCTGAAAAATATTGTGACGATCAGTTTCTAATAACCGAGTAAATCTGTAGTTTTCAGCGGAGAATCTAAAGCTATTTTAAATCTTTTAAATATCGTTTTCCAAAAAATAAAAAGAATTACAGATAATTTCTATGTCGAAAATTTCGAAAATTGCTGATTTTAGAAATTTAGGTATCTTAACTAAAATCACATATATGATTAATATTTGTTTCATTTTCTGCTTAGTTTTATTTTCTTTTAGGCTCATCAAAAAGTATCTATTTTATACAATAATACCTCGACTTACGTGAACCCGGAGTATAACGTGATTTTCAAATCTCGTCTCGAATTCGTCTTTTTTTCTCCATCACTTATACTCAGGCTGAACCAGTGCCAGAGCCTAATGAAATTGGCAATGTGATTGAAGAAGTTGTCGATCTTGCCCGGCAAATAAATTTAGAAGTGGATAGTGATGGCGTTCAAGAACTGCTGGATTTCTACAATCAGGAGCTGACAATGGATGAGCTCATAGAAATGCATGAGCAAGAGCAAGATATTGAAAAACTTGAGTCTTTAGACCCAGTTTAATCAGATCGAAATGACGATTAGGAATTTGACAGAAGGCCTCAGTTTAAATGAAAAAGGTTTATAAGTTTTAAATGATACAAACTCCAACTAAGAGACATTTTTTCAACTAAACAAGGAATTAAAAAAAAACAACTATTAGCATGCTACGAGGATATTTTGAGGAAGTAAAAATAAAAGAAGAAAAAGATCTTTGAGCCGGCAGACTACTTTGTTAGATTTTATGGAACCTTCTACATCAAAATAACTTCGGTTTTCAATTTATCTTGTTATCTAAGGTTTTATTAAACATTTTATTTGTCTAAATTATTATTTTCTTTCGTCTCCGGTCCCAACTAAAAATGATTTACATGTGTTTATATGCAAAATTATACTCCGACTTACGCGGTTATCACTGAGTCGCATAAGTTCGGGATATTATTGTACAGTCGAACCTCCATATTACGAACCTCTATATTACGAATTTTTCTGTAGAGCGATCTTTTTCCTGGAATCAAGAATATTTCACGATTTTCTTCGTACAATAACCTCCCAATAGCGAAGTGCATTTTTTATCTAACGAACTTTTTTTCTTGTGATTCAATTTTTTTTATCCATATTTTAAAAATATTTTTGTGCATTTCAAGTTATTCTCTCTTTTAACACACTTTATGCGGGTCATAAATCTGGAACTGGTTTTATTAGATACCTAACTCGCCCAGAGCAATTTAATTCTGGGCGTTTCCTCCAAGAAGGGCAACCTTAAGCCCACATTGTTTAGTTCATTGTAACATCTTCGATATCCTCTTTCACCGAGTGGAGTTGTCTTGTGTCAACGTGTCCTTGAACTAGTTTCCGTTCATTTGAGTGTTGATCAGTCGTACTGGTAGCTTCGTTTGTTGTAGCTCGAAAGTGTCAAAACCTAAGTGCTTGAGCATCAAAGAAAAACATTTAATTCTTCAGGAAGTGGATAAAGGCATCAAGAAATTTTCCCTGTAGTTTTTCTTTCTTTCTGTTCTTTTCTTATAGGTAAGATATATAAAATAAATATATATTAATTTACAAAAATGTGTGAATAATTACTTTATATATATATATATATATATATATATATATATATATATATATATATATATAGTGTTTATGAACTTAAAATATTTGTTTTATGTGGTATATGAAGAAAATGGAAAGATGAACCTCTATGTAATGAATTTTCCATATAACTAACTTTTTTTCGGGATTTAGCTACTTCGAAATTTAAAGGTCCGACTGTATTTTATTTACTTTGGCTGCTAGTGTTTTTGGAGTTATTTCGACCTTTACACTAAAGAATTCTATATTCTTTGGAAATAACCTTTCACTACTTGCTTATTGGATATCTACTATTGACAAAGCCAAGAGACACATCGATTTTTGTTCACGATGATAAACTGAGTGGCAATCAGGGGCGAATAGACCAATTTCTTGGGGAGTTTGATTTCGTTTTTACGATTCTTCGCCATCTCGAGACCTCCGATTAGGGAAAGTTTTGACCGCACTCACTCACTATTTATAGATATCCGGCGAACCAGAACTTGTTGTTGGATACAAGTTGCGTCTTGTGTCGTAATTAGTTTACGTTCTTATTCTATTCCGGAGGTTCTAGTTCCTTTCCCTCTTTTTGTTTTGAGGAGGAAAAAAGGAGTTTTAAAATTGCAACGCAATGTATATATTTAGCACTTTTTAAAATTAATTGAAAAATTAAACAAATTTAAAGTTACAAAACGCCATATGTGATTTTATGTAATGCTTTACAGAACTAGGATTATTCTTTAATAAACTTATTTGTTTTCATCTCTATATAAAGGGTGTTTTTTTGAGAGGTATAGAACTTTAAATTGCAATAAAACAACGATGTATTATTCGATTGACATGAATTTTTTTATTCGAAAGATAATCTTGTGGCATTACATTTTAAATATGATTTCTGGCATAGGACTGCCACGGCTGGCTCGGACGTAGTCCAATCTGGGCGTCCAATTTTCGATGACTTTTTCCAACATTTGTGGCCGTATATCGGCAATAACACGGCGAATGTTGTCTCCCAAATGGTCAAGCGTTTGTGGCTTATCCGCATAGACCAATGACTTTACATAGCCCCACAAAAAATAGTCTAGCGGTGTTAAATCACAAGATCTTGGAGGCCAATTCACAGGTCCAAAACGTGAAATTAGGCGGTCACCAAACGTGTCTTTCAAAAAATCGATTGTGGCACGAGCTGTGTGACATGTTGCGCCGTCTTGTTGGAACCACAGCTCCTGGACATCATGATTGTTCAATTCAGGAATGAAAAAGTTAGTAATCATGGCTCTATACCGATCACCATTGACTGTAACGTTGTGGCCTTCATCGTTTTTGAAGAAGGATTCCACCAGCCCATAAAGCGCACCAAACAGTCAGTTTTTCTGGATGTAACGGTGTTTCGACCTACACTTGTGGATTAGCTTCACTCCAAATGCGGCAGTTTTGTTTGTTGACGTAGCCATTCAACCAGAAGTGCGCTTCATCGCTAAACAAAATTCGCTTATGAAAATCGACCATTATTTTCGAAATAAAATTGTATAATAATATAACGAAGTAGCTAAATCCCGGAAAAAAGTTCGTTATATGGAAAATTCGTTATATAGAGATTCATCTTTTAATATACTTTATAAACCACGTAAAACACATTTTAAATTCATAAACACTATATATTAAAAAAAGTAATTATTCACACCTTTTTTAAATTAAAATATATTTATTTTAATATATATCTTACCCTTAAAAAAGAAAGACAGAAAAACTGCAGGAAAAACAAGATAAAAGAATGTCGAAGAATTCACTGTATTTTCAATACTAAGAAAATAATTTTATACTAAAATCAATGAATTTTAAGGACATTTTATAATTTAAAGCATACAAGTAATATTAAACGTACATTACTTTATAATTAGAACACGGGAGCACGAGACAACTCCACTGAGGGTGAAAGAGGATATCGAAGATGTTTCCATTGAACTGGGCAATGGGAATTAAGGGTTGCACTTCTTGGATGAAACGTTCAGAACTCTATGGCTCTCAGTGAGTTAGGATCTAATAAAACCAGTTTAAGATTTATGACCACCATAAAATGTATTAAAGAGAGAATAACTTGAATTTTTTTCAGAAGTACTTTAATCAAGGGAGAACAAAAATTGAAACACAAAAGAAAAAGTTCGTTATATAGAAAATGCACTTCGCTATAGAGAGGTTATTATATGAAGAAAATCGTGAAAAGTTCTAGGAAAAAGTTCGTTATATAGAAAAATTCACAATATAGAGGTTCGACTGTATACGGTGAATACACCTAAAAATTAGTTTGAAAGTATAAATGCGCTGGAGTATACGGAATCTATTTTTTAAAGATTTATAGAATTTTTAGGAGCCTTTTTTTCTTAAGAGCTTAACACTTTTAACACCAAAAATGTTGTAATTTGATGAAAAGAATGACACTGGAATAATAAAAGTTTGATTAAAAAAAAATGTTTTCTTGGAAAGATGTACATGCAATATTTCTATGTATTTCTTTATTTTTATTCTGAAGGTTATATTTATGATTAAAGGGGGAGTATTTTCTTAGAAAAGTACTGCATAGAGTGCATTTTTAGAATTTAACAGATTTACCTATTTTAATTTCGAAATCTAGTCCTTTGAGGTTTTATGTACTGTACAGTTTAGTTTGCTGTGAGAAATAAAATTTCTTTATTCAGCACATTTAGTGACTTTCTGTTAAGTTCTGACATGTTTAAAGACTGCGATTGTCGCACGCACACAGAGGTCATTAAAATAGTTTTTAAAACCATTTTTTTTTTTTAAAAATGAAGACTAACTTTAAGTTTAGTTTTCTTAACCAAAATTAAATGTTGGTTATAAAAATTTTGGTTATAAATAACAAAAGTTCAAATGGGATCAGTGGTGTACACGGACCTCTCTTATGGGGGTGGGGGGGGGTTACATTCTAAAAAACACGTAAACGAAAGCGTCAAGGAGTAATGTCTAAGGAAATATTAAGAATTTGTCGGTCTATAAGGGAACGAGGGGGAGGGGGATGAGTCCCCCAATATTTCATTCAGTGTACACCACTGAATGAGATCTTATTTAAAAAAGAATTCTCTGAGTTTTTTTAAAACTGAGCTGAAAGGATTAAACACGAAGGAATTCTCTAGAAAATAATACAGAATTTTTTATTCGTGCTCTTTTTTGTTTTATTCATATACAGAATGCAAATTTGAATACAAAACTAAAAAGCAGTTTCTTAAAAGAAAATCATTGAATTGCTTTAATGTTCTTTTAAAAGTTTCTCAATAGAGAGATTTTACTGTTTCCAAGAAATATATATATTTTTAAATGACAAACAGTGATGGAATAGTGTACAAACTAAAAGAAAAAAAAAGAATGTTTTTTTTTTATATTATTGGAATGATTTGATTTTTATAACTTGTAACTGTCTCAAAAGGGTTAAGTCACATGATAAATGCAATCACATGTTCTACATCGAATTCAAAATTGACGTTAGACTTGTACTTGTTGTTTTGGGTGCAGATGTTCAAATATTAAGATTCTTCACCAATTTTTTTTAAATTAAAAAAAAGTTCTTATGTGTTATACGTGTGCTTTTAAATCAAGTTCATTTTGTTTACTTTTGAGCGTCATAATTGTTCCTAAATATGTACTTTTTAAAAGAAAGTTTCTGCAAAAAGTAAAAGTTGGCATCAGTGAAGCGCAAAAGCTGATTGCTGGAAACATGTTGTTATATCTATCATGTCACTATGACATCATCCAAGAACGCGTGATTGCAGTTATCATTCGACTATGACGTCATTGAAGAGCACGTGCTTACAAGTATCATCGGACTATGACGTCACCGGAATTTAGCCAATTGGTATGTAATATAAATCTTCCATAGATATAAAAGTTGAAGTAATTCGTTAAAATTACGAACACGGTTTAAAAAAAAGTTTGTATATAATTATTGTATATAGTTATTGTAAGGAAATTTAACTGAATGTATTTTCAAGCAATATTTTTTTAATTTTATGTTTTACTTATTCAGAATTTGTGACGTTTTAATAAAAAGCATTACAATTTAAACTACTTAATTATTATATGATGAAAAGTATAAGTAATTTTTTCATTTCTCGCTTCTAATTACTCATTTAATTTATGTATATTTAATTATTCGTGATTAAGCGTTGCCAGCTAAAAGTATAATAATTTATTTTATGTTTTTAAACCGAAATCGATAGTCAGAATGCTTAAAATATTCAAAATTCGTACGAAAATGTTGGAACACTTCCATTCTTTTTTTTTCCTCTTTTGTTCTGTTAGGATTCGATGGAAATCACTACACAACCTAAGACGCGTTCATAATACATTAGTGTTAATTAATGGTTCCTGTCTAGTTAATGTCAAAAATAAAAGCTTTTATCAGGATTAAAAAATTGTTACCACTCGATTATAGACACTATTAATGAATAATTCTTTTTTTTTCAATCCTCTCAATTATTTTACTGCGAGACATTCACCCTCACTACATTTTAATCATGGAATGAATTGGTATTTTGCGCAAACGATTTCGAACGCTACTAACAAGCCACAGGGAAAAAAAAAAAAACAAACAAAAAGAAAATGGCGCGAAAAAAATGGAATCAATGTTCTCACACTTATTCGTATCGTCTGTAACCTTTAGCATTAAACTAATTGTATCGCCTTTTTGCTTGTAAATTATTGCTGATGTCATACTATAATATAAAAAAATATAACAGAATTAAAAAAAAAATAAACAAATAAAAAGCCGACCGAAAAAGCATTCACAATTAGAATAGAGAATCAGCTGCGTTTTCTATAAAAATTATCCTTTCGTTCCTTCTGTTTCTTCGAACTTTTTTTTTTCGCGCGCGCTTTAATTAATTTTCTCCGTTTTGTTCCGAAAAGGGGGTCGGCCGACGTTTTCATATTGCCAGGGTTCGGAAATAAGCGTTCGGGGAGTAGGTTTTCCGTGGCAAACGTCCAAAGCACATTTTGGGCCTTTTTTGCCCACGACGGGCGTGATGGGAGCTAATTCCTCGTGTTAACGGCGAGGCCCCCGGTGGTAGGGGTAGAGCACGAGGGCGGAGAACAGTTTCGTGTCTGCGAGTGCTCACACACATGAGGACGAAAATCACGGGAGACTTGGAGAAATGGACTATTGGACATGCAAATAGTGAAAGTGGTTTAAAATTAGTAACGATATAGAGGCAGGAAAGAATTTAATACAAGAAATGGCACGGCATTTAGTTAAAATATAAGTCAAGAACGAGACTACTTCGATACTTTGTGGAAGTTTTTTTAGTTAAGCTTCCTTTTGTTTTGATTATAATTTTCAAGGTTTTGACTCTTGAAAGGTTTATTTGACATAATTTAGATTTTAGTGACACGAAAAGGAGTATCTTAGTTCGAAAGAACTTAAAGCAAAACACGAAAACTGTCCATTTATTTTTGTATTCATTGTTTATTCAGCATGTTTTAATTTAATCAATAGGTATAAAAAATTATACATAATAATTTATTACGTGATTTAAAAAAACGTTATTAAAATGCTAGAATTGTTGAATAATAATTCATTGTTGTTAAACTATTTATTAAGAAAAAAATTTTGGATTTTTAACAAAAATAATTTGGAACTGCAAATTATGTATTTTAGCCAAAATCAGTGAAGCGGGCACCCGCCCGCTTCACTGATTTTTTTTCATTTCAATTCCTACTATTAGTGCACACTCTCCCTATATATAATCCAAAATATAAAGAATATATATATATATATATATATATATATATAAAGAACTTCATGAATTATATTGTTTTTCCATTATATATATAATGTATTGGAGAAATTCTTGGATTGACAGGAGAAATAGCCGTTTATCCTATTATATTTAATTTCAATATTCAGTAAAGCAACCTGCACTCCAAGCCATGACAAAACGAGAGCTCTTTCAGCGTTGATCAGCAGCGAGTGAGTCCGTAGTCCTTAGTACACGTGTCTTCATTTAGTCCGGCGAAAGTAGAAATCAAAGTTCTTATGCGGGAGGTGGGTTGAGTTGTCCTGATAGGAAGTTTACCCCAACTGACACTTGGGGGGCTGGGGATTCATAATATATATATATATATATATATATCTTGTGCGAATTTTCAATCGTTAATGAAATACTTTTTATTCGTCCACTCAAGTTCAAATATATATTTTTTAAACTTGTAGTGCCTGACATTTGATCTTAATACAGTTTTTTTCAAATATTAACTCACTGATTTAATTTAATTAATTAATTATAATTTAAGAGATATTTTTCTCAGTCAATATTATTCCTCTAGACGGCAGCACTATTGGATAGAACAGCTTTTGTGAAATTTGTGATGAAGATGATTTAACTTAACCTAAATAATCACATGCTAGTTAGAGGTCAGCATTCCTTTTACACTTTGGTTTTAAGATAAATAATATATTCTCTATTATATTCTACTTTTATTAAAAAGAAACATGTAATTACAAATTTAATGTAGTTGAAAAGTTTTTAATGTTAATTTAAAAGGTGTTTTGCCACTGTCATGTGTTCCACTGTGACTCTGTCATATGTGTATACATATTTATATTAGTTGTAATTATTTGATAAAAAGTAACTAAAAGTAAAATTCTCCTTTGGCGACCTTAGTAGGAATTGACATAAAATGTTTTCCCCTCATATATTACTTGTTCATGCCTTGTATGACTCCATCGGTTGTTTGTAAGTTATTAATATATCAAGTCTATTGTAATGAGCTTTCTGTTGGATTGAAAACCGTCCTTACAGCCCTCGCCTCTTGATTTGAAAAAGAGGGAACTAGAGTTTTTCTAAGACGGACGTGTATTTTTCTTTTAAGTCCTCAACCCCCCTCCCTCTCCCTTCGTGTGGATTTCAACGAAACCCATGTTTATTAATTTTCAAGTCTCTTGGTTTAATAGTTAAAAAACGGGAATTTTCCTTTTTTATCTATTACGCACCCCAGGCCCTTAGAAGTTGATTGCCGCAAAGCTCATTTTTTGCTGATCCTTTCTAAACAAAAGAAACATGATTCAGATTTCAAATTTTTGTGTCACATAATTCTGGAAATCTCGTGATGATTGAGTTAGTTGTGGAAAAAAATGCTTTTCTACTATATAAAGGGTGTTTTTTTGAGAGGTATAGAACTTTAAATTGCAATAAAACAACGATGTATTATTCGAGTGACATGAATTTTTTTTATTCGAAAGATAATCTTGTGGCATTACATTTTAAATATGATTTCTGGCATAGGTCTGCCACGGCTGGCTCGGACGTAGTCCAATCTGGGCGTCCAATTTTCGATGACTTTTTCCAACATTTGTGGCCGTATATCGGCAATAACACGGCGAATGTTGTCTTCCAAATGGTCAAGCGTTTGTGGCTTATCCGCATAGACCAATGACTTTACATAGCCCCACAGAAAATAGTCTAGCGGTGTTAAATCACAAGATCTTGGAGGTCAATTCACAGGTCCAAAACGTGAAATTAGGCAGTCACCAAACGTGTCTTTCAATAAATCGATTGTGGCACGAGCTGTGTGGCATGTTGCGCCGTCTTGTTGGAACCGCAGCTCCTGGACATCATGATTGTTCAATTCAGGAATGAAAAAGTTAGTAATCATGGCTCTATATCGATCACCATTGACTGTAACGTTGTGGCCTTCATCGTTTTTGAAGAAGGATTCCACCAGCCCATAAAGCGCACCAAACAGTCAGTTTTTCTGGATGTAACGGTGTTTCGACATACACTTGTGGATTAGCTTCACTCCAAATGTGGCAGTTTTGTTTGTTGACGTAGCCATTCAGCCAGAAGTGCGCTTCATTGCTAAACAAAATTAGCTTATGAAAATCGACCATTATTTTCGAAATAAAATTGTACAATTTGAAAGCGTTGCTCAGGCGTGAGTCTATTTATGATGAATAGCCAAACCAAATTGAGAATAAATCACTTGACAGCTGTTAAATAGGTCGCCATCTTGGAAAGTAATGCCAACTTAAGAGGACTTGGTACCCTAAAAATCATAAACTATCGTTTTTTTATTTTCATTTAATCTTATTCTTTGTATTATTATCTTTCGATTGATATATGACTTGTGCATGTCGGAAAGTTAGAAGTTGAATAAAACTTCATTTGAAAACAAATTAGGCAATTCAGCCATACCCCCTTTTTAGAAAAAAAAGCTAAAAAATGCGTTATGATAAAAAAAATCTGTTTTATAAATAGAAATAATAACTATAAAAAAGAATGTGTAGTATTAAGAGCAGAATATTTCCGAGGCAATACAATAATGTAATTTTTCTTCCTTGTGAAATGTGTGCATGTAAAATATTTAAATTAAGGCATTTTATATTAATGATTTTATAATTTCAGTTCTTATTCCTGATATATTTTTCATACAAATGTAGTACTTTAATATTATAAGAAGAAAAACAGCTAAAATTTCTGTCGTGACAGAAATTTTTTTTTTTGTTTTTCTTGAGTTTTCTTGTGCAATTAGTACTCTCTAAAAGTTGATAATTTATAAAAATGTGTGGGTTGAAAACATACGAAAATGCAATTATTTTAAAGAAAAACGTATAAGTAATATCTTAAAGTGGTATTTTAAGTTTAATTAAGCTTATAATAATTATTTTTTCAGAATTATAAACTTTAAAGTGGTTTTTTTCAGTTTGTGTTTTTCGAAACCTTAGTGCATTCAAAATGCTACTCCTTCGACAATTATTTACCAATCACTTCAATTTTTTCCTGCGTGTTAAAAATAAAGCATGTAATAAAATTAGGGATCCGTTTTGCTATAAAGTGAATACTTTTTTTAAAAAAAATAAAATGTAAGACATGTTGGCTTTTTCGTTGATTTTTAGCCTGTATATCAACATTTTATTTTTTTTTCTCGAAAACGAATGAAGTTATTCTAAAATCGATCCCTAAAGTTGTTAAGAACATCCATAAGAATATTAAAAAAAAATTCAGGTAAAAAAAGTAATTTTTACAAAAGGAATAGAATTTTAAAATTTTCCCAATTTTCTTCAAAAAATTTAAATTTTTAAAATTGTGTGAATAATATATGAAAATTTTCATCGGGTAACATTTTCTTGAATAGAAACATTGTATAAAATGTTAAAATATAATTTTTAAATACGTAAATGAAGAAGTTTGCTCAAAGGGTGCCAAGTCCCCTTAAACTTCTATACCTGGAAAAAAAACACTCTGTAGTATATATAGATAAACGATCATAAAGATAACGATCGAAAATGGAAAAAAAGCGCCGAAATAATTCCAGTTTTCTTATTAACTAATTTTACTTGGAGTTTTCACAATAATTATTTTCAAAAGTATCAGTATGTAGGATGTGTTGCATTCTCACATTTAGAATACGTTTTAATGCGATTTAATTCTCTCATGTATGATGAATGTATAAAGAATTAGCGCATTGCATCATATTTTCTTATGATATAAATACAGATACTGTAAGGAGGTTTACATGTACAGTCGAACTTTAAGAGCTCAATTTGTAGTTTTCGTAGTTTTATATAGCCTCGTTTGTTTATATTGCCATCCTAGTGCCAACCCGTGGCACGCGTGCCACAATGTCACACTATCCTTTTTGTTCCAAAATATTTTCTATGGACAGACTATATTTTCCCCCTGTGAACGACTTATTTTGTTTGATGAATGTAAATGAATAGAATATAAAAAAAGAAATGAGCATCTTAGACCTTTACTGAATGAAATTAAAACTGATCAAGCAAGGGAAGAACCTGCTCAAATAATGTACATTGATCATGATATCGAGAGTAAATTTGAGAGATGCGATGAACATGAAACGTTTGAGTAGAAAGAAAAATTTTCAAATGCTACCTATAAAGAACTTCACCAAGAAAAATATGAATCCACAAGTGTATCACAAGACACACTTCGCCCTGTCAAAAAGACACAAGCAAGAAAAAGTTCAACATGCCATTTGTCGATCATCAAAGAACAATAAAAATACTATAACTTAAACAAAATAGGACAGTTTTGCTTGCAAACAACATTCCTGTAATGTCGGCGAAAAGCGTCTATGATTTGTGCCCACTGTTAAAGTCACATTTGAAACTGTTTGATTGATATTTTTTCTCAAATGATCAAAGAACAAACTGAAAAGTCCTTAAAATCAGGCAAGTATACTTTCTGTTAATTAAATTACTCACTAGAATAATGATTTTTATCGCGCACTATAAAAATAATTCTAAAAAAAGGGTTAGGGTAACTCAGTCACCCCGCGCGATCATTCACGTTAGTATCCAGTGCTCGCCTCTGCTCCCGGGTTAAGAATAAAATTTATTGCCTGGAAGTACGGGGGATCGAATGCTGTGTCTTTCATATGCAAGTTAAACATTCTACCACTAAGATACACTCCCATTATTTCATTTCATCCAAAAGAATCATTACAAAAGACATTGCACCTTTTATCCGGATCAGTTTTATCAACAGGTTTCTAAAAAAACGACCTACATTCCTTGGTTAAGAATGACTTCAGAGTTTTATTTGCTGCTTGATAACGCACGATAACCTTTGCTGTTTGAACTGCGATAATGAGCATAGCAACGCCATTTTTATATGCTCAAAAAATACACTTGGAAACAAGAATAATTTGTATTTCAGTCGAATAAATTAAATGTCGGATTCATGTGCAGATGATTTGTCATTTGAAGCCCTATAATTACACCAGGACATATTTTTGCAATCATGGTAATGAGCTGAATAATCAATAAAGCGTTGAGGATAGTTCATGTTGAACTTTGTAGCGGGGCAACCAATAACTCCGTTTCCCTCATTGACGAGAAGTAATTATAAATAATGTGAAATATCGTTGAAAAGAATCGGTTGATGTCGAAAACATTGTCGTCAATATGTCCTTTTTGGAATGGACTAAAATGTTTTATTTTAAAGGATGCTTTTCACCTTATGTTAAAAATAGTACGTGAACTGGAGACACGTTTTTTTGTAGGAAAAGTGTTCTTAATATTAATACAGATATAGTGATTAAATGTAAAATAAAACAGTTTTTGCAACAAAGTAATACGATTATTTTATCTGCAAAACTAAGATGACCAATTTTTTGACAATGAAAATAAGGACACGCGCGATCGCGAAAATTTTAAGAACAAATTACAATGTAAATACATGAAACATTTTATTAATTCAAATGAACTAAACTAATTACACTTGTATTCATTTTAATTATTTACTTAAACGAGTATTTTCCCTTTGAATGATTTTTTTGTCAATATAACATTTTCTAATACATTGGAAATTTCGGAACAAAAAAAAAATATCCTTCACACTGAATTTTAAGGTAAGTACTGCAGCTAAAATATCGACATTCAATCTTATTTCTCACTTTTGCAAAAATCATTTCCAACTGAAAAAACTTTTTAAACTTCTGCATTAGTTCCAAGACAGCGCACAACGTAAATTCAACAAGGATAACTAAATTATCATATGGAAAGTGTTCATTTTTGAAATGGGTATTTCCACCCCACCCATCTTTTGTCAATTTCAACATGCTGATTTTCCAATCTTTCCATTTTATTAGAATTTAAATATACATTTAGTCTTCTAATTTTTTCCGACAGACAATTGCATCGGTTTTAATATCGGGCATTTCTTTCGATAAAAACTCAACACAATTTCCTACATCTGCCCAATTTACTTGCGATGAAGTCAAAAAACACCATTGAAAACTGTTATTTCCTGTGATATTAGTTTCGGACTACTCTTCGTTACATTGGAAACACATGTGTGGTTCATCTCTAAATAGAAATTAATACATCAGTTTTTAAAATATTGAAAAGGAGGACAAGTAGGAGGACCCTTTTCGAGTAAGGACAGAATCTATAAAATGAGGACGGTTGGTCACCTTAGTGTAATAAGCAAAATAGAAACTGACAACTAGTATTTTTGTTTCTGCATTTTTCAAATAGATTAAAGTTAATGTTTTTAATTTAATTAGCAATTTATTTTTAAAAAATGTAACAAATATTTAAATACACGAGATGTGTAATTTTTTAAAAAAATTCTCAAACAAATAACCTTAATTTAAAGGAACATGAGATTCAAAATATGTCACAAAATGTACGAAAAGCTTTTTTGATGGAAATATGGTATTGAAAAGCCAGTTTGTTTATATGTATGTGTATATATATATATATATATATATATATATATATATATATATATATATATATATATATATATATATATATATATATATATATATATATATAGCTAATTATTTATATTTATCTTTCATTTTTAAGAAAAATTATTCAAATTAAACTATTTTTTCGTCATCTAACTTTTACTTTGAATTTTTTAATTATTTTGCAAGAACTTTTCAATAATATTTCGCCTTGTTTAATCATTTTTCCCTCCAAAAATGGTTTTTTTTTCAATTCCTACTATATAAGTTTCACTCTCTCCCTCTATTTATTTTTATATATATATATATATATATCTTGCTCAAGTTTTCAATCGTTAAAATAAAATATTTTTTATGTATCCATTCAAATTCAAATACATTTTTTTAAACTTGTAGTGGGTGACACTTGATGTAAAAACAAATTTTTTGAATTTTAATTCATTAATTAAATTTAATTAACTTAAAGTTTTTCTTTGTTGACCTAAGTAGGAATTGACTTAAAATTTTATCTTATATTACTTATTTAAAAAAAAACTTCATGCGATTTTAATTTCATTTGAGACGCATGCTTCGGAAAATTAAAAAATTACTTTTTATTCCTCATTTTGAATATTTAGAGGACTTACCGGTTTTTAGGGCGGAAAAAATATTTAAAGGTATTTTTAACTTAAAAAAATGCATTACTAAGCTAAAAATACTTACTATTTCTTAAGAAATATTTTAAAACTTAATCCAAAAACTTGTGTCAGGTCTTTTATTTGACGTTTCCCTCCGAACGAATTTTTTTTTACCAAAACATTATTTCAAATTTTAAACCACAATGCGCATGAAAAAAACTCAGTGGAAAAAGTTTAATAATTATAATAATTGCGAATATATTTTTCAATTCCTACTATTAGTTCTCTCTCTCAAGATATATATCTTGTTCAAATTTTCAATCGTTAATAAAATACTTTCTATTTATTCATTCGAGTTCAAATACATTTTTTAAAATTTGTAGTGGGCACTTGATGTTAATACAAATTTTTCAAGTATTAATTCATTAATTAAATTAAAAGATGAATAAATAGTAAGAAACAAAAATAATAATCCAACAGCCTATATAGAAAGGAAAATCTGTCTCTGTAGCGCAATGGATAAAGCTTTAGATTTCTAATCCAAAGGACGTGGGTTCGAATCCCACCTGGGATGGCCTAATTTTTGAGAATGGGATTTCTTTTATACTATACGATTTTATTACAATATTTTGCCACTTAATAGTGTGATTCTGTCATTTGTACATACAAATTTATATTAATTGTAACTATTTAATAAAATGTAACTAAAATAATTTTTTTTTGTGTTGACCTAGTGGGAATTGACTTATTTTTTTTACATTACATTTTAAAAGTGACTTAGTTAATCGGATGCCATGAAGATAAAAAAATCAAAGATTTTAGGACGCGCGCGCGTTGAATTCTGCATTTTCTCTAAACTACTATAATAAGATCTCTTTAGATTGAATTATATATTAATTCCCTTACCAATCACCATACATATTTCAGCACGCCTCCAATAAATTGATTTAGAAATTTCCATTTGAAGTATCGATCACCGAAGTCCACTGCATGGAAATCTAGAAACGAAATAAACTTAGGTTTCTTTTTCAATGCGTCCTCTACCTGTGGCGAAAAAGAAAAAGAAATCGCGTTTTACAGAAGCCTTGAGGCGTATTACGGTTCCTATTGTAACCGTAAAAAAATAAATGTTTTTTATTGAGGCGGAAATGCTTCGCCACAGGAACTTTTTCTTTGGATTTTCTCCTCGATCTTTTCTGATGTCTGTTGCAATGAAAAAGA
Source organism: Trichonephila clavipes (assembly GCA_019973935.1). NCBI lineage: Eukaryota > Metazoa > Arthropoda > Arachnida > Araneae > Nephilidae > Trichonephila > Trichonephila clavipes. The sequence goes on along the minus strand of BMAU01019526.1, from coordinate 540,972 downwards.
AGATACTGGAGAGCAATTCCTTTAACAAAATAAACTCATCTAATGTACTATACAAGGATGATAGTGCAATGTATATATGATATGTGTAACGTGAACAGACTTTCAGTAACTTTTTTCGTACATTTTTTTTTTGCTGCGAAATTAATATGTTTTCTGGTGAAATTATTACTTTGGTTCTCAGGTTGTGAATGTTGTAAAACTTTTCGAAAATTGCTCTTCTGATATATGTCATGCATTTGTTATTTATGTTGTAAATTATCGGGAGGGAATGCTTTAAGTATCATGCTAGTGTTTTTTTAAAAAAAGTTACATAATTGTATAAAATAAACTACAAGGTTACTTATACAAATCGGGTGGCCACAGTAGCATAATGTTCAGGGTCACGGACTTGTACATAGTGTCTCATGAGTTCGAGCCGTGAAGATCCCCTTGTGTTAAGGGGCTGATGCGCGTTGAATATGACGAGGCTCAAAATTCTCCCGTTGGCGTGGTGTGGAAATTTGGAGAAAGTGGTGCCAACTCAGGTGTCGTCTTCTTTACTTGACCATGGACGGATCATCTGCCTTATATTAAACCAGCGGAAGAGACCATAAGTTTCATGTTGAACATTCTGTTCAATGAGCGGGAATTTTCTTTTTAATTTTATCGGAAATACATTGTACATTAAATTTAAATAAATATGATATTCTCATGGAGCGTTAGGTATCTCGACTGGTTACTTACAATGCACACACAAAGACAAAAGTTATTTTAAGAATTTTAAAAAAAATTTAGATTAGAAATTCTAAACATGCTGAAATTGGGTTATAATGAAACAATTTTTAAATTTAGCAAAAGTTTAATAATACAAGATCACGGAATTCATCATGAATACAAGAATGATTTCCCACAAAGGAATTTTCTAGTTTTTTTCCCTTGGCATATCGAAGAATTTGAAAACATTTGCATGTGTGTGTGCGTGTGTTCAGTTTAATTAAAAATCTTCATGTCTAATTCTTTTCTCTTTTATATAAGACCAACGAATTTCAAAAGGCAATAAAATTGTTTTCGTTTAAATGAGAACAAGACCATGAGTGTTCAAAATATGACTATCTACTCATAGTATGTGATTATTTTTAATTAAACTTATTGTTGTTCTTCTCTTTTTGAAAACAACTTTTATCTCCTTTTTCAATTTCATATGCAACTTAAAGCTGCTTACTTGGTCTTATCACTTCAGCTTTCAATGAAAATTAGTTGTTATATTTTTCACACAATTCCTACTATTAGCTCTCAATCTCTTCCTATATATTTATTTATATATCTTGTTCAAAGTTTCAATCGTTAATAAAACACTTTCTTCTCATCCATTCAAGTTCAAATACATTTTTTTAAACTTGTAGTAGATGATACTTGATGTTAATACAGTTTTTTTTCAAATATTAGTTCATTAATTAAATTAAAAAGGGAATAAACAGTAATACACAAAAATGATAGTCTAATAACATACATAGAAAGGAAAGTCGTTTGTTGTGTACCTATACAGCAATGGATAGCACGTTGGACTTCTAATCCAAAGGTGGTGGGTTCGAATCCCACCTAGGATGGCCTAGTTTTTGAGAATAGGATTCTTTTTTTCTATACTATTTTATTGGAATAATTAAATTTAATTGATGAATAAATAGTAACAAACAAAAAATAGTCTAACATCATATAGGGTGTTTTTAGAGGTATAGAACTTTAAATTGCAATAAAACAACGATGTATTATTCGATTGACATGAATTTTTTTTTATTCGAAAGATAATCTTGTGGCATTACATTTTAAATATGATCAAGCAAGGCATAGATTCGTCGAATGGGCCCAAAGCGAGATTGCCGTTGTTCCCGATTTTCATAAGCGAATTTTGTTTAGCGATGAAGCGCACTTCTGGTTGAATGGCTACGTCAACAAACAAAACTGCCGCATTTGGAGTGAAGCTAATCCACAAGTGTATGTCGAAACACCGTTACATCCAGAAAAACTGACTGTTTGGTGCGCTTTATGGGCTGGCGGAATCATTGGTCCGTACTTCTTCAAAAACGATGAAGGCCACAACGTTACAGTCAATGGTGATCGGTATAGAGCCATGATTACTAACTTTTTCATTCCTGAATTGAACAATCGTGATTTCCAGGAGCTGTGGTTCCAACAAGACGGCGTAACAAGTCACACATCTCGTGCCACAATCGATTTATTGAAAGACACGTTTGGTGACCGCCTAATTTCACGTTTTGGACCTGTGAATTGGCCTCCAAGATCTTGTGATTTAACACCGCTGGACTATTTTCTGTGGGGCTATGTAAAGTCATTGGTCTATGCGGATAAGCCACAAACGCTTGACCATTTGGAAGACAACATTCGCCGTGTTATTGCCGATATACGGCCACAAATGTTGGAAAAAGTCATCGAAAATTGGACGTCCAAATTGGACTACATCCGAGCCAGCCGTGGCAGTCCTATGCCAGAAATCATATTTAAAATGTAATGCCACAAGATTATCTTTCGAATAAAAAAAATTCATGTCAATAGAATAATACATCGTTGTTTTATTGCAATTTGAAGTTCTATACCTCTAAAAAAACACCCTTTATATGAAAGGGAAAATGGAAAATTGCTTTCTATTTTGTCACTTAATATTGTGATTCTGTCCTATGTATATACATATTCATATTATTGTAACTATTTAATAAAAAGTTACTAAAATAAAATGTTTCTTTGTTGACCTAAGTAGGAACTGACTTAAAATTTTTTTATTACCATAAAATCCGGCGTATAACGCGCACCTATACTTTCAAGCTTCGTTTCTTATGCTTATGTTTTGAAGTAATTTATTCGAGGTATTACTTGAAGCTTATAGAAAAAATAGTATACTCTAAGAACTGCAGCCTTTTAAATTCATACGCGGAATGCTATTCCCTTCAAATAAACAGTATTTCGACGTGTGTAAAAGTAAAATTTTTCTTATGCGCATCTCTTTTGTCATTTTTAAAGCTCTCATTTTAATACCCGGCGTATAACACGCACCCTTAAATTCCGATCTTATTTTTTGTGATAAAAGTGCGCGTTATACGCCGGATTTTTCGGTCTCTGTTTTTGAAACTTCTGTACGTTTTGTATAAAGTTTTGGTGTAGTATATTTCACAAAAATATATAACTATTTTTATCATAGCTGGAGAACAAAGAGCACATGAGATGATGTTCAAAAATAAGTGATGTGTTATATGCATCCTAATTTTCATTGGGTTGATTCCACATAATAAGTTTGAAACACAATTATGTTTCCCTGGTAATCCCGGGATTTACCTGGATCCCATTTATTCCAAAATCATGGGATAAATACAACCCAAGGAAATGAAAATTCCTTGCGAGTGAAATTATAAGAATACACGCTATTCTATAAAATAGATAATTTGAAATTAAATCTCTAAGCACTTGTTCGACAAATACTTCATTTCGTTAATGTTTCACTTGGGAATAAAGATATTGTAGAAAATGCTTCCTATATCAACTGCCTTTATTTCAAAGTTCGAAACACAATAAGCATTTTTTCGCTAGAAATATTTTCATGGGAATTTGGATTCATATTTTAATAATAACAGCTTTAATTTCTCACTTCTAGGACTTTTCATTATTCAAAGAATACAAGACAAAAGTAATTTTTCACTACGTCTAAGACTCGCTTGGTTCTACTTAAATATTGGACAAATATCAATAGTAATTTTTCAAATTTATTACGATGAGGAGACATATCTAATAAATGGTTCGAAGAAAAAACACATTATGTACATTTAACAACTTCTTTAATATCAAATTAAACACAAGTAATATATTAAAAAAATGCAAGTAAATTCCTACTTAGGTCGATAAAGAGCGATTTTATTTTAGTTACTTTTTATTAATTGTTACAATTAATATCAATATGTATATACATATCACAGAATCACAATATTAAGTGACAAAACCGAAATCTACTTTGCTTGCAATTTTCCACTTTCCTTTCTATTTAGGGTGTCAGACTATTTTTGTTTTGTTTGGTATTATTTATTCATTCATTAGATTTAATTGATGTAATAAAATAGTATAGTAAAAAAAAAGAACTCACATTCTCAGAAATCCCACAGGGATTCAAACCCACCACCTTCGGCTTAGAAGTCCAACGCGCTATCCATTGCGCTACAGTGACACAACGAACGCTTTTCCTTTCTAATTTATATATGCTGTTGGGTCAGTATCTTTGTTTTTTACTATTTATTATTTTTAATTTAATTAATGGACTAATATTTGAAAAAACTGCATTAACATCAAGTACCATGCACAAGTTTAAAAAAATGTATTTGAACTTGAATGGATGAGTAAAAAGTATTTTATTAACGATTGAAAATTTGAACAAGATGTATATATATATATATATATATATACAACAATAGTAACAACAATGAAGTAAATTTTCTTGATATACATATGAAATTAAAAGATAATGTAATAGTTTCTAATATTTATGATAAAAGAGAAGAATTTAATTTCAATATTGTGTAAAAGTTCCTCGTTGGGAGAGTAATATACATATTTCTATGTTCAGAAATATTGTTATTAATTATATACAACGCAATAAATTTCTAGTGTTTAAAAATCAGAAATAATAAATAACTATAAACAATTTACTAAATATTGCTTAATCAGAAATACCCAAATAATTTTATTAATAGTTATATGAATAAAGCTATTCGAAATAGTAAGGATTAAAAATTCTTATATTATTAATAGTTTATTACTATAAATTTACATATTTCCTAGTTATAGTTACCTCCATATTCAAATATTAGATAAAATTACTTATTATTTAATTCATATATACTCTAGTGTCACTAAAGTTATGGCATAATTTGTAACTCTCTTTTTGATTTTAATTTCTATTTTTTTATACTTTTGTTAAGTGCAACATTTCAGCCATTCACTTGCTATAAATCTGCATTAGGTTCCAGAATCAAACAATAACTTATTTATTGCACTCAGATTTAGCGCGGGGTCTGCATTTTTAAGTGCAATTTTTAGGTAAGTTACCTTTATCTTGTAATGGATTTAGATATTCCTATCCATTAGTTTCAATATGTTTTTTCTCAGTATTATTTACTTAAAGGGGGAAGGTTGGCTGTCCAAAAAACATGTTCAACCCTACTTTTATATAAATTATTTTATATATCAGCTGTCCTAAGTCAGAAATGTTTATAATACTGCAGCATTCATTTTATAATTTTTAATCTCGTTTGCTCTTGTGTCCTCATTGTGTGATTTTCCTACTGTCTATGTGTTTTTCGAAAGTGATTGATGGATGTTTATCGCTTGTTTGTAGAGAATTAGACTATATATGTATATACAGTACACACACACACACACACACACACATATATATATATATATATATATATATATAATATGTATATGTATGTAGTATATATATATTGAGTGTGAGAGAGAAAGAGAACTAATTGTAAGAATTTAAAAAAAAACCCTTCTGTTGAGAGAAATGACAATGCAAGATTAAGGTATCCGACTACGTTTGGAACCGTGATTTTAAAAGAGCGTATAAATGGATAATTTTCATGATATTTAGTGTCACTTAAACTAGAATACATGTATAAAATTGTTTTAAGGACTTTATGACAAAAAAATTATTTAAATACAATATTTCGGCAAAAAATTAACTTAGAATAACCTTTTTTCAAAATGTCCTCTTTTTATAAAAGATGCTTCTATTACAATAATATTTTGCTTGTATTTAGCTCAGACCCCTTTACAGAGGCTCAAATATGATTTTTGGAAAATTTACATTATTTTCAGAGTTACAACCCATTGAAATAATTATCGGCGTTTTTTTCTTAAAATTTCTCCCCTCTGTTGTCGTAAAATATGAATAAACCCACTTCTAAGTTATATATTTCAAAAATTCTAGTTCAGCCTCTGTACAGAGGTCTGAGCTATATACAAGCAACATATTATTATAATAGAAGCATTTTTCACAAAAGGAGAATATTTTGAAAATGGGTCATTCTATGTTCATTTTTTGTCAAAATATTGTACTTAAATAATTTTTTATTGTAATACTAGTCTTAAAACAATTTTATATACATTTTCTTATCTAAGTGACACTAAATATCATAAATATTATCCATTTATACGCTTTTGCAAAATCACGGTTCCGAACGTAGTCGGATACCTTAATCGGAAGACGGGAAAAAGCTTGGATCGGACAGATTCGATGGTGCTGGGGTTATGAAATGTTGCACATACACTATACTATCCGGGTGTTCATTTGTTAATAACCGTCACTTTTGGTTATTTATATTGTAGAAAAATAAATTTATTTTGAGTCTAAGCAAGTTTAAAGTGTCCAAAAGTTTATGTCTTTTTCCATTTTTTTTTTTTTTTGAAAATTCAACCCCTTTGTGGCAAAGTTAAATTTTGAAATTATTTTTTTAATTGTTTTTCTCCTAATCTCCATACTATGGAACATCTTTTCTACATAGGTAGGTTTCAATTAATAATAACCTTTTTTTTTCTCCATATATCTGCGATCCGTCCTAATATATAAGTACATTTCTTTCAGTTCTGCTACCTACTCCTATACTACACTGTCCGTGATAGTAATTAAATACAAATCCTATTTAAAAACTTCGTCCTTACTTCCGGAAATTAATACAAGAGATCCAATTTTGGACTTATCTCTTCAATAAAAACGAGAAAAGTGGCAATTAGTTATCGGTAACAAAACCACTTGGGACCCCTCTCTCTCTCTAGCGGCAATAAATCTCTTGAAATATTTACCAGAGACCAGCATCGATGCAAATGTGTCAGCAGAGAAAAGCCCATACCCTGTTATTATGATATAAAAATATTGATTACCTCTCATTATAGGCCACATCTTGGCTCGGACCCTTCTCCGAGATCCAGATTTTGGCCCCATTCCCTGGGTGTGCGTTGTTGCCAGTTGCTCTCCCTTCGCAGAAGGGGGTGCACTGCTTTCCACAGAATATTCGATTCCAACAAAAAGAAGGAGGGGAAAAAAGAGAGAAAGAATTTTATTTATTTATTTTTTCTCCGTTTGTGTGCAACAAACAAATCGGGGTTAGGCAGTGAAGAGGGCAGTTGAGTGAATCGTCATTTGTTCTGTTAATCAAAGACGTAGTTCTGGGGCTTGCTAGGGAGAGCTATTGTTGTTCATATGTTCAATTGTTATTGATTTTTTTGTGGTGTCTTAAACCAAGTTTTTGTACTGATGAGAAAAAGTTTTGTTTTATTATCATTATTAAGCTTCAACATCTGTATAACTTCCTTTTAGTTTTTTTCATTGCTGTCCGCTTGGAAGCTTCTAGCGAGGAACTTGCTTTTTAAGATTATAACTTAGTACAGTGCTTCTCAAACTTTCAATATTTGTGACCAAATATTCAATGGTAATTTTCGTCGCACCCCCTTCGTAAAATAACAATGTATTGAATTCAGTGATATTACACTTTGATGCTTAAACTACAATACGACTCTAACCTCTTTTGTGCTACCGACGTATATAAACGTCGTGCTCAGCCAAAGCGTTAATTGTCTCGGACGTATGTACACGTTTTATGAAATACGATTTTTTCTGTGCACTGCTATTCATGAAATTATTCTGAAGGCTTTGGAATGCAATAAAAAAACATTGACAGTGCTTGTGAAGGATTTACTTCAGAGAATTTGCTTATTTATTCCTTTCCTCCCCCCCAATCCATCCTATATGCACGCCTACTTGGAAAATGGTGGTAGTGGGGGGCGAATCACGTATCTTTTAATCGGCAGCTTAGGGATTAATTGTAAATCGTACAAATTATCAATTTAGGTATTAATCTTTGTATATTATTTTATATATGACTAATTGCCCCACACAACTCAGTTCCAGTCCCATAGCCAGTTACCGATATTTTTCTTTATCACTCGAAGAAGTCTTGGTGCATTGGTTATGGCTTTATATTAAGGTAATATTTAATACATTTGGCCACCTCTGAACTAAAATACATTCTTTCTTTAAAGGTGTTTCGAACAATTTATGGGATTCTATTCGAAAAATAGAAAGAACTGCAAGGAAAAACGTCTTTGTGTAAAATAACTTAAGCGGCCGAAGGAATCGATTTTATAATAGCTAAAAACCAATCAATGTATGAAATAATTTTAAGCTATGAGCATTGAGCAAAATATTAATCAATGCAATTAAGTTTTAATAATATGTTCTTAGAATGAACAGTGTCTTTTATATTATGAAATGTTTTATATCACTGTTTGATTTTATTTTTATTAACATCACGCTTTGAAACTACGCTAGGGCTATTGACAACAAACCTTGTAAATTTGAACAATGGTCAAATGGTCAATGAACTACTCCAGAGTCCTCCCGTTCTCTAAACTTTAACTCCATACCAACGTGAGGACTTTTGATCCATGACAGGTCTACACGGTGGATCTTCAGTGGTACTAGGACTCCAACCCACGGCTCGACAACGCCGGGCACGAGTTAGTGACCATAACCACTCGATCTTCACCAAACTTGAACATGGCTCTAATTTCATATCGTCGATCTAATTATCAGAATGCGTAACTCCTTCTGGGGCTCTAATTTGATATATGAGTGCAGCGTGCCAAGTTGTTGTTTATGTTCGCCAAGATGGGTGATAACATTACAATATGGTTATCTTGGTTTTTTTATCGTGTGGTAATGTGGTTGCCATGGGGATAACGTATGTACTTGGCACGATTAAGGAATCCCGTCTAACAGCGCTTAGCACTCCTGTATCAAATTTAATTCCTTTGTGGAGTTACGTATTCTGATAACTAGGCCGACGATATATGACTTCTAGAGAAAGAATGAAACTGATTCACGGAGTAACATTAGTGTTGCTGTGTGCTATCACTATCTAAATTAACTTCAACTTTATTTAGCAATATTAAAAATAAACTAGCTCACATCTCATACAACCTCATTCTCTCTTCTGACCGTGGCAACCAGGGTGTTATGGTCATAAACTTGTGTCGGCGAGTTGCGGGTTCGAGTCCCGGTGCCACTGAAGACCCTTCCGTGTAGAGGCTGCTACTGCATGTTAAATCTGATGAGTTCGAAGTTCTCCCGTTGGCGTGGTTGTTTGCAGAGGGGTGGGGTGCTAGCGTAAGTGTCATCATCGTCACCTGACAATCACGAGGTTCATCACCAGTTACCCTCGTGTTGCTTTAGAGTACGACATTAATATAACACTCACTCTCCCATGTCTTAGACATGACATCACTCGCTCACTCTGTTGAGGATACAATTGGATAACACTGATATTGAAACAGCGTCATCTATTTCCTGGGCATTTTGAAATTTAGAGTAAACAATTCAGATTTCAAAATCAAATGTACAAATACATCAGTTTTATTTAATGAATATTATTGCTAAATTGCTTGTACAAGAGGTGTTTAAATGAAAAGGTACGAAACGACACTGTGGGTATAAATGAAGACTTAATTCGGAGTTTTTACCAGAGACCTGAGCACAACGATCTCATTGAATAACAAGCCGATAGATTCCTTGTTCTCGGAACTCCTGTGGTTGTAACGAGATCCAGTCCTTCTTAGCGTCCTTGAATTTGGCGTCCGAATTGAAGTGTTGTTTTTTCAGGGGATCAAACATATAGAAATTGCAGAGAGACATGTCCGAGCTGTAGGGTGGATGGTCAAGCGATTCCCACCTAAACTTGGTCAGTTCCACGTGTGTTCAACCTGGAGACGTGTGGACGTGCGTTATCAAAGATCAATGTCAGTTGGACAGTGCTCTTTTTAAGAGCTTTTGCTCTCTACTGCGCATGCTCCAATCCACTCCGGAGACTCCTTTTGCATCCCTAGATGTCTCGTTACATTCTTCCTTTGCGGCATAGACAAATATGTTAACGGTTACGTAATTAGGGCGTTTTGTACCTTTTCATTTGAACACCTTTTGTACTTTGGCCAGATAAAAAAAATTATAATATTCTCCAGTGGCGTAACATACACCCCGCAACCACCACATCGTGGAGGGAGGGCCCAGAGCTTCAGGGGGCCCAAAGCCTATGTTATGGTTTTGCAATCCTTTCTATGATCCGACTTGGGCCCCAAACGTGACTTTGCAAGTGAGCCCTATTATCTTCTGTTACGCCACTTGTATTCTCCATAATTATAAGTAAAATAGAGAGGTAGCACAATAAAACAAATAGATACATTATAAAAGTTATTATTATTATCACCACTGTCACACACACTACGTATTGCATTATGCTATTATGTTACTTATTCTCTATATCAAACAACACACACTGTCTTCTTATTCCCTTTGCCTAGTTCCGGATAACTCGCAAGTTTGCATTAATATATTCATTCTTTGCTGTCGCCAGAGTAACGTAATTTCTCATTCAGTAGTATTAAAAACTTAATAGTATAACATCCTCGAGGAAAACGATGTAAATCACTTCAGTTCTTGTATCGGTGATTTTGTTCCAATCATTATTCACGTCACCGAAACACAGCAGATCGCTTTTTTTCCCTCTTCATTTCTTTTCATTTATCAAGTCGGTGTAGGAAACGTGGGAGGAGTCAAAAAAAAAGAGGAGCCTTTTTGTCCTTGGTGGTCGAACCGTGGTAGAATCGAATCAAATGATCGGGTATTCGTGTTAACTGATTTGTACTGCATTGAAAATGTCGTGGGTGAAATGTGTTTGGAGTAGATTTCGGAGATGAATTTCAATCTCGATCGTGAAGGCGTGGAAAAAGGGGTAAAGGGGTGAAATAGAGAGAGAATTTTTAGAGTAAAGGTTGGGTACCCTTTTTACGAAGTATTAAATCATTTGCAAATCAGACACATTTAGAGATTTATAATTTAATAAAGAATTTTGAAGGGGGGGAATGGTTATTATTTTCATTACTTACCCATTAACTGGATTTCCCGCACACTGTACAGGCTACCGAAATTTGACCGCAACCGGTTTGCCTGTACGCTGTACGGACACCGATATTTTCTTCTTGCTATCTTTGATTTGCGCATATTTTTAACTCTTATTGTGAGATTATTAGTGCTAGAGTTTTTAAAAGATACAGTTTGTCCATCGTACTAAAATACTTCTCATCCTCTCATCTCATCTTGTCTCATTCTAGAAATGGTCCCAATAAGATCATGATTGAAATAATTTTAATTGGCAAATGTTATTCCCGGGTAAATTCTTCGGAAAAACTGGGAATTTCGAACTACTATACGCCAATTGGTAACTGTGGAAAGACTACACAATTATGTTATGTGCTTATCAAAGCCTACCCTCTTACACCATCCTTTAGTCCAGCAATACTCACCCTGAAGCCCGCGAGAAACATGAGGCCCACCGAGCTTTTTTAAGTAGCCCGGGCATGGCCTATTGCTCTGAGAAATTTACATATTTAAGAACATCGTATTAAAAATTTGGTGGGAAATTCTCTGTCAAGAAATCAAATTTCCAATTTTGCTTTTTGCTGTCGGTGTCGTACGGGTACGAATTGATATATATATATATATATATATATATATATATATATATATATATATATATATATATATATATATTGAACGGTTGCGGTTAGTGATAACAGACAACAGGGGAGTAGCGACAATTTTATGGGTGGAACTAATTTTTAACTATCTTTTATATCTTGCAAGCGAATAATATTTGAAGAAAATATATCGTTTCAAGACGATTGGAAGGCTAACTATTTTTAGTCAAAAACAAACATGGATCAGTAATTGTTTGATTTGTCACGTAAGTGCTGTATTTAAAAAATACCAAAAAAAAAAACAGGAATCATTCAATGACACTTTTTCTCGAAAATCTTTTTCAAGAGGTGATAAATAGGCTTTCTTGAATAATCTTTACAGCAGAGAGCAAAAAAGTGTTTTGTCACTGGTAATATCACAGCAGTAACAAAAACATCCTATGAAGTATATTATTGGTAATCATATGAAATCGTTTACTGATGCAGAAATTGTTAAGGAGTGTTTCTTAAATGTTCCTAATTTAGTGTTAATGACAAAAGTAAAAAAATATAAAAAAGCAAAACAGGAGTTGTAGTATTTTGATCAATTTTCCACATTTTAAATTTCCAAAGTTATCTTGGTCTTAAAGCATTTCTCCCTCCCCTCCCCCATTTACCCTCATATTGCGGCCCGCGGGAAATAACTAACATATGTACGCGGCCCGCATGAAATAGCTGACATATGTATGAGTCCCGGCAGAAAAAAAGGCTGAGTACCCCTGCTTTAGTTGGTTTGTGCCTGTTTGTGGGATAATGAATCACGCGCATTCATTTGTTATGGGTTGCCGTTTGTACCAGTATTTGACATCAAATGTTTTTCTTACATTGTTCACTTAAAAGAATCGTAGGTAGGGTCTACTTTTGCACAAGGGCCCTGATCATCAAGAAGTCTTAAGATGTCAGTGCATAGGCTTGTTTTCGCAAACGGTATCGCTATTTTTCTCAGCGTTTGATTTGCTGAGTTTTGATGCATATTTTTAATCTTATCATTTTCCGACATAATTGGAATTTCTAAATAGGAGTAAATGAAATTTGAAACGAACTCGTTCAACAGGAGGATACAATCACGCTTGATCATTTGATTTGATGATAAAATAGATCTTGAAAAGAGCTACTTTAGAGCCAAGGAATTATAAGTAACACGCATAACTCCATAAAATCGCAACATTTACTAACTCGGAAGGACAGATCTCGTCCAAAGGGCTTAGAGCTACAAACCGACCCGAACGAAAAGAAAATTTGTTGGTGCAAAAGGAAAAACAGAAATTAAAAAACCGACATAAAATATGTCGAAAAAATGCGCAAATAAACAAAATGATGAGAGAAATAGCGTAAAGGAACAACTTTTGAATCATTTCTTGAGTGATTGATATGATGCTGAAAGATAAAAAAAAAGCTCTAGTTATACTTTAAATCTATTACAATATATAACTTCCATTAAACAGAATAATAACTCACAAAAACCTGCTTAAAGACTCCTTTAAAAAAAAGTATAACTTTTTAAGTGACTTATCTTGATCTATCTCTGTATACAATCATATAAGCATGTAATTATTTTTCTTGAGCAAAAATTATAATTATTCTTTTTTGTGATAGAAAAAGTTACTAAATATCTCGAGTTATGATAATACACAAGTACTCAAATTATCATTCAATCAAGCTTATTCTTTTAATAAAATAATTTGAATGTTTAATGACATTGCATAGCGTACCTTGCAAATCTGGAACACCGTCAAACAACGAGAACGATATCTGAATTAGCACCCCGCTTTTCTAACTTGTACGAGGGTGAGTTGGAAAATAAGTTTCCCCTGCCGGACTGTGGTCAGAGTTGAGTATGAAACTCTAAGCATAGAATGAGACATTAACTTTATTTTTCCACATAAGTACCAAGTACATTGAGATATTTGTCATACCACTTGATAAGCTATAAAAAACCCTGCAGGAAAACTCAGGGCTTTGCATACGGAAGAAACGTTTAGTTTTGCGAGAACTTTTTGGTGGTTGGAACCATCAATGCTACGCGGTACTGTGACACCATGTCGAAATTGAAAGCGATGATTCGGAAAAAAGAGGCCTGGGCTTCTAAGATCTGGTGTTTTGTTGTTGGATGACATTGCGAGACCACACTCGGCGACGGTGATACAAAACCATATTGCAACTCTTAGTTGGGAGTGCCTACACCATCGCCAAACAGTCCTGATCTCGCACCAAGTGACTTTCATTTGTTTCCGGCTTTGACGGAGAATCTCGCTTGAAGGAGTTTTGGAAGCAATGCTGAAGTCAAACAAGCCGTTAAAAGCTTCTTCTGTATGCAAAGCCCTTAGTTTTCCTGGAGGCCTTTTTGAAGCTTACCAGGCGGTATAACAAATGCCTCAATGTACTTAATACTTATGTGGAAAGATAAACTTATGTCTTATCTTTAGTGTCTCCTTCTATGTTTTGACTTTCATACATAACTCTAACCACAATCGACAAGGAAAACTTATTTTCTGACTCACCCTCGTATATCAAGCCAACCAACTTGAGGATTCTTAGACCCGACAGAATTCCCGTATGTATCAGTTCCGTTACCTGAAAGCTTTTGCGAATTCCAAATTTTGATTATGATTCCGATGTTTTACTAACCAGTTTATCGAACCTCCTTGATTACAAAGGTGTTATATTACTAATTGGAACATTAATATTTAAAAATTTGCTTAGCATATTCGTACATTTTTTATATGAAATTTATTACATACTTCAAAAAGAAAGTGCTGCAACTCTGTGTATTACAAGTTCTGTTGTCAAATACCATCAATATAGAGGTGTGACGAATCTTTACGGAACCATTCCACTAATATTCTTAGGCGTCTTTGGAGTTGTAAATTCGCGTATATTTCCAATCACATCTAAAAGAAGAAGATGGGATATGTAAAGTAGATAAGGTATTTAAGGAGAGCGTTGTAAGTTAGCGGAGAAGAAGGCGATTGAGCCAGCAGAACTAGTGACGAGATTTGCAGGATTCAATTGGATTAAGATATTAGAGTACTGCCGTTAGCATTCAGCGAAGAAGCCTTAGGAGGATTACTGTACTTGAAGAGATCATAAGTACAACCAGGTGATATATTCCAGCTTCGTACCGTTTACCATAAACGTTAGTTTAATAAAATTAGTTCAAGTTTAATGAAAGCTAATATATAATTCAAGTTTCGTGTATTTCTCAGACATTCTATTCCGGTAAACCCTTTTGATATTGAGCGTAGTTATTGATTTAACTTCATATCTCGTAATTTAATTTAATATTAAAGGTAAATCCCTTTTTGACGTAGACATATAGTTTAATATTTGTCATTAGAAGTTTGATATTTTGAACTAAGTGAATAAATATAATTTATTATTATACAAATGGCGTCTGGTCATTCGTTGCCTCAAGTTAATCTTAGTGTCCAGGGGGGTGTTCCCACACAGGCGATAAAACCAATTCTTAAACAACCTTTCTATGTTTGTTTGATACAATTTTTAAAGCGATCAAATGCCCTAATGAACTGGAAGGGCGTCGAAAGACAACAGTTGCGACTAGTGTTCCTGAAAAAAAAATAATCTCGTACTCACCTAACGAAGGCAAAATAAAACACTGAAAAAAAAATACTCAGCCGCAATTCTTGCAATGTTCGGCAACTATAAGTGATTAAAATGAAAGGAGTCCCCAATCTTCGCGGGAAGTTAGTTGGGCAATATGGTATAAATGAGCGATTATAAAACCTTACCTCGTCCCAGAGTTTCTGGTACTAGAAACTCTTACCTAGAATTCAGAATGAGTTGCCCGTAAATTTCTATTTTCGTGTTACTTACCTTAATGGAGGTGATGGCCTAGGCATTTGGAGAAAGCCTACCTGCATTTCAAGGAGGCGTGAAAGTCACTTTTTCCCTTAACAGAATTAGAATGTTTATAAAAACATTTAGGGTGAAGCATGTAGTATGATGTTTCTATCTCGAAGGAAAAAAGCTTAAAATTTTCAGTTTCTTTCCAGCATTTTCAAGATATCAAAAAAGTTACTCGTGGAGTCATAAAGTTAGCTACATGTTTTTTAAGGTGGAATCTGTATAAAGAATATTATTGTTTAAAAATGTCTCACATTTGTACATTTTAACTGTATACATTCTGAGGAGTGCAAGTTTATTTTACTAATACTGTTTAATTAACTACTAAAATAATTAACTATTCTGAGTTAAAAAAATTTTGAGAAATAAACTTATGCACTGATCTTATTTGGTGTTGTGTCGACGCATAATAATTGAGTCAAATCTTGAATGTTTGAATAATTTTTAAAATGCCGCATATTGTGCTGATTAACTTACCACAATT
This sequence comes from Trichonephila clavipes, assembly GCA_019973935.1. Lineage (NCBI taxonomy): Eukaryota > Metazoa > Arthropoda > Arachnida > Araneae > Nephilidae > Trichonephila > Trichonephila clavipes. The sequence goes on along the minus strand of BMAU01019526.1, from coordinate 525,017 downwards.
GATTGCAGAGTTAAAATCATTAGGTTTCGTTCTCTAAATTTATGTTTGTTGAATTATTATATTCGTTCACTTTTCTTTATTTTTTAGATTATTTTCTAATATCCTATACTCAGAATGATTCTTGAAGTATTTTTCAATTTCAAAGTGGCACACTATTTTTGTTTGAGAATCTAAAAGATTATATATATATATGCTTAATTTTGTAGCTAGGTAATCATTAGTCCTTCTGCAGGCTTTAATTTTATTTCTTCAATTGATTAAAAAAAAAAGACAAAGTCAATTTTGTAGACAGGTTCATATGTCTTGAATTTTTCTTTTTACGAGGCGTGTTCGGAAACTAAGTACCGTTCTGGAAAAACTCACATAAAAAATCTATTTCCAAAACAAAATTTATTTTTACATGAAAGAGCATGTTTTTCTACGTACAGTAGAACGTCGTTTATCCGAGAGTTTATTATCCGGAGCGTCAAATATTCAAACTAGTTTTTTGAGAGACCTTGCAGCGAAAAAACGAAGGTGTACAATGGTACAGTGAAAAATAAGTGATTATTTTCCGCAATAAAGGTAAAATTGCGACATTTTGCACCTATTTTGCTTTTTCTTCAAGCAGGTTTTTCGCATAATGATTTTCAATATTCGTATAGTATCCAGTTTCACATACTGCATGGATCGCATTCTGTTTTCGGTTATACGAACAATCGCGTATCCGAACGGTGTCCAGTCCGAATTGATTCGGATAAACAACGTTCTACTGTAGTTACCGCCATGGTTTGAACATTTTGTCATCGGAAAATCAATATATACTATAGTCAAAGAAAAATGTCGCAAGTGAAGAGATACATTGTTGAACTGCTCTTTTTGAAAATTCCTTAAAAAAACAATCTTATTTAAATCATCTGTGTTTTTAAGAATTTTCTTATTTACTTTTTCAACCAAGTCATTTAATAACAGAAAAAGTCGTGCATCGTTATAAACTTTCTCACCATTCCATCACTCATTACATTTTCACTATATATTTCTACAAATTGACGATGAATTTCAAGTGGCTATGATATCCGAACACGTTGAAAACGACCAAATTCAGTCAAGACAGATATTTTTGTTTTTTATTTTGTTGAATAGAGCTTTTTTTTGGAGTTACAAAACATACTTTGTTTTGATTTTACGCTACCTAGAGGTCAAGCTACAATCAATCTTATAAAATTAGAAAAACCCGGAAATGGGTCTTTGATCTACCAGAAGTGGGCATTTAAATTGTTCAAAATCTATCATGGCGAGTCTGATGACTCAAAATATTACCAATGTATTGCTATAAAACTTTTTCAACCTGATATTTATGCTATTTTCTAGAGAATGTACTAAAATATTTCTTATTGTATGCATACTTTTTGAGTTAGGGCCTGTTACTTAAATAATGGTCTCATAAAGAATGGGACTTTTCTTATAATATTTACTCTACCTGCTGTAAAATTTTAGTACATTCTCTAGATAAATGTATTTAATTTGTTTGGGTAATACTTTTACTAATATGTTTTTAATTTTTTTCTCTAATTGCTTTGAAGTTTTGTAAAAATATTGCTAAAATATCACTTTTATAATTGAGATTTTTGTGAAATTTAGGCAATTTATTTTAAATATTAGTATTTATTGCTATTGAGTCCTAAAAAAGCATTTATAATGTTTAAATATGTTATTTTGTCACAAAGTACTCGAACGTGTTCGGATACCTTATGTTTAAAAAAATGGGTTATAGAAGGCGCTTTACAGGTGGTAAGATCGGCAATTGTCTTAAACATTTTGAATGCTCACTAACACGAGTAAAAACAACAATGCGTCAATGTACTGACAATTAACCATAAACACGTGTGAGCAAGGATTGAATGATACTACCCCTGCAGTTGCGCTAAAACGAAACGGTACTTAGTTTCCAGACACGCATCGCATGAATAACTCAGAAATAGAAAAAATTATATTTAACTTTTATATACATGCATTGTAAATTAATATCTTAATTTACAAACATTGTAATAATTATAATAATATAAGTAATATTAATTTTTTTAAGCAATTCCTACTTAGGTCAACTAAGAAAAATCTATTTTAGTTGCTTTTTATTAAATAGTTACAATTAATATAAATATGTATTTACATATGACAGAATCACAATATAAAGTGGCAAAATATAAAGCGATTTTCCTTTCTATATATGGTGTAGGACTATTTTTTTTTGTTTGTTACTATTTATTCATTAATTAAATTTATATACTCTAATAAAATAGTATAGTAAAGAAGAAATCACATTCTCAGAATTTAGGCCATCCCGGATGTGATTTGACCACAATCTTTGGATTAGATGTCCAACGCGCTATCCATTGCGCTATAGGGTCACAACGAACGATTTTCCTTTCTATATATAGTGTTGGACTATTATGTTTGTTACTATTTATTTATTTATTAATTTAATTAATGAATTAATATTTTCAAAAAATTGTGTATTAACATCAAGTGTGTTTTCGTTTAATAATTTTCATTATATACTCGATGCAAAATTGCGCAAATTATTTTAATTCCTCTAAAATCAATCACCAGAATCACAGCAAAAAAAAATACTAAAAGCATTAATTAAGTTGTCGGACATACGTAACAGCCATTTACTCTTCTGTGATAAACGGTCACTTTAGTGAGTAATCTGCGGTAATTCTCCCATCAAGTTTTTCCTCTGAAACCGTAACGATTTCCTTTCTGAATTGTGAATGAGGCTTAACATAAAACAATAAAAACCCAATCCTCACTGGTCATGGTCATCATACCCCATCCGGCGGCGAAACATCTGGAAAATAATGCAACGCGTGCAAAATTAATCTGTCTAAAACGTATCTAAAATTGAAGAAGTGTGCGTAGAGAAGTAATTGTTATTGATTTATCGCAACCCTCAACAGACTTTTTGCACTGTTTCCGAGTCATAATTTGGTCGTAGAAATCGGGACAAGGCCAAAGGGGAGGAATTTTGGTTTAAAGCACGATATGCCAACTAGGAGGAACATATAGCATATTTCTGATTGAATTTCGACAGCGTAAAGTTTTGCTTTAGATTGTTTTTGCGGGGGATCATTAATAATTGTCATAGAGGTTAATATTCAATTATATAATGAGTTTGCTTTGAAAAATCACACATCGATGAATATTAGAAAGGCTTAACTTTGTGTATACTCTTGCTAACTAGGATCTTGTCAACAAATGCTAGTAAATATAGTATTATTTGGTTGGAAAATTAAATTTTGTCTTTGTGTTTTGTTAAATAAAATTATTTTCCCTTCATGTTCTTGTAAATATTTACTTAAAGCAATTTATTAAACATTTAATTTGTTCAAATGCCGAACTAACTGAAATTGTTAGAATGTACTGAATTATGTTGCTTGAAAAAATGCATGTGTATAATAGTACCTAATACTTAGGACGCCTAATTAACGTTTTTAAAAATTATTTTTTCAAGAATGTCTTACGGAATTTAAATTATATATACTTACGATTTCAAATGATATATTTGGTCGAAGTAAGCATTTCAGACTATGTATCGTCAATTATATCTAATACTTCTATTCTCTTTTGTTTTTAACAAGTTTGGCATTTATACTTCTACAGTTGAATTTTTGATGTTTTATTTGAGTTTGAATTTGTATCTTATTGAAATATGATCAATTCTTTCCTACACAGATTTGAACAACCGCATTAAATTCATCAATCTATTTTGCATAAATTAATGTTTTCACGACAGAGAGAGAGAGAGAGAAACACTTTTTTCCATTTAAAAAAATTGGTAACTGTAGTATTTAATTATATCCTTATATCTACAATTTTATATGGAATGTCAAAATAGAACATGAAACCGAATTCAATTACTACGTAACTGGGAACCTTTAGGGAAAAAAAAGAGAAAGGGAAAAAAAAGTCAAATTAATTGACATCTCAATGTGATAGAATATTCACGGACTATATTCGTATTTTTTTTATTTATTTCAGTTAATTGTGTCCTGTTATAATATATTACTGTGTTTTCTCATGTGTTTATGTTATTTGGTAAGCATAACTTCTGTGCAATAATAAAGTATACTTGAACGAATGTATACAAATACCTGGTGAAACTACACATTGATTCAAATTGAACTAACATGTTTATCAAAAAAAAAAAATTTTTAACTATTTTTCTTAAGATTTTTATTTATTTTACGTCTAAAAAATAAAATAAGCAGTTGCAAACTAATAGTTACTATTAGCAACTTTGTGGTCCTGTTAGAGTTGATGATTCGAACCGTTGAAAAATATTACTGATTATATAAATTACGTGGACTATACATGTCGCAAGAAAAATGATGAAATTAGGGTTTTCATCAAATCCCTAAGGGCTCACGCAAGATGTTAAAATAACGTCTCTTTGAGGTCATTTCCCTGATGTAATTTGATTAAATCCCCGAACTGTTTTAGTGAAATGATGAAATGAACAAGTCAGCATTTGTAGAGCTCTGTTTTTGCTTGTTACCACATTCCTTTTTACCTCTCCTCGTCCGTGCCAGGCAGCGCCGGGATTCTGATGTGACGCACCTAAACAAGATGACATAAATATCATTTTTTAGTTTTATTTAGTTATATTTATTGCATTATTATCTTTCGATTGATATATCACTTTCGTAATGCAAAGTTAGAAACTGGATAAGACTTCAATTGAAAAATGTAAACAGACACATTAGGAAATTCGACCACTTCCTCTTCATAGATAAAAAAAAAGCTTTTTGATAGTAAAAAAACTATTTTAAAAAGGGGAATAATAACTAAAAAAAGGTGTTATAAATAAAGCAGGATATTTCTGAAGTACTACATATATGTATAATTTAAAAAAAATGCTTAAAATTCTACTACAAATATCCTTTTTTTTCTTAAAAAAAATACCACCTTTATTATCAAATTATTTTGTTAATTAATTTCGAATAAATAATTTGTAATTAAATGATTATTGCTGTATTAATTACTCTACTTTTAATAGTGCACCATATTTGCTAAATAAACACTTTTAAACTCTTGACAATATTATTTCATCATTTCACTGAAACAGGTTAGGGATTTGATCAAATCATTTATTTTACTTACGGAAATCACCTTACAGAGTTCTTATTTTAACATCTTGCGTGAATTGATCACCTCCCTTAGTTATTTGATGAAATTCCTAATTTAATCATTTCCCTGCGACATATATACATATCTTTAGATGATAATAAGGCCAATTACTTAATTACAAATATGTCTTAGTTATAAGTATTTTTTTTTGTTTAGTATTTAGGCATGTTTGAATTTTTAGAACTTTTAGTATCAAGTCGAAATTCTTAAATTTCGTCATTGAAATAACTTTTAAGCTTATTTTTAGTTTTAGAAAGTATATTATTCCCAAATCAGTTCTCTTTGGTTAAAAACAAGATGTTTATATCTGACTTTCAATTGATAAGATACAATTCAACATTTTAACGCTGTTAGTTGTTTTAAGACATCTCATTCAAAGGACGCTAAATGAGCTTAATTCATGTGATGTTATAATCACATGATAAATGCAGTCACATATTTTTCCAGCCAATCTGCCGAAGTGGCTCACTGTTACCAACTTTTAACTTTTGCAGAAACTTTATTTTAAAAGCAACATATTTATTAACAATAATAACGTGTATAAATAAATGGAATACACTTAATTATTAAAAGTATTTTAATTTTGAAAAACTTTTTGAAAAATCTTTATTCTTGAGCACCTCTTCATCCAACTATGAAATTCGAAATTTTAACGGAATTTTACTTGTATGACAACAAGTGAAAGTTCAATGGCAGTTTTGAATTAATTGGGGAACACGTGATTGAAATTATCATTTGAGTGTCATGAATTTAGTCAATTATAATTTGAATATTTAGAATAATATTTTATTTACGTATTGTATTGAAATTTTTCTACTAAAATAGTTGAAATGTTAGTATATAACCAGAATTAAGAATATATATTTACTTGTAATATGGTATGTTTTTTTAGATTAAGCGTCCTAGCATGTTAGAATTTTTTTTTTTCTGTTTTTTCCACCTAAAATAACGTGATTAAATGCGATGAATAATGAAGAATTATAAAAAACTATATCGCCAAATTTATATCTAGACAGTGATCTCGAATTTCAAATTTAATTCAGGTAACTATGTTTATCCATATTAGTAAATTATTCAAAACAAAATCTTTTTCATGTTTGAAACTATTATATATAAAATTTGTTGCATTTTAAAAGTTAATATCAACTAAATTTGGATGTTTTATCCATGTTATATAACTTAAATTCAAACACTTATAGCATGTATAATATATAACAGCTAATAATTCATTGCATTATGGTAAATTTTACCAGTGTGAATGATCTAAAACAGTTCAAATACTTTTATTTACAGCTAACAGCGTCAAATCTTCTAAGCATTTATTTTCTAGAGTTTAAAGTAGTTACAAGTTTTCTTTCAAAGTCATCAGTGGGAAAGGAGATTTCTTCGAATACGATAGCAAATCGTGAGAGGATCATCACTGTACGATGGTAAATTAAGATTGAAAAGACCGCGATCTAGGAACTAAGTTCCAAGCAAAGAAAAGATTCTCCAAAACTAGAAGAGATTTGGCTTTCAGTTACGATGACGTCATAAATAGAGAACGTGAGTTGGCTTTCTCAACTTTGGGCACAGCTTTCGTTGCCAAATTTAAAATGCTTGTATTTGGGGAAAGTTTTGAAACGCAAAACGTAGATTCTTTGCAAATGCATACCCACCTAGAATTGAAATAATGTATGCATTCAAAACTAGCAAGAATTCATTCAATATATTTTTAAAAGATATTTTAAATAATAATAAAATTAGTTTTAGTTGCTTCTCATATAGATAAGGTTAGAATGAAATCTATTTTAAGCTTATTCTAAGCATTCGAAATAAACGATATGTTTTAAATCGAAGTGTTTTTTACTTATTAAATTTTAAAGTTATTTAAAAGCTTTAAAATAATGAAATATTAAATTAGGAAATAATTCAATTCCTTCAAGAAAACACTTTTCAGAATATTTTTATTGTATTTTAATTAAATAAAGCATGTATATATTTAAATTACGAAACATTTTTTGCGGAGACTTTAAGTTGCATTAAAAGCCAAACGATATTTATAAACAACAATTTTTCATTTTTGTGTTCCATGCTATTTTCGAAAGTTTGTGCAAGAGCAGGAAATGTAAGTAAAGTTTAAAATGTTAGTTAACAGAATTTAATATTGTTTTATATTTTGATCTAAAATTTGTAATAATTTCCAAGTGATAATTTTTTTTGAATGCATAAAGTATGTGATACCGTTTCGAAGGAATTTCCAAATGTATTAATATTTTTTAAAGTTGAAAGCATTTTTCATAATTCATTTTTAATTTTGTTTTAAATTTTTACTTATCGAACTTTTGGTTTAATTTCATTCGCGTTATATTATTAAAAATTGAACTAATTTTTTCTCTTGAGTATTTCTATGTTTATCATAGGATGATTATGCTTGAAAAGTAAAATAAAAAATCCGAACAGTTAATTTAAAGTTATGTTGAAAAAGGCTTGTAAAATAAATTTCATTCAGGAACGACCATGCAATTTTTTCAATTTAATTTTGGGAAGTATTTTCTGCTACAATGCTATATTTAAAGTAAACGGATTTCTATGTATATTTCAATGTTCTATCTCTATATTTTTGTTAAATATTTTATTTTTAAAGCGTGTTTAAAGTATTTATTCATGATTTATTATTTTTATTTTCAATTTTCTGATTTTTTATTGGATTTTTTTACCTTTATTCTTACGTCTTTCATTATGAAACATTATTCTGAACAAAATATACTATCGTTTTTCTCAGATGAAAAATGTGCTTGAGAATTACAAAGCTTTTAAATTACTAATTATTGCTAATTTTAAATTACTTAGTAGTTCTTATTAACTAGTATTTAAATTAAAATATGCTTCTTAAATTACAGCATTAATGTTATTATTTTAGAGGTACTAACACCAGCTATAGCTCTCTTGTAAAAACTTTTAAATTTATTGGATTCACAAAAAGCACAAACATGTGCTTGCAAAGGGTAAACATTTGCCGAGAGGGAGACACGTTCACTTCTCTACGTCACAGCTTTGACTAACTTAGCTACAATATTCTCTTCTTCATAACACATGATGGTATTAACAGACCGTGAAAGTTACAGTTAATAGTTTTAGATACAGACGCAGTTAAGAGTATTTATTAGTCGTCTAGATTATTTACAACTAAGAATATTTCTTTATTTTTTTGCTATATTTTACACTTTTCCTGTTTCAAAGTTTACATCTTCAGGCGGTTTTATATAGTTTTGTCATAGATAAGACTGCACTTAAAACTTCATTGTTAGTAGATTATAAATGCGGCTAAAATTAAATTCCATAAAACTGAAATTCATAAAAGGAGTATAACTGAATTTAAAGTACAAAATACCAATATCATAAACATTAAAAGTAATCGATGTAAATGTATTGCATTTAAAAAAAATAATTTATTGATTTATATAAAATTCTTTTTTCTTTTGGTTAACGCACGCAGTTTTAATACATTGATTAATTGTTAGAATATAAATGGTCCACGGGAGTAACATTCATATTTAAATGATGGTTTTTGATTGAAAAAGCAAGTAATGCTAAAGCTATGCATTTTTACTTTTAAAAATATCAAATATAAGATTCGTGGCTTTATAGCTATTGTGTCTAATGTTACATGTATGCAATGCGGCTAAATTCTTGTATATTTATATTATTGGTTAGTTCCAGTTACTTTTTGTAGCTTGTGATTTAAAATAAAGCATTAACTTTTGGGAAATTCGATTGTAGCGAACGAATATCTAAAGAATATTTAAAAAGCACGATTTACTTATGCATGAAAAAAGTTTTCCAGGCACATTAATATTTTATTTAGAATAATGCGGGCGTTTTATTCTGCACATTGATTGAAATGAGTTCCCTAAATGAAAAAGAAATGTTTTGCTTAGTATTTCAATAATGTATTTATAAAAGCACAAGCTAAAAATTTGTTAATTTTAAATCTTTTTAAAATAAATTTTTCTCGGCATTATTAAATTGTATTAGTGATGTTAAATTTCGAACACTATTGAAATAGATTGTGGAATCCAATTTGTCTAGTTTTCAAAACCATTTTACTGAATTTTGTTTATTACCCTTTTCCATAATTTTTTGTAAAATATTAAATATTCTTTTTTCTGAGGAGTCTACAATAAAATATCATTAGCTTGAAAAGAAGTAAAGTACGACTTGACTGAAGATGCATTATAGGTAGTAAAAATGATGCTAAGTCTATTGGTTGTCTTTAAATTAAGTCGCATTCGTGCTAAAAAATTCTCGAAAAGCAATTAAATCTTTAGATGTTTTCCACGAAACAGATAAGTTCACGAATAAACACTTCAAGAAGGGTTAATCATAACTGTCCCTGTATTAACTTGCGTGTGGTGGAGTTTTGTATGTGCAAAAAACGATTGACTGTAGGATTGAAATGTATTCATAAGCCAGAATGTTTTTACCTGCTATTAAATTATTCAAGGTAGTGAATTTTTAAGACTAACTATAATAACTTTTGCCAAAACAATGTCAATAAACTTTCATGTTATCTTTAAAGAAGTTATAATACTATCTTTTTTTTAAAGAATGAAATGCAATTGGAAATTTTTATGCAAAAAATTAATTGTATTTTGTGCCAAAAAGTAGCTGTGTAAAAATAATTCTAGTCTCTTTTTGTATTAATGTATTAGGAGTGTGTAGCATCATAGATTAGTAGATAGCTAAGCATCAATTCTTTTGAAACAACTTTAAATAACTTGAACAATTTAAGCGTTTAACTGTGAAGAATGATTTTATAGTAGTTGCCTTTCATTTAAAGTACAGTATTAATTAAAACAACATATTGCGTTAAGACCGATCAAGACCTTGTCTTCTCTCTCTCTCTCTATATATATATATAACGCATCACTCAATAAATCCTGCGTGGGCCTAACTAATAAAACAACAACTTTTAGGCGAAACTGAACTTTATTTATCAAGATACTTCCCTTCAAGAGTGATACATTCAGCCCAGAGCTCTTCTAATTCTTTAATACCTTTTTCGTAGAACGATTTGTCTTTGCTCTCAAATTAGGCTTCAACTTCGACAATCACTTCTTCATTGGAGCAAAATCTCTTCTCCTGTAGCATTCTTTTAAGGTCTACAAACAGCTAGTAGTCACTGGAGACCAGATCTGGACTGTACAATGGTTAGGAACGTAATTCGAGCCTCAATTCGTTCAATTTAGCCATCATTTTCATGGACTTGTGGCACGGAACATCGTTTTTAAAACAAGTTTCTAAAAGAAAAGCTGTTTCACTAAAACCACTAAACTTTTCAACTAAACAATATATTATCCCGAAATTTTGACACGTGCCGTTTGAAAGTTAGTACTACTAGGTTAGACTTAGAAAAGTTAGAAGGTAGCACCATCTATATGTTAGGCCCGGGACTTATTGAGTGATGTGTTATAATCATGAATAGGACACAATTTTTCACCAATATGTTAAAAAGTTCACTCCAGCCCCTGTGTGTGTGTTTCTTTCTATGTATTATAGAAATAAATATTTAATTAGATTTTGTTTATCTTTTTTGTGGGGGGAAGAGGGGGGGAAAAAGTTGTCATTTAATTTTTAGAATTAGTGGAAAATTGGAAAATTCCTTAGAGACATGGGCTGATTATTTAAACAAGTTTATACTGCAAAGTCTAAAAACGATTGGGAGTGTTATTACCTGTCTGATTGCGTTTGTTGTTTTGATTTCAAAGGTAATTTGTATTTAAAAGAAATATTGTTTTGTTGACATAATTAACATATTAACATGTAGATTTTAATACTTATAAAAATTATTGAAGCATTTTTTTTATTTTTATGTTCCATTTATATCTTTATTAACGGCAGTATTAAACTGACTTGCATTTTAATTGTGATTCTCATGACTGTTCACAGTTTGTGTTTTGCATCCATTGAAAGAAGATTTATTTGTCTACTTATTGATTTATTAAATTGCAAATGCAAATCGATGTCGAAATTTACAAATCTTACTTGAAATAGGGAGCCTCGATTATAATAACCTCGAAAACACTGAGAAAAAATAACGGTTCGACGAATTCCTGCCTTATAAATATACCTGGACAATACTTTTTAAAGTTGCGTGACCTATTGGTTTTCCGTTATTCTTATAATTGCAAATCAAAAGAAGTAGGAAATAGCATGACAAAAAATAAATAATTATATTCAATGAAAAAATTATTTTGTTACAGGCCCAGTAACTTTTCTTGCATACGGAAAAGAATAACGAACAATGACATTGACACGCAGTCGTGTAATTGCGGAAATAGTGTTGAAATGCAATGTTAACGCTGTACCTTTCTTATATTTCTTTTGCTTATTTTTAGTGGTCACTGAAATATTTATGAGTTAGTTCAGATTTCGTTACAAACTTTTAGTTCTCTATCAACGTTTAAAAACTTTTCCATTAATATTTTTAAAATTTTAAAATGCTTAAATGTCAAATGCTTGTACAATTTTCCCTTTTCGTTTTGAATGCTTCTTAATATAATTTATCATGTTTTTCGGGTTATTTTCTTTCATTTAAAAATATATTTCATATTACTATTACATACTTGTTTCCATTAAACACCTAAAATTTCAAAACTGTGTATTTTAGCGTGAATCTTTAATAAATATTTAATGAAAAATTTCTGAAGTTATTCGAATTTTTTCCCCCTAAAATTGCATTTAAAATATTAATGAATTTTATGTGGTTTTTCATTCAAAAATAAACTTTCTTTCAAAATATTCTTTTTTTTCTCTGTAATTTTCATCGGGACTTGGGAATTTTACATTTTCCCAGTAGTTGATTTTTCTTTACAAAAAACCAATATCATATATACATTTACTAATTTGTATCCTTGTCTAGAAAAAACAAAAAGCATATTTTACTTATGTTTGTTTCTCTCAACGAACGCAAAAATTGTAGCCTAGTAATAAATTCGCATTGAAAGTATTGTCAGTGATGTAATTCTAATATTTGGTTAAAAATGTACTTTATAACAATTCGTACATGTGTTTTTAGATCCCTACTATGTAGTCTGAAGAGTTAATTTTGTCTTGGCCAATTTCACAGTAGAATTTGAGCGAATCTCTTCCCATATAAATTCAGATTCAGCTATTTTTAGTTTTTTTCACCTCTAAAACCGTACAACATTTAATTCCATTTAAAATGATCTGTTCCGTAGAATTTTTATTAAATCACTCTTACTACAGGATATATTCTTAAGAATCATCATGCACCCAGAGAGCACCGAGCTCTCTACTCCTATAAAACAATTTTTCCTTCAGCACGGAACATCTGTCGGCTCTCATAGCGTCTTCCTCCGAATTATTATTTTTGGATAGTTAACAACATTAATCACGCAAACCTGGCCTTTCTATTATTATATTTAATCTCCACTTTTTGTTCCTCTTGGAGGTGGAGTGATTTCGCAGGGAGATTAAGATCACATTTTTGATGATCCGTGTGAGGAAGCGAGAGATGAAATTGACTCATAACGCTTCCTTGTGAGTTTTGCTGACTTTTTTTTTGTTGTTGCTAGCAATTACTTTTCGTAGCAGTTACAAAACGGAGGTTTTAGAATGTTTTAGATATTCTAATGAACATTGGGGAAAGCGTATAACGTAGAACACTTAATGTGAATGTGGTTTCATTAATTTTTTGAATAAATTTAATATTTAGATTATAATTTTTGGGAGCTGAAGAAGTTTGATTTATATAGACCTGTGACAACCGACTAGCGGTTGTTGGTGGTTGGGGGTCGAGTAAAGATCAGCCATAACAAGTTTTAAACAAATTTACTATACTTCTCTGACTTAAACCACACGACTAAAGACAGGAAATGCACTAAGTAACTACAGTAAAATCCGACGTGTAACGCGCACCTCCTTTTTAACAAAGAAATCTGAAATATTAGTATACATTGTTTTTATGTTGTGAAGTAATTTATTCGTGGTACTATTCCAAACTTTTGAAAAAATAGTATTCTTCTAGAACTACAACTGTTCTTGTTCATAAGGCAAATTATTTCTTTTAAATAAACAGTGTTTCGATACATCTAGGAGTAATTTTTTTTATGCGCACCCTTAATTTTCGATCTTATTTTTTGTCTTCAAAGTGCGCGTTATACGCCGGATTTTACGGTAATTAGAAGAGCAATCCAGGGGCGTAGCTACCACCGTATCAGCCGTATCAATGATACGGAGCCCCCAAGCTACAGGGGCCCCAACATGCGTAACTACAGTACCACTAAGAGGGTTTTCGTCTCAAAATAGGGCCCCGAAGGAGTTTTAATACGGGGCCCACTCAGAACTAGCTACACCAGTGGAGCAATCGCGTGGCTTAAGGCTACTTAACATATAAGTATAATCTGTTCCACTTACTCTTTGAGCTCTCTGGACTTCTACGCTAGAATCCACCATAATTATCTCTTTGATTGTACGATCTCCGGTCGTAAGTCTTAAGCACATAATTTTATCGCTTATTCTCCAATTATCAATAATCGACCATCCAGCGCGACTAACATCGCGTACTTAAATGCCAACGCTTAAATAGAACAACTTATTTGAATAAATAATGTCTTGTTCTTTAGGAGAAAGTTTTCAACAGAACTTACGGTTAAAAAGGATAAGTTTACTCCAAGAGGATTAGTAAAATGTTCGCGGATAGACCCATTACAGACTGACCACGACTGCAAGAGCTCTGGTTCCGTCAATGTCACGTGGTGTCCAAATTTTTTGTAATTTTATTTTCGATAAGCATGAAATAACTTTTAGGTTCAGTAGGCTGAAAATAGGTGCCTTATTTTCCCTCCTTTTCCTAACTTTTGATTTTCCTTGTAATAAAATGAACTCGTTTATCGAGGAAGTGGAATCTAGGGCCTTCTAGGGCAAGTCGCTATATATCTTTGATTGAATTCTGCAAAATTTTTGAAATATTCTTAAAATTATGAAATGCAAGGAAAATCGCTTACAAAACGGAAGTAGAGAGCGAAAAGGAAAAGACGAGCTATTGAGAAAATGAAAGATCTATTGAGGAATTAAAAATTTACGCTTGCCATCCGTTACAACTTTCTGTATTGTAAGAAATCCATAAAGAAGTTATTTGAATCTTGATGAAAATAATGTGCTACGAAGAAATATGCTTTTTACAAATATTTCACCATGATGAAAAGTGAATTTAATTTTAAATCTATTATTGATAATTGTACATATGAAAATTTGAGAAACTTACGAAAACATGCTTTTTAATCTAAGTTTAATTTTTAAGAAATGGAAGAAGTCCTAGCGATTAATCAACAAATTGAAAACTATACTCAGAAATCGCCTCTTAAAAACACAGAAAACATTTTTCGATACAAAAAAATGTATAATTTTCTTTTTTTATTTGATTTTAATCTGCTTTTTTTCTGTTGCTATTCGAAACGTTTTTTAACTATACACTAACTTTTTTAGTATCCCTTGATGTTTCCCCCTTCTATCTCAAATGTTGAAGTATAGTTTTTTCTCTACCTCTTCTCCACTTTTATTTTTTCGCTCTGAAAGTTTTCAGTGATAATCTTTTGCTACATATATATTTATATATATATATATATATATATATATATATATATATATATATATATATATATATATATATATATATATTTTTGTATCTCAAGCTGGTTTCTTATATAATTCAAACTTTGATAGTCTTCTGGAATTAAAAAATTTCTTAACGTAAAATAAGGTGGGATATTAATTTTTTTATAACATGTAATGTATACAATGCCTAATATACTACTGTACTCTCGAAAAATGTATCTAAATAACAATGTTACATAAAAGCAATTAATATTTTTCATAGCTTTGACTACTTCTTATTTCTGCATTTTTCAATCACTGACCAACATATACATTTAAATTGGTTTCCAGTATTTTAAAATGAAACAAAAGGATCATGCATTTAACTACAATTTCTCTATATATACTCCTGTTTGCTCTTTTTAATTGTTTTCTCTTAAAATGAAACAAAAGGATCATGCATTTAACTCAGTGTTTCTCAAAGTGGGGGCGATTCCCTGCAAGGGGGGCGCGAGCATATCGAAAATTTAATGATTTTTTTAAAAAAATAACCGGAAAGAAGTGAAACAAAATACTTTTTCCATAATAAAAGAAATACACAACAACACTGATATAATTTATGTTTATCATCTGGCGTTCTTCTGTTTTAACATAAAATATTACTCGTTAAAAGAAAAACGAAACTCAGACCCTGAGAAAAATTCTAAGATAAACATTTCATCACTTTAATTATTATTGAAATACTGTATATTAGTTGTAGAAAGAAAAGGAAGACATGATTCACTTTTCAGCCAGGCAGCATAATTTTGATTGACCTTCAAACTTACTGGTAGGGTTTCTACATTAGTTTCATCCCATCTTTTATGTATTTGTTTTCGCATAGGGAAATTGTAAATAATGAAGAGTTTTACGATATTTGGAAAGAATTGATTGATTTCTGAAGGATTATTTGGCTAAGATTTATTTTTACGAGTAATCTGAAACATATAAAGCATAGTGAGAAACGTCATAATACTTTTTAGAGCATCCGTATTTTTTCTGAATACACTTATAACCAGGCAGCGGTGGCATCTGGGATCTGTATTGAAGGAAGTTGAAACTGATGCATATTATTCATGATTGAGAAACACGATGAACATGAAACGAAAGGAAAATTTTCAATGGCTTCCTAAAGAACTCCATCAACTGAAATATGAAGCCATAAATACCACAAGGTTCAGTTCGACTTGTCAAAAAGACACAAGAAAGAAAAAGTTCAACTTGTTATTTGTTGATCACCAAAGGTGTTACGAGTTCGAGCCCAGTACCATTAAAGACCCGTCGTGAAAGGGAGAGTGCGTTAAATTTGTAAAGAGCTCAAACGTCCTCTTGTTGGAATGGTGTGGTAGTTAAGAGGCCAGCTCAAGTATCGTCCTCGTCAACCATGGTTCAAAATTACGAGGTCCGTCTCTAAAAAGCCCTCGTGTAGCTGAACAGTGCGACGTTAATATTCACTCACTCGATCATGAATGCTCATTAAAACTACAATTACTTGAACAAAATATGACAGCTTTGCCAGCAAGTAACATTTCTGTAATATTAGTGAAAAGTATCTTTGCTTTTCGTCCTTTATTAAGGTCTATCACTTGTCAATCATTTTAGTTCAGTTTTATTGGACTTTTTCTCAAATCATCAAAGAAAGATTGAACATTCTTTGAAAGCCGGTAAGTATACTTTCTCTTAATTAAATTATTCACTGGAATTTTTAAATTTGTATCGTGTAGAGTAAAAATAATTATAAATAAATGATTGTGGTGACTGAGTTCTCCCGCACTACCATCAGCCTTAGTATCGAGTGCGTGCCTGCTCCGGGTTAAAACATTTTGAAGTCTTCTCGCTTTAAATGTTAAAAAGTAACACAATTATTCTTCATCGGAATTTTATATTCTTTTTCAAATTTAACATTAATTCTAAATGCTAATTGTGTGAGGTTTAAAATTACAGTTCTTTTAAACAGTTATTTACAATTATAGCATTTATCTAAAAAAATCATTTACATTTTTGTATACAATGTCGTGCACGCAGTTTTACTCTCCTTACAGTTTAGCTATTATATCAAGAATAATGTTATATTTTTTTAAAAAATTAACTCGTGCGAAGAAACCGGTGTTTCAGCCAGTATACGTTTAATGTATCAGTACTGAAGAAGGTATTTTATAAATAATTTCTTAATACTAAATTAATCTAAGTTTAATAATTATCAGTGACTTCCATGGGCTTGTCTTGTAGAGCAAAGTTTTTCAAAGAAAGGTTTAATATCAGATATTGACACTGAGTTATTTTTCTTTATTTAGCTGAGATCTATATTTTGTCTTCAAAGCAGCCACCGCAGAAAATCCTGTTTAACATAGGTAGGATTTTCAAAATGGTAATAGAAGTGCTTTTGTTTTCAGTGCAGAAATTATGATTGAAAATTGAATCGCCAGTATTGAAAGTTTGAGAAACACTGGTGTACTATAAAAATAATTATAAAAAAAGGATTTGACTAAATAACCGCTGGACCATTAGTATCGAGTTGCTCAGGGTTAAAAACATGTTGAAGTCTTTTCGCTTTAAATATTAAAAATAATGACAATTATTCTTCATCTGAATTTTATATTATTGTTCATTATTCAACATCAATTCTAAATGATAATTCTGTAAGGCTTAAAATTATAGTTCGCTTTAAACTAATTATACTTTGAGCAATCATTTAAAAAATCATTTTACATTTTTGTAAACATTGTCGCGCACTTGGCTTTACTTTTTATTTCAATAATGTTTTATTTTCTTATAAATGAACTCGTGCAAGCGGGTACTTCAGCCGTATACTTTTAATGTATCAGTACTCCATAGTAGTTTATAACTAATTAATTAATACTAAATTAAGAACAAGTTTAATAAGTATTAACGACTTCCATGGGCTTGTCTTGCAAAGCAAAGTTTTTATAAGGAATGCTTATGATTAGAAATTGACCCTCTGAGTTCTTTTTCTATATTTAACACAGATATGATATCTATATTTTGTCTTCTAAGCAGCCACCGTATTTTGCAATAAGTCCAATTTAAAAATTAGAAAAGGAAAAAATAACACACATAATAATTATCCTATTATTTTATTTATTTTTTGCTTAAAAGTAGTATGCAAAATTTAATACTTATGTTACAATTTGTATGGTTTATAATTAAGATCGCCTTTTTGTAGCTTTAGCATCAAAGTTCATTATTATTGCATTCAGTGCATTATTAATGTATAAGGGGGGCGCGATAAAAAATTGTGATCGAAAAGGGGGCGCCAGTATTGAAAGTTTGAGAAGCACTTTTAACTACAATTTCTCTATATATACTCCTGTTTGCTCTCTGTCATTATTTTCATTTAAATAATGTTCGCCCAAATACTTTTATTTTTCTAGTAGCATACTGTTTCAATACACACGAAAATTTTAGGCCTAAGTGATTTTCAATTTTCATTTATATTTTCCATTTTTTTTCTTCTGTTATTATGTATAAATTTTCTGCTGAAAGGGAAGATTAGGTTCCTAGAAAGAAAGCTTAACCCTACTTTGTGATAATTTTGGAAAACGTAATTGTTTTCCATTTCAAAATTTAATTATACCTATATACAAAGGGTGAGTATGTGTGCTTGCGGGAGTGTATGCGTGCGCACCATAGTATGAATTACTTTTATGCTAAATAGATATCTATACACACTCATTAAAATTGAATTTTAAAAAAGAAACAGAAACAAGTTATAAAGCAAAATGTATCTTTTTAATTTTTAACCTGTCTTGTTAATTGAAAGTGTACGTTTAGTTAAAATATGTGATAAAAATATTTTTTTAATCAATGAGAAAAAGATGGATTTCTATGGCTGTTTTAATATTATATAGTTTGAGATAATATTAAAAATACTTGTGATATTGTGAACATTTTACGATAATCCCTTAATTTTCAATTATTATTATATTAAAATGAATATGAAGTGTGCAAATAAGATTTTTTTGTGAAAAGTGTTTTTAAGAATTGGTTTAAATGAATAGTTCACTTATACATTTCATTTCTCTTAATATTCTTTTGCAGTAAGAAAGAAATATTCTGGTTTTCTTTTAAAAAATATACTTGCATAGCGTAAAATAAAAATATTCCGAAAAAAATATATTTAGAATTTACTGATGAGACTTACATACACGTGTCATATATTACATACTGCATGCTATATATATACTTTCATATATTACATATTGTATAGTCGAAGAAAAGAATGCACAATAAATTTAAGTAAAGTACTTATTTAATTTTGTGTGGAATAAATTGATATTTGACTCAGTGCAAAAATTTGACATTATTATCATACAGCGCAATGACATTTGAAAATAAATTTGAACTGAATTTTCAGATCTTATGTAAATATGAGTTTTGAAAACAGACTCTGGATGACATCTATAGCTGATTTTCTGTTAATTAACATTAATTAATTAATATTAATTTGAAATATATGTTATAGAACAGCATCACATATTTTAATGCGTCATAAGCATTAAATTCAGATTATAACGGTTGCTTTGATTTACAGGTTACTATAATTTCTCTTGTATTCAGTTATGATACGACTGTTGTGACAATTCATGTGTATGATATATCCCTTTTCTAAGATTGATACATCATTCATTATACATTACAGACACACTTGTAGTGCTCATGGATAATTATAACCTTTTGTGCATTTATCTAATTGACTTACATTAAAGGAATGAGCCACATAACTGTGATAATTATTTATCAATTAATTGTACTCATTAGTTATTTTGGATTGTTATTTATTTGAAAGAATACAGAAATATTACGTGAATGTTATTTAGTTGTAGTATAATAATAATTTCTGTCAACTAAATCAGTTTTAAAAATAGTTTGTAGATAAAAGGGGAGAAGCTTAATTTTTAAATTCAGATAATTGCTTATACAAAATTTACAGAACAAAACAATTTATGGGTAAAAAAAAAGTTTTTTTTTAAAATTGATTATCTACAGGATTTGTGTCATCTTTAAAATGTCTTAAGGGAAAAATTAACATACATATTGTTTTGCTTTTTTTAAATTATGTATTGAACTCCTTATTCAACAGAGTTCCTCCAAATTTCAAAATGCTAGAGTACGATACTGATACCTGTTAAATATATTTTATAAATGACAGAGAGTAAAATATCACATGAAAATAAGTTAGGAATACACATTATGTAATTTTAATAATTATTTGTGACAATCTCGTTAATTAGAAACTGTTATTTTAGTACTTGAGAACTTACTTTAAAACTTCTTGTAACTTTATTTATTTTTAGTCAATCTTAAAGTAAAATTATGTCCGACTTTTTCACAAAAAGATATGAGCGAGTGAATATTAACGTCGCTCTGTTCAGCTACACGAGGGCTTTTGGCGACGGACCATATAATTTTGAACCATGGTCAAGTGACGTAGACGACACCTGAGCTAGTACCCCCTCTCCTAACTAACACACCACACCAACGGGAGAACGTTTGAGCTCTCGACAGATTTAACGTGTATCGCTGTCCTACACAGCGGGTCTTTAGTGGTACTGGGCTCGAACTCATGACATGCCTGCCATGATCCGATACCTTGACCACTGGGCTACTGCAGCTCTACACACACAAAAAAAAAAGATATGACCAGAACTTCCAACTACCAGTTTTTTAAAAAATTTTAAACTGTAAGCAAAAAAAAAAACATTTAACGTTATTGGGGTCATTTTAGGTTCATTATATGTATTTTAGAATTGTACTAAAGATTGGAATTTATCAGAGACCCATCATAAGCTGTTATAACTGCTTGAACAGTATTCCCTATTACTTAACAAAAACTTGTTCCAGATAAAACAACTTTCTATAAATGGAAAAAGGAGGCAGAAAATATCACCTTTTAATGTACTTTTTTCACTCCCGCATTGTGGTCAGTTAAACAGTTACCATGCCAATCGATTTCTTCCCTTTTTCAATGACTAAAAACCATGTTTCAATGTCGATACAAGGCCGAAATGTTACAGGAGTAGTTTTTAGGCTTCGTTTTGGAAAAATACCATCAGGTAACAGAATGAGTACAGACATTCGTGAGCAAGAAGAAAAAAAAAATATTGAAAATAATTTTCTTTTGTGTTTGGTATCGACATGAGTGTCGTAGGTAAATGGCATTAATATTGACACATGAAAGGTATACTGTTTATAAAATTCGCTTAAAAATGTTTTTCTGTGGGTCCAGAATCAATTGATAAAATTATTTTTATGTGATGTTTGCCCTCTCGGTTATTTTAATTCTGTATCATACATCTTTTAAAAAAATAATAAAAGTATATATTTTATGTAAACGCAATTTTTTTAAAGTTTTTAAAATAAAAAAAGGAAACGTATTTTAGTTACTATTAGCAAAGCACATTTGTTCTACAATTGAAATAAAAAAATTATCATTCAGTTCAAAACAGAAAATGAACATAGAGCTAATGTGTTAAGCAGTTTAATTATGAATATTATCTATAGGGTGTTTTTTTCCAGGTATAGAAGTTTAAGTTGGCATTACTTTCCAAGATGGCGACCTATTTAACAGCTGTCAAGTGATTTATTCTCAGTTTGGTTTGGCAATTCATCCAAACGATCATCAAGCAAGGTGTAGATTCGTCGAATGGGCCCAAAACGAGATTTCCGCTGTTCCCGATTTTCATAAGCGAATTTTGTTTAGTGATGAAGCGCACTTCTGGTTGAATGGCTACGTCAACAAACAAAACTGCCGCATTTGGAGTGAAGCTAATCCACAAGTGTATGTCGAAACACCGTTACATCCAGAAAAACTGACTGCTTGGTGCGCTTTATGGGCTGGTGGAATCCTTCTTCAAAAACGATGAAGGCCACAACGTTACAGTCAATGGTTATCGGTATAGAGCCATGATTACTAACTTTTTCATTCCTGAATTGAACAATCATGATGTCCAAGAGCTGTGGTTCCAACAAGACGGCGCAACATGTCACACAGCTCGTGCCACAATCGATTTATTGAAAGACACGTTTGGTGACCGCCTAATTTCACGTTTTGGCCCTGTGAATTGGCCTCCAAGATCTTGTGATTTAACACCGCTAGACTATTTTCGGTGCGGCTATGTAAAGTCTTTGGTCTATGCGGATAAGCCACAAACGCTTGACCATTTGGAAGACAACATTCGCCGTGTTATTGCCGATATACGGCCACAAATGTTGGAAAAAGTCATCGAAAATTGGACGTCCAGATTGGACTATATCCGAGCCAACCGTGGCAGTCCTATGCCAGAAATCATATGTAAAATGTAATGCCACAAGATTATCTTTCGAATAAAAAAAATTCATGTCAATCGAATAATACATCGTTGTTTTATTGCAAATTAAAGTTCTATACCTCTAAAAAAAACACCCTTTATAAAATTAAATTTTTAATACGTTGCTTCTAAGAAAATGTATATAATTTTAAAGCTTTGAATATATATATAAAATAAAAAAGTAATCCATCACACTTATTTTGTTTTGGGGAAGTTTTATTAATTGCTACGAAAATATTGATAACACAAATTTGATCATGATTAAGCGTCAATTTTCATTGCTATTAATTATAATGGGCTACATTTTAAATATTCGTTGGTCTTATATTTTCTTTTATATCAGAAATTCTGCATTTATTTTATCATCACAGTTCATTATGTAAAAAGAATTTTTATTATGTTACACTAGCTGTTTAATTTTGTTATAAATTTGAAAATTCAAAAGAATTCACGCCTTTATGTATTTTTTGCCAAATATCTTAATTACGCTGAATTTTTATCATTGTATTTTTTTTCTTTAATCCATGTTTCGTAGACTATTAAATACGCTGTTCTTAAGCATCTGTACGCGTAATCACTTTATAAAAGGACGCAATTTTGTTAATTTTTTAAATACTTCTGAGGCAGTATTTAAAATTATAGAAGTTAAGAAAGTTAGCGAAAAGAGAGAGTAATAAGCCTAAATTTTATTGTGTTTACAGTCTGGATGATTAATATAGTTTCTGTTGAAAGAATTGAGGTAAAAATTTCCCATTTAAAGTTACAAAAGTCTATGTTGCAAATTAAGTCTCTTTTTAGAGACAATTCTTCAAAACCGGAGGATAAATTTCTTAAAGAAGGAAGTTAAATTGTAACTATATTTATTTTTTAATCCAACAGAAAACTTTTAATGTATTAAAACATTTTAAAATTAATTTAATTTTTTTAAAAAAAGCTCAATACAATTAGAAATTAGTACATTGTAATGATTTGCGTAGATATTTTGTATTACATTATAAATACAAAACTTTAATTAAAAAAGGAAAAGTGATTAATTGATGAAAAAAATTAAAAGCGGAGAGTGAGATTTATTTTACGAATTTTTCAGTGAGTTAGCTTCTTAAGAAAATGAAAGAAAAAATATAAAAATATCTTTTTTCTAATTGTAATATTTGTTAAGTCTCATTTGTTGAGCATTTGATTAAAATTCTAAGCCAATTACTGGACTTCAGTATTACCTACTGACTTGCAAAGTGTGTTTGTATGAATCATCTTATTTAATATAAAAATAAATTTCATTATTGAAACCTTTTGTGCTTTGTAGTAATGAAATTATACGAAATAAATTTTTAAATAGTTGACTTTTTAAAGTATTAATTTCTACATAAGTTAATGATAGATCGAAATTCGGGATATAATTTTCTTTAGAATTTTTTCATAAGTATTCCAAATATAATAGTATTTAAAATGTAAATTCTGAATTTTTTAAGGCATCCGACTACGTTCGGAACCGTGATTTTAAAAAAGCGCATAAATGGATAATTTTCATGACATTTAGTGTCACTCAGATTAGAATACAAGAATAAAATTGTTTTTAAGGACATTTTGACAAAAAAAATTTATTTAAGGGGAGTTGGAAACATCTCTCTTTATCTATACTGACAATGTTAAATTGGCTGTTTTCGATGTACCTTTTCTCAAAATCTGTTTTATGTACATGCTTGAAATTTTTCATACTATTAAAGTACACCTCTCTCATTATAGTAAAATGAGCTTTTAGCTAATTTTGAATTTTTTTAACAAATTATGAAATATTTTATCAAACATTGCGAAATTTGACCCCTTTTTTACTTAAAAAATTTGTAAAAATTAAATTTTTGAGTTCTTTACAAAAAGCTCATTTTAGTATAAATTAGACATCATTATAAATAATTCATAAAAAATTTACATACCTGTGAACAGTAGTTTCTCAGAAAAGGTACATCGCACATTAAAATTTACATTTTGAGATAAATTGATTTTAATGTATACAGTGAGACTTCTAATCTGCTAGGAAATAAAGAAATAAAAGGCTCAATTTACAATAAAAGATACAAGTTTTGGTTTATATCAGTCGTTACACTTTTAAGCAAAACAAAGTAATTTGTTTACAATTTTCGTCATTAAAATGGGCGTGGCCCAAATTCAATGATTATTTAAAAATACGTTTTAAGGGCTTCTAAATAACCTAGCGGTTAAAGTAAGGTATTTTTAAAAAGGTTAAAATCTATACAATTTGAAAATGTAAAAATCTCAAATTGTCAAAAAAATAAGATTTTAGCTTTCCAACAAACACCCCTTAAATATAATATTTTGCAAAAAATTAACTTAGAATAATCTTTTTTCCAAATGTTCTCCTTTTGTGAAAAATGCTTCTGTTATAATAATATTTTGCCTGTATATAGCTCAGACCTCTCTACAGAGGCTCAACTAGAGTTTTTGAAAAATTCACATTATTTTCATAGTTACCACCAATTGAAATAATTATTGGCGTTTTTTTCTTAAAATTGTTCCCCTCTGTTGTCGTAAAATATGAATAAACCAACTTCTAAGTTATATATTTCAAAAATTCTAGTTGAGCCTTTGAATAGAGGTTGAGCTATATACAGGCAAAGTATTTTTCTAATAGAAGCTTTTTTCACAAAGGAGAACATTTGGAAAAAAGATTATTCTAAGTTAATTTTTTGCCAAAATATTGTATTTAAATAAAAATTTTTTGTCTCAATGTCCTTAAAACAATTTTATACATATATTCTAATCTAAGTGACACTAAATATCATGAAAATTATCCATTTATGCGCTTTTGCAAAATCAAGGTTCCGAACGTAGTCGGATACCTTAAATCACTTTATTTTTATGTGTCTAACCAAAATTGACAATTTGGAAGTTACGTTTATTAAAAAAAATATCTTACGGACTCTTCGTACAATACTTCCAACTCTAACAATTGTTTTAAATTCCAATTTTGTTGGGTGTAGGAGAAAGTTTTGTCGTTATTGAACAAGTGCACTTTTATGCGTTGTGGATCCTTAACAAGAACTCGGATCCAACTGAAACCGGTTTAAACAGTTATATTAGTATACTATTGATAATTTATGCATATTTTTTCGCAACACATGTCTGAAGAATAAGTTTACGTAAGACAATGTATGTTGTTTGAGTTCCAAAAAAGGAATAACGTGATAGAGGCACAAAAAAAAAACAACTTGTGTGACGTATTTGGGGAAGAAGCAGTTATAGTTCGAACATGCCAAAGAGATGGCTTGTGAAATTCGCTTGAGGGATTTTCTTTGAAAGATGAACCCAGATCAGGAAGGCGGCCATCTGATACCAGGGAGGAAGTGCCACACTGTATGATCAGGACAAATCCTACTGCTTAACTTCCACAGAAGTGGACTTCAAGCTTGGAATTCATCAGACTTCTGCTTTGGATTACATTAAAAATCTTGGTTTCGTAACTTTCTGTATGCGTGCCACACTAATTAAGCGAAAAAAATTTAATAGACAGAATTTCGATATGTTCTTCAAATCTTGCTCGTCACAAAAAAGAGTTATTTTTGGACCACATGGTAACTGAAAATGAAAAGTGGATAGTATATAAACAAGTGGTTAGGAAAAAAACATATGTTTACAAAGGGGTCACACCACCATCCACATCCAAATCTGGAGTGCATCAGAAAAAGATTATGTTGTGTTGTTGGTGAGACAGCAAGGGTGTAGTGCACTATGAGTTGCTGAAAGAAAATGAAACGGCCGTTACTGTTCGTTCGCCACCCGATGTTTTGAATAAAGAAATTCAACATATAAGTCCATGTTTGGTCAACAGAAAGATGTGATTCTTCATCACGACAACCCTAGACTACACGTGGCAAAAAACAACTCATAAAAAATTGCAGAGTTGTGTTAAGAAACTTTACCTTGGCCAACATATACTCAGATTTCACTATCTGACTATCATCTGTTCAGTAGATGCTAAACTATATGATAGAAACTTGATGGAAATAAATATATAAATTATAAGGGTGTCCAAATGGTATTGTAAGAATACTTTGTCTCCAAAGCAGAAGACTTCTTTTCCAGA
Organism: Trichonephila clavipes; assembly: GCA_019973935.1. Classification (NCBI taxonomy): domain Eukaryota; kingdom Metazoa; phylum Arthropoda; class Arachnida; order Araneae; family Nephilidae; genus Trichonephila; species Trichonephila clavipes. The sequence continues at coordinate 498,782 of BMAU01019526.1, read as the reverse complement.
GGGTTAAATAAGCAGCGAGAACGCTGGCAGATAGTTGTAACTAACAAAAAAAATTATAGTTTAAGTTAACTTTAAACAAAAAGTGAACAGAACTTCGTTTTTTAATTCCTACTATTGGCTCACACTCTATATATTTATTTATTTATCTTTGTGGAATTTTCAATCGTTAATAAAATATATTTTAAAGCGCTCAATTGAGCTGAAATTTATATACATGATTATTTTGGATGACAATACAATAATTTAATTATAATTAATAAAAATTAATTGATTAAAACTAATTATTCAAAGAATTACAAATCCAGCCACGTTGGCATTATTTTTGGTGACTTAGAGACCCTTTTGACGACTTCTGTCAAAACTTGAAAAGGTTTTTTTTTCACGTTTTAAAGCATTCAGTTGAACTGAAATTTTATATACACGATTGTTTTGGATAGCAATACGATACTTTAATGATAATGAATAAAAATTAATTACCTCTTAATGTTGTGATTCTGTCATGTGTATATACATGTTTAAATTAATTGTAACTATTTAATAAAAAGTAGCTAAAATAAAGTTTTTCTTTGTTGATCTAAGTAGGAATTGATTAAAAATTTTTTTTATATTACTTGTGTGTGTGTGTGTTTCTTCAGAAACGAACGACAGAACTTTCCATTACACCCATTAGCAAAGGATCGACATTCCTTCAATTCAGAAACAAAAGAAAAATATCTCCGGTTACAACACTTAATTTTTAACAACCCACCTCCTAATAAAAGAATGTATCGATCGACAATATCCCCTTCATTATTTTATTTTCCCGGGAACAACTTCAATTCCAAGGGAGGGGGAAGAGGCGTGTTTTTCCTACGGTTCATTGAATGACAATTGCTGTTATTAGGAGTCCAAAACAAAAGATATAAAAAAAGAGTATCATTTGTCGGCAAATGAAGCGGAGCGGTTCTTGTGGCCTCCGGAGTGCTACCGCTCCATGAGGAGAGGGCTAGGGATACGCCCGACAAGACCGGCGCGTCTGAAGTAACCATGGGAAACGAACCCTTTTCATGGTCTCAACAATTGGCCTTCTGATCGATTGCCACGTATTTTGAGTAAAAATTACTTTTGAGGGATTTGCTTAGATGTGTGAGAGAAGATTAAAAACTGCGGAAACGTTATTAAAGAAAAAAGGAGGTTAGTAGTTTGATGAAAGGGGGGGAGTGTGTTATGATGGAACTGTGATTTTTTTTTCTATGGAGATCATGGATTCTTGATGGTTGCGAAGGAATTTTTATATTGTGAAGATTTATAAACAATAAAAAAGCCACAATTTTTATTTGATAGAATAGTTTTATGCAAAATTTACAAAACTTCAATTCTTATTTGATAAAATAGTTTTATGCAAACTAATATACCGCGAAATCCGGCGTATAACGCGCACTTTTAACACAAAAAATAAGATCGAAATTTACGGGTGCGCGTTATACGCCGGGTATAAAAACGATAAAATAACAAAAGAGATGAGCATAAAAAAAACATTTACTTCTACATGCATCGAAATACGGTTTATTTAAAAGAAATGACTTGTCTTTTAAACTTAAAGAGTTGTAGTTCTAGAGATATATACTATTTTTCAAAAGTCTGGGATAATACCTCGAATAAGTGACTTCAAAACATAAGAGCAATGTATACTAATGTTTCAAATTTCTCGGTAAAAAAGGGGGTGCACGTTATATGGCGAATAAACCTAAAAATTTTAAAAAATCAGCTTGAAAGTATAGGTGCGCGTTATATACATACATATATATATATATATACATATACATATATATATATATAAGATACATATATATATATATAATATACATATATATATATATAATATACATATATATATAATATACATATATATATATATATATATATACGCTGGATTTTTAAGGTAAATAAAGTGATTTTTTTTATGCGACGAATTTTCGAACGTCTATTTAAACGATTAAATTATACAATTCAAGCACGGATTAGTTTTCAAAAATTAGTCAGGTTAAATGTTGTTTAAATTTGTCATTTATTGTTGTATTTTGTTTTTATTGCTGAGCTAATTATTTTGGATACCGTTGCAACTAAATGTATTGTCTTTGAAATAAATTTAGTGAGGTTAATTAAAACATTTTTTTTATTGTTCTCTTTGAATTCATTTGAAATGTTCTTGTGTTTCTCTTACAAAGATCTCCGTTTCTTTATTATTTCATTTTTAAATCTGTCACCTAAACAAAAGTGATTACTTAAAGCATTTCCAACAAAAGTTGTTCAATAATTTATTTGTCATTCCTTACATTGTTCATTAAAAAATTTCTTTCATTTTATCTTTCATTCTATTACATTTTTCCATCTCATTCAGTTTTTTAATATTTTTTTACTAGAACTTTTCTTAATATTTTTTCATACTTTCATTTTATTTCCATGTTATTTGAATTAATGTCGAACTTTTCCTACGAAAAGAATTTTTTCAGAATATTTTCAAGTGCGGAAAGATTTCTTCTATGCAATGAAGATCATATTCCAATGCTATCACTATTGAATCTTGAATCTTAAGAAAGCTTGTTATGAGAAAATATTGCTAAGTTGTCCAATACACAATTGTTCAGTGATTGAAATGAAATTAAACCGTTACCGTATGTGGAATATCAGGGGGGAAACCAAAATAACTAAATTAAAAGAAAATTGCAGGGAAACGGAACTTTATGGATATATCACAGAATGCCACACTATATTGATTTACTTCAGTTATGAAAAATTTTATTTCACGAATTTATTTACATAAAGTTATAAGTATCGAGAAAACATTTTTAAAGGGTTACGACGTACTTGAAATTAATTCTAAAAGTTCTCATTTCAATTGAAATAATATATACGTAGAGATAATAAGCATAAAATTTTGTTGAAATAGATGGAATTATGAAACTCTATAAATAAAATAACATTTCATAAAGTATAAATGGGCCTTCCGGAATGCATGTTACATTAAAATGACGCTTGAATTTAAATTTGTTTATGTGATTTTAAGGGTTTTCTGTTTACTCTTTTATATTTTCTGCATCCATTTATTCTTTCTTAACTTTTCTTTTGCCTTTCCCGTGACTAATCAGTCATCCATTCATTGGAATTCCCCATTTTGTTGGCAAAATGTTTTTTTTAGTATTGAACAGTAATGCATCCAAATATTTGACTTAAGTACATTGATGTGAATTTTCATTCCTTAATCTACTTCCTATTTTTAAATTTACTTGTGTAAAACAATTTACGGTGATGCATCGGTATTGTAATAAAAAATGCTTAATTTGTAGTTTCTAACATAAAAATGAGTTAATTCTGCAGAATCAATGTCTAAATTGAAACCGAATGGAAGTTTTTTCTGCACTGAAAAGTATTTATACAAATAAATTAATAATTACTTATACATAATTAATTTCATAAATTATCGTCAAAAATAATTTAAATTTAACTAAGCAAATATGAAAGATAAAGAATTATGTAAGAAGTATTTTTTTGTATATAAAAAAGAGCTTTTTTAAAATGATGCAAATTCGTATATGTTTATAAAGCGAATTTTTTTTATTTCGTTTATATAAATTATGTGTGAAATATTAACGTAATACCGTTTTAAAATCATTTTTAAAGACGAATTTTAAAAATTATTTTATTTTTTTAAATTAAAGATTTCCTTCTCTAATTTTTAGAATGAAAAAAATTGACTTAATATTGTCACGAGCAAAATTTCTCCGGTCATTAATCAAGTACTTAAATCTTTGCAAAACGTACAGAAAAAAATAATTTTAATGGGATAATATCTGAAAACAAAGAGAGAGAAGAGAGTTCCTGAGATAAAAACAAACATATTGGTATTTCAAAGAAAAACGCATTATTTTGATGCATTTGGTTTATCTAGATTTCATTTAAATAGCATTTATGGCATTCAGATCACAGGCTTTATGTTAGTTTAAAATGGGTAGTTTGTATCAAATTCATTTTATATTTCATAAAAAAAGGGGGGATGTTCTGTGCCATTTTTTATATCTTTTAAAGAGTTTTAAGTGTCTATTTGTATTATTTTGAACTACAATATTTACATAGCAAGTTCGACAATACTGAATATTGAAAGAGGCAACATAACATCTAAAGATGACAAATGGTGATTTATTTTACTCTTTTCTTTTTACATTGATAAAAAAGAAGCAAAAACCCCATTTGTATTAATACTTTTATATTATTGCTGTTATTCACATGTATGAAATTTAACGAAGAACTTACACGATCCCGGTCATTTTTAATTTTATGTACTTTTCTCTCTATTCAGTTGATATTTATTTATAAATTCTAACCATATAATGGAACACTTATTCCTTATTGTGCAAGTTTTATTATTCTTTTGTTGATTAAATTCATTGATATTAAAACATTTAAACCCCATGTATTTTTAAAAAATAATATTAAATTCTTGTTTGCATCTTTTATAAGATTTATCATATGGCTAAAATATAAAACATTTCTTTTAAAGTGTTTTACTCATTTCTTGTATGCTTTTTTATTCATAAAATGATAATTTTTTTATCATAACAATAAATAGTTGCTTTACTGTACATTAACAATGAACAGTTTTTCCTTTTAAAAAGAGACGAGCAGCATACCTACAAAACAAACTGACTTTATCAAAAAGAAGAAAAACTTAACGTGTACAATAGTTATCAAATTTATTTGTTTAATCTAATAAAAATATTTTTATTTTATCGTAATAAAAATTATGTAAAATATCATTTATTATGATATCACATTTATATATATATATTGAAAAAATAATAAGTAGTCATGTTTCTTAAAGTAAGTTCAGAGATATATCTTCTTGCATTAACTTTTCTTGCAATTACATTCATTCAAAGTTTTGATCATTAAAATGCGAAGCATTTTCTCATAATTTTTTTTTAAAAAATTTACAATTGTCTGATGAGGAGTTAAGTTAAACAAGAGGAATTTTTATTCAACCATTATTTCAGCCAACTTTTGCTTTTCACCAATAGTTAATCTCTTCTCTGAAAATACTCATAGTATAATGTTAGCAAAAGTTTTCCTCCGAAACGTTGGTATCGAGTTACATGCTCTTGAGGAAAAGTCTATTGCCGCCATATTGAGCAGCCTCTTACAATGTCTACCGGGAAAATGGATTGGTTCACTTCAACCTCCGATGAGTACTCAGAATATAAAAGTGGAAGATCAGTGGTTGAATTTTTGTACCCTCGCTACTTCAAAAGGAAGAAATTTTAGAAAAATATTTAAAAGATAGATATAGATCAGACTTTCCATATCTTGATAGCAAAAGTGCATTGGCTAAAGAAATATAATCTCTGAATTGTTCCCCTTATTTTTTCTTAGCTCTGAGAACTCTTTAGATTATTTCCAATTGATTGATTTGGAAAAGGTCTACGCGATCAAATTGTACATTTTATTCAAATTTACGTTAAAATTATTTATTAGTAATGGATGAGTGAAAATTATTTTTAAAATATGTAAAATAGGTAAGTAAAATATTTGTAGTGAATTAAGTTAGTAATTCAATAGATATCTGCGTAATAATTTCTTTCTGCTTTGAAAGATGCTTTCTCGTATATACCGTAAAATCCGGCGTATAACTCGCACCTATTCTTTCAAGCTTAATTTTTTAATTTTTAGGTATATTCGTCGTATAACGCTCACCCCTTTTTTTACGAAGAAATCTGAAATATTAGAATACTTTGCTCTAATGTTTTGAAGTCATTTATTTCATTTATCACATCCCAGACTTTTGACAAGATAATTTTCTTCTAGAAATGCAACTCTTTTAATTCGTGTGAGGCAAGTCATTTCTTCTAAATAAACAGTGTTTCGATATATGTAGAAGTAAAAAAAAATTCTATGCTCATCTCTTTTGTTATTTTTAAAGTTATCGTTTTTATACCCGGTGTATAACGCGTACCCTTAAGTTTTAATCTTATTTTTTGTGTTAAAAGTGTGCTTTATACGCCGGCTTTTACGATATTTATAATTTTCTTATTTAAATTTTTGTTTTTATAACTTTTAACGTATGTTATTGTCAATTCCGTACATTTATTACTAAGCCGTAGTAAGTATACTTTCCATCAACATCATTAATTTTTAAATATCCGTGGAAAGCTATTTTACCACCTATATAATTTGAGCTGCTTGCATTTCGGCTATTACAACTGATTTCTGAATTTTCAAGCCGTAAACACAAAGGAGGATCTGTAAGTTTCCTGAGCAGCAAGGAAACTGCTGTAGATGATGTACGATTGACCAAAGTGGGTGACCATATGCCAATTTTACAAAAAGAATCTAGACGTTACCGTTGAGCTCCATTAAAAAACTTAAGGTATTCAATTTCCCTAAAACTGCGGATTTTGCTAAAAATTGACAATTTTTTCATGATTTTATTTTACAGGCCATCTTATTAGCTTTATAAAAAATACCAAGTTTATTATTTTCCATTCACTACAACAAAAACTACAAGTGTTTTAGTGAAATCAGATGCCACTACTTTATGCAAGATGTCATACTTTAAAATACGCTTTACTCGAAATGTGTTTTTTTTTTGAAAATGCTCAAACGGGGACAGCGATTGCTCAAAAAGTTTTAAAAATAATTAACTGAATTTTTTGTGTGTATGTTCTGTATACTAGTAGAAGTGCTTTAACCTTCGTATTTATCAATGACTGTTTTATTACAAAATTTACAGTCCCTTATGGGAATATAATCACTGCTTTCTAAAGCAATTTCATATAATAACTAAGATAAAGTTTTCTCATTTTAGTAAAAATTTAAACATCTCTTATCCTGAAGGTCATTTCAAAAATAAATAGCAAAACACCATATCAAAGTTGAAAAATTTTAAATTTTTCTTCTTAAACTTTTTGTACAAAATGAGCCCCGTTTATGTAATTTTTACCAATTTTTTCCCATTTTTGTAATAACAGTTTCTTTTTCCCTTCTTAGTTCTAGCATATTTTTCTTAAAATGCACCAAATAAATCTAAAAATCACAAAAAAACCCTTAACTCTATTTTTTTTAAAGTTGTCTCAAGTAGTTGGATACCTTAAGAAGAGAATAAGATACGTTTATACATCTTGCAATGTTCCACTATGCGTTAATCCCTGTTTTCTGGTATTTCATGAAAAGCACTATGTATAGTCTTTAATATTTGAAAATTTCACATAAATTGATGTAATTTTTATAACTTCTTTTGTAGATTTTAATATCTGCCAATTATTTTTCATAAATATTATGCAATGTGACAGAAAAAATCATACAAAACATGAAATGTTCTACCTTTGAATAGCTCCCAGTGAGTGGTGGGAAATAAGCTTCACACAAAAAAATTATCTGAGAAATCAGATTAATTTTAGATAATAAACTAAATGAAAATTTCTTTTTTATAAATCTCAGTCTCAGTGTCCTAAAAATATTTTAACAATAAAAGAAATAAATGATCCTCTAAAGGGTAATTATTTTAGCCTTTTTTTGTGAAAAAAAATTCAAAACTATTTAAGAAGTTAATTATCTTAACACGTTTCTCAAAAACTACTATTTTCGTTTATTTGTTATAGCAATATTATATTTTGTGACAAGCTATTTTTGGTATAGTTAGGAACACAAAAATTAATTTTGAATGAGCTAAACTAATTATATGCATTCATATTTGATTAAACGTTCTAATTTTGTCTAACGACCCGTATCAACCTATACATACTTGATTTATTAGTTACATATGTTCTAGAAGAGTAGTAGAAAATGCGGATAATGTTAACGTGCTTGATTTATTACTTACATGTTGAAAGAACAAAATAATAAAAGAAAAATAGACATTGTTAACACATGGATTGTGATCAAAGTAAAAGAACATTATTTCATACAAAGAAAATTCTCTTCTTATTTTTTTAATACAAAATTTCGTGACAGGGTACTTATAATTGTTTTTAAATAATGCTTTGCTTCAAAAATTATTACTTGTATTAATAAATTTGTGATAATGGGCTACATTCACATGACGTCAAAGTCGCATGATAAATGCAGTCACGTATTTCCAACCAACTAGTTCAGGAATTTATGTGACGTTTTAGTCACATGATAGGTATAACTTTTTTTCCAACTAATCAGTTCTATTGTCTCAATGTTGCCATCTTTTGAGTTTTATAGAAATTTTCTTTTAAAATGTACATACTTTTTAACAATAATGAACCACACAGGTAAATGAAACGCGTTTGGTTTTAAAAACACATATAACTTAAGAACTTTTATTTCAAAAAACTTTTGAAGAATCTTAATATTTAGACATGTTTGCCCAGTAATCAAATATGAAATCGTATCTGGATTTTAAACATATAAGAAGACGTACAAGTCTAAGGTCAGTTGCGAATTAGATAGGAAACACGTGATGATATTTGCCATGTGGTCATAATGTATTTAGTCTATTGAATACGCAGTTAATATCATTAAAAAATATTTTTAAGTCATTTTATTATTAAAAAAATATAATCCAAGTACAAAATTCTTTCCATTTTCTAAATATGCCAAAAATGCATTCGAAATACGTCAATATTTTAAATTTGCTTGCTATGCTTTTAAAATGCAAGTATGCTTAAAATATCCAAATACGTTCGAAACCGTGATTTTAAAAAGGCGCATAAATGGATAATTTTCATGATATTTAGTGTCACTTAGATTAGAATACATGTATAAAATTGTTTTAATGACATTTTGACAAAAAAATTTATTTAATTACAATATTTCGGCAGAAAATTAATTTAGTTTAACCTTTTTTCAAAATATTCTCTTTTCGTAAAAAATGCTTCTATTATAATAATATTTTGCCTGTATATAGTTCCGACCTTTGTACAGAGGCTCAACTATGGTTTTTGAAAAATTCACATTATTTTCAGAGTTACAACCATTTGAAATAATTATCGACGTTTTTCTCTTAAAGTTTCTCCCCTCTGTTGTCGTAAGACATGGATAAACCCACTTCTAAGTTATATATTTCAAAAATTCTAGTTGAGCCTCTGTACAGATGTCTGAGCTATATACGGCAGTGCTTCTCAAACTGACAATATTTGCGACCCTTTATTCAATCATCAGTTCCATCGCACCCCCTCCATACAATAATAATGTATTGAATTCAATAATGCTATACTTTGACACTAAAGCTTTAACCTCTTATGTGCCATCGACGTAAAGTCTCGCTCAGCTAAAGCATTAATTTTTTGGACGTATATATACGTCTTTCCGAAGTACAATATTTTCAGTGCAGTGCTATCCATAAAATTATTCCGAAGGCTTTGGAATGCAATAAAAGGACCTTGACAGTGTTATGTCCGATTGCGTTCGGAACCGTGATTTTAAAAAAGCGTATAAATGGATAATATTTAAGATATTTAGTGTCACTTAGATTAGAAAATGTATATAAAATTGTTTTAAGAATAGTATTACAATAAAAAATGATTTAAGTACAATATTTTGACAAAAGATGAACATAGAATGACCCATTTTCAAAATATTCTCCTTTTGTGAAAAATGCTTCTATTATAATAATATTTTGCCTGTATATCAGCGTTTCTCAAACTGTGGGGAACGTCCCTCTAGAGGGGCGTGATGACCTTAGGAGGGGGCGTGGTCATATTGAGAAGTCGAAAACAAAAGGTTGTTTAAAAAATTATTAATTTACTGAAAGTAAACAAACAAAATACTTTTTAATATAATAAAATATAGAACACATATAATACACTTATAAATGTATCAGTACTATACAATGTATATTTTATTATTAAATTAACAATACTAGGTTAAGAAGAGGTTTGATAATTATTAGTGACCCCCATGGACTTGTATTAACCCTTATCTTAATAATTTATACGGTTTAAATATTTCCAACTAACATAAATATTTCCAAATTATTAAATGAGCAAATCATAGCTTCGGGATACTCTTAAATTGATTAATTGGAATACTAAATTTAAGCACACACACTCAAACTAGTCTTGTGGTGGATTTCTTTCCAACAAAAGAAAAACTAAGGTCTTAAAATTCCACATCTTTTTCTTTGTATTGAAATATTCGAATCAATGTTAGAGCTTAGTCAATATATTCAAATAGCTCGTTCCAGCAAAAGCAAACACATTTGAACTAAACTGCATCAAAACACTGACCACGTATCCCTTTGGCAATGTTTACACTATTCGTGCGGATTCTCAAAGTATGTATTGATTGCATAATTTTTTATTCGCGTTCATTTCGAAGTAATGGAAGCACTGTTTATTGAGTATATGCCTGTTTTGCATATAACTATTTGGAGGGAAAATTCTGAAAAAAAAAGCAACACAAGTTACCCATTTGTTTATCAAATATACCTAATATCATGTGATCGCTGCAAAAAAATTCTGTAGAAAAGGCAAAATATAGCTTTTATAAGCTCAAAATTATATAATACTAATTTTATATATATTCAAAGTAAAGGTTTTATTTTAGAGTTGAATTTTATAAATTTACTGTTTTGCGTTATTCCGATTAGTATTGAGTTTCTATTAAATGATACTTTATTCAAATTATAAGTTGTTTCTTGATGCAATGGAATTCATATAATAAGAAAGAAAGAAAAATGAGTTTTGAAAGTATCGCTAGAAAATTAAATTTTAACAGATAAAAGTTGGAAAACTTTCTGTTATGTACTCGCATATCTCGCGTGCGGCTCCATAAAGACACTATCCGATGTGGGCATGGAATTTCCATCATATGCTTAACTCGATAAAACATGCAAATAGGATTGCTGTGCACACGTAAATCCTGTGTTGGCAGTGCCAGTTATAAGAGTTATATAATAGAAAACAGAAAGCTTTTTTATGTCGTAATTGAGTTTCAGCAATTTTAGTTTTACATGAGAAATGTCTCTATGTCTTATCGAACAATATGGGAGTCAGCCGAGTACATTTTTGAGTTCACACATAGGAAGAATAGTCACTTATAAAAGTTAAATCTTTCCGAGAAATTGGTGACCGTTTTGGACGAAATCAAGTTACTGTGATACAAATAAAGAATTAATGGGTAGAGGAGAGACGAATCGGTCAACAGGAAGAATTGGACCAGCCTCGTCCCATTGTTGAGTGTGAGGACAAAAAATGATTTGTGCATAGCACTGATGGATCGCCCTCCAACATCGTGATCCATAGCATAAAAATTAGTATTTATTTCACAATGCTATGTTAGTTCGCATCTTTCATTGTTGTCTGCTGCGGATTTTAAGCAAGGCGCCTATTGCTGTGATTACCTTTCTTGTATATAAGCGTTAAAGGAATTTTTGGTATTGCATCTTCATTAGAACTCACTCTTCAGACAGAGCGTCAGTGCAATATCATTTAGATTAAAATGTCTTTACTCCAGGGGTTCTTAGCGTGTGTACTAACATTTAAATAAAAAATTTACAAATTCGGTGGAAGATCAAAGTATCGTACTTTTATTTAGTTAAAAAATATCAGTGTTAAACATTTCCTTAAAAATGTTTTGGATATTCTTTGTGATTACAAGATGCACAAATTTGGTTCGATTCGTTTATTTTTGAAGAATTTTAAAATTCCTCTTTACTTATTAATCATAATGCTTATCGTGTTTTTTTAACTTTAATTTGTATTGAGTTATTAATAACTCTCTTTAATAATTCACTTTTTTACAAGTACAAATTAAGTTAACATAATTAGTAATAGAATAATATAATTAATTTGAATTTATGTTTTTGGTTGACGGTTTTTTTGTGTGTGTTAACTGTTTCCGGATCGTATCAGATATTCAATTGTCAGAATATTTTTCATCAGTTTACATTAAATGAAAATATGTTAATTTAAATTTAAAAATTTACTATCTCCCTCTATATAAAAAAAGTGTCTCATGGTGATGTAATAAATGTATTTATATATAAGGTATAGTTAGTAAAAATAGGTCTTATAAAAAGTTGAATTTAACTGAAGAGGAGCACCACAAGAACGATTTGTATAGCCCCCCTACTTTCCACGTTTTCTCGAAAACTATTTTTACGTCATGTCATAGATCGTGATGTTACATATTTCTACAGTAATTTCTAGAAATATCCATATGGTCTCCAAGTCATCAAATATGGTTTCCAAAAAAGGATGCCAGCTTGACATATCACCAGTATTTCGCCAAGATTCCATTGAAATGCTATTATAATGTAAGGGACGGTGTTGCTTGCGAATATTACTATTTTGATCATAAAATAAATACATACGATAGAAAATAATATTAACGTATTAAAGCTCCAGATATAAATTATTTACGCTATTTTAAAATGTTCAATAGGAATTATATAATTTGTACCCATTGTACAAATTATACGACCTCCCCCCCAGTACTATTTTAAAAATAATATTTTTGATAGCTATAAATAATTTATAAACCTCAATCGAGCAAGTAAATGCATTAATTATTGTAAATGTAGTTATTAAGAAACCTAAACAGTATAAATTGCCAAATAATGAAAAACATGAGTTAGTTAAAAAATATTAAACTCTGTGAAACGCTTAAGCATGAGCAATTAACTAAATTGATCGATAGATTTAAGTATCTAACTCTTTAGGTAACTTAAATGTTAGCATTGCATATTTGTTCATAAATATATAGATTTATATAGGATTTATTCAACATTGCATTTGAAAGATACTTTGTAAAAGAAAAATACGTGTTTTTTAGATATTTGTATTTAAAGCAGTTGCGACTTTTCTCATTTCTCATGTCAATAAATTTTCAACAATAAATATTTATTTTCTTGCGACGCGCGCGGGTACACTTTATTCTCAGTATATAATCTCATAGATTGCGCTACAAATGTAATTTTAAAAGAGTGCGAATGTATTCTGTCTCTATCTCGCTCTCTCTATATATGTATATTCACTTTGGAAAATAAATCAAAGATAAAATAAGGAATCTGTCGATGCGTTTCCAGAACTAAAAACCCTTTTCTCAATCGATGAAATTGTGCTGGTCCCAAAATCGATTTATCTTTTAGAATTGGTCATATTTTAAAAAGCGTGTTTTTTTTGTGTATTTGCATCATCAATATAACCACTGGCGATTCTTTGTATGACCGCTTAACAAGTCTTCGTGCATATGCAAATGGAATGCATACCAAAATAGTCAAGTCTCAATCAATGGTGGATTTGGTTTTCAGACAGTAAATGGATTACAAATATTGAAAAATCATTTTTTTACTTTTGCTTATTTATGCTTGTGACTCGGAGGTTTTAGCAATTTTATTGTTATCGTATTGAGCAATGTTTTATTCTTATTAAGGAATCGTGCTTTTTTCTTTTTTACATTTGGAGCAATTGCAGCATAAGAGCTCAAGTGATAAAAAAGTATTAAAAATATACTTAACATAACATAGTGTACACACGTGACATACGAAATTTTTTCATTTTTGAAAATTAAGATGAGCAAACTTTGAATATTCTCATTTCAAACCATCCTTATATTAAAACAATTAAGCATATTTTAGAGAAATCCTGACCTTACGCAATACTGCTGTTGTTTTTTACCGTATTTGAAAACCCTCTTATCTCTCTGTTTATAATTAACCCTCTGGCCGGAACATCAATTTTTTTGCCGCTCTTAGAAACCTCCGTCTGACAGATGGGTACGCAATTTTTTTTGAATTTTATTACCTTAAGGACTGTTTTAAATGTCCTTATCGCTCATGTGAAACTGAGTAGAATTTTTAGAATTTAAGTCTTTATGAGGCACACTATATTAATATATTTTTATCACAAGAATTGTGACTAGTATTTTTGTAAAAACTGATTAGAAATTATTTATATTCTTGTAAAAATAATTTAAAAAAATAATACCAAAAGAAAAAAAACTTTCGGAATATCCGTATGATAGATGGTGATAGATGAGAAAAATCGCACAAATCGTGAGTTGAAAAAAAAATTGCCAAGTACCACCACGTGATCACGTACCTCACTGGGTAGAGTCCAACTGAAGATGTCAAGGCAGCCCACCCCCAAAATCACATCACAGCGTCATCTACAGGCATCAAAGCAAATCATCTCCATCTTAGAGACGGATGTTCCGGACAGAGGGTTAAAGCAGTGACCCGCAACCCCCGGTCTGTGGATCAAATGGTACCGGGCCGCCTAAAGAACATTAAACTATTACCATTTTATTTAAAGTGGTGCATTTCTCTCGGATTTGCGCAACTTTCTACGGAAATCACTTTATATTCCACGTTAAATCCCTTTTATTCATTTTTGGTGTAACTATATTGTATTCTGAAGGCATATTTAAATGTAACTAAATTAAAATTGTTAAATCAAAACAATCTAAAATATAAACAATCAACGTGTCCCACCCTCAGCGGGCCACGATAAAATTATCAAACGTTGACCGGTCCGCAGCGATAAAAAGGTTGTGGAGCACTTGGGTTAAAGGGCTGGGACAAGCTGCTCAATTTCTAAAAGTGGACACTGAGTACTTACTCGTTACAAATTCTTCACATACTTTTCTTGTATATTAGAGTTCATTATTGCATTATTGATTCGTTTATAGGGAGAATATGTGAAATCATGCACATCACCAACTAAAATACTTTTACATTATCAGTAGAAATCCCTACATTGTGATTTTGTATGACTTTATCGTTTCCTTAAAAACACGTAGAAAAAGCGGAGAAAGACTTTGCATTATGTTTCCGCCTATTTCTCAGAATATACGCGAAATACATAAAAAAAACAATTTTAATTGTGTATTATCAGATGTAAGACATTCTAATGCAGTTGATATTTTTAATTTAGATAGCTATTGATTTAAACTATTAGCAATTTTGGTTCAAAATTGTAGATATATTCATTAACAGTAAGATTATACTACATTTGATATACCAGTCCCCATCATTTTAAAAAGATAATCTTCATTTTTTGTTAAAGTATAAAATATGGAATTATGCAGCAATAACAAAACGTGGCAAATTAAATTATTACTAAATATTCCAAGAAGCAATGATTACATCCTCTGAGTTTGGGTGATGAATTAATAAAATTAATTGCAGAATTGAAATTAAATTACTAAGAAAAATATGTTATATATTAATGTATACCAGAATAGTTATAACATATAAATGCAAGTGTAAAAGCTAAAAAAGTCTGGTGATGTAGTACATATGCGTTTCAAAATTAGGTGATCGTAAGCTGATGAGTAACTAGGGAAATTGCTAACTTTGGAGGTTTTACTAGTAGTTCTTTAATTATAACAAAATACTTAATTTCAAACAACATAGAAAAATGTTATTTCACATTTATTAAAAACCTTTGGATGCTAAATGGTAAATTTCTATTTACCACAAGCATGACAAATCTATTTAATGGGTGTTGAGCAATATTGATCAACTGGATTTTACGGCCCTTCTATTTATATTTAGAAATATTTCAATCCAAATTTTTAACTCTCAATTAAATATGCTTTTTATCCTATTAGACAAAGTTTAGTGAAATTCTGTAATTGAATTATCATAGTTTTAGATTATAGATAAATAAAAATACGACGAAGAAATATGTTTTAAATAAATTATAGATAAAAAAGTATAGTCTGCAGTTTCTCAGTGTATTTATTTTCAATGCGCATTTATAAATTTTTTAAAAAGCTAATTTCTCGCATAAATGTGTAGAACTTTCAAAAAACGATAATTTGAGAGTTTTTAAGTTTTTCACTCTCGAAACGCCTCAAGATACGTTTTAGATTATATATTTCTGTTAGTTACAAAAGGGGAAAAAATCATATTTAAGTTTTTTTCTGAGAATATAAAGGGTGTTTTTTAGAGGTATAGCACTTTAAATTGCAACGAAACAACGATGTATTATTCGATTGACATGAATTTTTTTTATACGAAAGATAATCTTGTGGCATTACATTTTAAATATGATCAAGCAAGGCGTAGATTCGTCGAATGAGCCCAAAGCGAGATTGCCTTTGTTCCCGATTTTCATAAGCGAATTTTGTTTAGCGATGAAGCGCACTTCTGGTTGAATGGCTACGTCAACAAACAAAACTGCCGCATTTGGAGTGAAGCTAATCCACAAGTGTATGTCGAAACACCGTTACATCCAGAAAAACTGACTGTTTGGTGCGCTTTATGGGCTGGTGGAATCCTTCTTCAAAAACGGTGAAGGCCACAACGTTACAGTCAATGGTGATCGGTATAGAGCCATGATTACTAACTTTTTCATTCCTGAATTGAACAATCATGATGTCCAAGAGCTGTGGTTCCAACAAGACGGCGCAACATGTCACACAGCTCGTGCCATAATCGATTTATTGAAAGACACGTTTGGTGACCGCCTAATTTCACGTTTTGGACCTGTGAATTGGCCTCCAAGATCTTGTGATTTAACACCGCTAGACTATTTTCTGAGGGGCTATGTAAAGTCATTGGTCTATGCGGATAAGCCACAAACGCTTGACCATTTTGAAGACAACATTCGCCGTGTTATTGCCGATATACGGCCACAAATGTTTGAAAAAGTCGTCGGAAATTGGACTTCCAGATTGGACTACATCCTAGCCAGCCGTGGCAGTCCTATGCCAGAAATCATATTTAAAATGTAATGCCACAAGATTATCTTTCGAATAAAAAAAATTCATGTCAATCGAATAATACATCGTTGTTTTATTGCAATTTAAAGTTCTATACCTCTAAAAAAACACCCTTTATATGCTTTTTCGCATCATAATTTTAATCATTTAGAGATATGTAGTTTTCCTATTTGCTTATGTATATTAAAGTTCACTTCTGATTTCACAATAATAAATTTAAAAATAATAAAATTAAAAATAAATTTTGCCAATTGAAATTTCTTTTTTTTTTTCAATTAAGGTATTTTTTAAAAAAAATAGCGTAGCCCCTTGTGTGTCTAAAACTCTTCCTCTCTCTCTCTCTCTCTCTCTCTCTCTTCTGTTCCCAACAAAACTTTACATATAACAATTAAACATATTGTAGCTGAGAGTCGGTAAGTGAGGAGTCAGCTTAGTTGACGACTTCGTCATCTCTGATCACGGTTTTCCTATTGCTTTCGTTAAAAAAAGAAAGATTGTCCCCATGTCTTTTTAGAAATTAATTTAGCATAAGATTTTCCAATGTAAGATGATTAAAATTATTCCAATTTACCTCGCTCTAAAAATTGTTTAATGAATTGAAAGTAATGGAACAATATTTTTGAATAACTTTTACATAAACAACTATTTTAATCGATTTCGATTATTTTTCTCGCTTTTTCAATTCCTGCCATTAGTGTGTATATATATATATATATATATATATATATATATATATATATAAATCTTGCTTAAATTTTCAATCGTTAATAAAATACTTTCTATTCATCCATTCAAAGTAGGAATTGACTTAATTTTTTTTTATAATACTTGTTAGTATACATTTTAACAGAGGCGTAGCTACCACACCTGTATCAATGTACGGGTGAAGGCCCCCCCCGAGGAATTTTGATACAGGGCCCACTCAAGGCTAATTATTCTAGTAGATTTTAATAATATCGCCATTATTTCATATTGTGTGTAATCTAACCCTCATTCATCAAGAATGAAAGCACTGACAAAACAAAAAATTCCGTTGTTTCTGCACTTCTTGGTAAATAATGGAGACGAGAAATATTATAACAGTACAATACGAATCTGAGATGAAAATATATTTTCTGACGTAATTTGAAAAGATTTTCCTCTCTGACATTTCTCATTGAGTTAAAAGCATGAAAATTGATTCATGGACTGTGAGACATATGTTTGTGTTTCTGGACATATGTTTTGTATTATTGATTTTGAATTTACTGCATAGATTTGAAAAATGAATAAAAACCTTTGAGATATAAGAACACTTTCCAAAAAAAAAAAATTCTGCAAACGAATATTATTTTGAGGGAAAATCATTGAAAAATCTAGATGGTTCCATTAGTTTCTGAAACTATAAACCGATAGGCATTTTAATAAGAGTAGCGCAGTTTTGTTTAATTCATTTAAAAAAAATAATTTTAATTATAAGTATTTTGTTCCTGAATTATTATCTCACACAATTTATTTTTATTAATATTCATAATTTTCTTACACATTCTTAATAGGTTTGCTTACTTTTAATTTGAATTTTTTTCGCTTAGATATCCTTTTACGAGTGTCTGCCTTTGAAATGCTTTGAATGATTTCCAAGACATACGTTCGTCTTAAAATATACTAAAGACTGACTATTTACTCCTTAGAAGAAACATGAAAGCTATCGGTGACGAAACTTGTTATTTTGAACCACTGAGCTGGCACCCCTCTCACCATACTTCCACATGGGTCTTAGGGGTGTTAAATTTTTCTAGAATTCTGAAAATATAAGCAATTTTCAAACAGGTATAATTCTTTTAAAGTTAAATTAAATAATTTGAATCTTTTACACATTACTTATAAAGGAATGGGGCTCCAGAAAAATTTTAAATTTTTTAAAGTATAATCATAATTTTAAAATTTATAAGCATATGAAAATAAGAAACTTTTCTATAAGAAATATTTATTAAGTTTTACGTCGCGCATGCTATTTTCTAAAATAGTACCTTTAATTGCTAGCTATAAGTTAATTTATAAAGTTAAATGTTTCCTGATTACATTGTAGTACTTTTATATAAATAGAATAATTAATTATATTTTTTAAAAGATAAAAAATGTACATTTTCATATTTTTTTTTAAAAAATTTCAATATTTTTCAGATATTTTGAAATACAAAAGATATATTATTCTTAAATGATGTAGGGTTTAAAGAGTATGATGCATTTTATAATTCCATAAAGTTTTATAGTACATCAGAGGGGCTACTATTTTAGAAAATAGCGTGCGCAACGTAAAAAATACGTAATATTTATTATAGAATTTTCATATGCTTATGATTTTTAAAATTATAATTATATTTTAAGCATTTTATACTTTTCTGAAACCCCATTCTTTTATAAATAATGTGTAAAAGATTATTTATAAAAGAATGGGGAATTTAAAAAGAATTTAAATTTAAAAGCATTATACCTATTTGAAAATTGTTTACATTTTCAGACCTCTAGAGAAATTTAACACCCCTGAGAGCCCTTGCCAAAGCTAGAAGTTTGTACCTCAAGAAATTTAAGATGCATTAGCTCTTCTATACGGCGAGTTTTGACACTAGAGTTCTAAATCACTCAGGTACTGCGGCCTCTTAAAATGTGTCAAATAACTCTGTAGAAAATTCCTTAACATTTATTTAATTAAAAACACTAATAATTTATAGTTTAAGCAACAATCAGTATGAAAAAAAGACTGCTTTTTTTATTACAAATCTATAATGCCGGCAGGGTGATGCAGTTGGTTTGTCGCTGGCCTTCTGCACGTAAGGTCGTGGGCTCAACCCCGGCCCAAGTCGGTGGATTTTCATGTTGCAGAAAATCGACATTGTTCATGTCGTATGATTATGCGGCATGTAAAAAATCCCTTGAGTGTCCGTTTGGCTTGGTAGCTCTCGGCAAAATTAAATTCCTAAGCACAATTTCATATCGTCAGAGCTCAGGTGCCGCTCTCTGAGGAGGAAATTGGCTTCAAAATTACTTGCGGCAATTGGTATTGCCTATAAAGTGCCACACTAAAAAGAGATACCAGTTTCTGGGGAATGTACTCGATCTGCAAAGGTAAAAATACCAATCCGCAGCCCCATTAGAGGAAAAAAAATTACATTTTCTCTTGGTTGTCTGAAATTTAAACCATAGAAATAACTAAGAAAATTTCCAAACATAGTTTAAATTTCATCTCAATATGCGCTTCCCATAAACAAGCGAAAAGTTACAAATAAGTAATACATGTCCATATTATGAATATTACTATTTGACTGACGACTAATTTTGTTTATTTTCCCCCTTGAATAAATAAATGCATTTGCTTCAAACGTGCATAACTCCAAACCTCTAAAAAGACAACATTTTGCGTGTCTCCAAAGCCGAACATTAGATCAGAAATAACATATCCAAGCTTTGCTTTTCTTCACTAACATTTTATTTAAAATGCCTAGTAACAACTTGCAATGCCACTTCGAGCTTCAATGACTTGAAGCACTCAAACATCGTTTTCTTTCAGAGTTTTTGCGAGTCGAACAATGACATAGCGCACGATTTTTTTTCTTACTTCTACTCCATCAGAGCATAATTAGAAATTGAAAGCAATGGAATCGCAGTCTCCATGGTAACATTATTTACATTTCTTTCAACACAGCAATGTTTCATCTGGCAGCTTTCGGTTTTAAGTTAATCCACCCATTCAAATCCCCCTTACGCTTTGAGAAAAGCATTGCCCTCCCCTTCCTTTTTTTTAGTTGTGTTGCGTGTGGACTTTCAGGAGTGGTATGTTCACTAAGTGTTGAGTAGCGGCTGATGAAAATTACAATGATTTGAGTTAATTACAGCTCTTCATATCAATTGATTCTTTGAGTGGGAGTTGCATTAGATAATTTTATTGCGACTCAATATAGAATAATATTGAGTATTGAGTTTGTTTTGTTGTTCTTTTTATTCAAAGCACGCTTTATTTAATGGGGCATTACGTTTATGAAAACGTTTTTTGCATGTTTCGTTTATGCACTACAGGTGTGTTAATCGTTAAAAAATTCATGATGTGTAAGATCATTGCGGAAATTAATTGCATAAATACACGAGGAATGGTTTTAGTAGCTTTTGTAATACTTGTATCTGACTACGTTCGTAACCGAGATTTTAAAAAAGCGCATAAATGTATAATTTTCATGATATTTAGTGTCACTTAGATTAGAACACATGTTTAAAATAGTTTTAAGGACATTTTGACAAAAAAATTATTTAAATACAATATGTCGGCAAAAAATTAACTTAGAATAACCTTTTTTCACAATGTTCTCCTTTTGTGAAAAATGCTTCTATTATAAAAATATTTTGCCTGCATATAGCTCAGACCTCTGAACAGAGGCTCAACTATGATTTTGGAAAAATTCACATTATTTTCAGAGTTACAACCCATTGCAATAATTATCGGCCTTTTTTTCTTAAAATCCCCCCCCTATGTTGTCGTAAAACATGGATAAATCCACTTCTATCAAAAATTTTAGTTGAGCCTCTGTACAGAGGTCTGAGCTATATACAGGCAAAATATTATTATAATCAAAGCATTTTTCACAAAAGGAGAATAGTTTGAAAATGGGCCATTCTATGTTCATTTTTTGTCAAAATATTGTACTTAAATAATTTTTTTTGTAATACTATCCTTAAAACAATTTTATATACATTTTCTAATCTAAGTGACACTAAATATTATAAATACACTCTGTCGCAAAAAAATATATGCACCCAGAAGAAATTGAGCTACATTCACGAAATTTGGTATGCATGTAGTGTATATGAAAATAAACAAATGATTAAAAATTCAGAACAAAATATCATTTTATTCAGCGGTTACAGCTTGCAAAAGGTTAAAAATCAGTAAGTAGTAAAGCCACCTCTGGCAGCTATACAAGCCGAAATTCGGCGTGGCATCGATTCAATTAGATCACTTATGACCCCCTGTGGAAGATCCTGCCATAGTCTTTGCATCTGCGCAGTTAATTCTCCTGTATCTCGGGATGGCTGCAGTTGCCTTCCCAGCGCGTCCAGACATGCTCTATTGGCGAAAGATCTGGTGACCTGGCAGGCCATGGTAGGACATCATATCCTTGAAGACATTGTTGGGAGAGTCGCGCAGTATGTGGACGAGCATTATCCTGTTGATAAATGGCACCTGGGCGACTTGATAGCATGGGTAGCACAATCGGCGTTAAAATATCGTCCACGTATCTGCGAGCTGTCAAAGTGCCTTGAAGGACCACTAAAGATGATTGTGTGTCCCAAGAAATTGCTCCCCACACTGTCACACCTTGTGAAATTGCTGTATGCCGCTCGACAATAAATGCCGGATCGGACCGCTGGCCGGTGCGCCTCCAGACAAGTGTGCGGTGGTCATCAGCACTGAGACTGAATCGGGATTCATCACTGAAGATGACACGTCTCCAGTCTGTCACACTCCAAGTTGCCCGAGGTCGGCAAAATCCAGTCGACACTGCCTATGACGTGGGGTCAGTGGTAAGCGTCTTAGCGGACGTCGGCTCCTCAAGCCAACTTCGGTCAGTCGTCTCCTTATGGTTTCTCTTGATGGCACTGGATGTCTGGAAGGAGGTAAGTGGCGTTGAATCGATGCTAGCGACGTTGTTGGTGCCGAAGTGGCCACTCTTCTGATTGCACGATCCTCGCGATCATTTGTGTTCCTGGGACGTCCTGACCCTCCGCGACGGTACACTCTACCTTCTGTGATCCACTGTTGCCAACACCGAGCAACTACCATATCGCTCCGACCGAGGTGGCGGCCGATACGTCTATTCGACCAACCTGCTTCTCTGAGGCCTATTATACGGCCCCTATCAAAGTCCGTCAGCTGCTCGTACTGCCGCCGGTTACGTCTTAGAGGCATCCTAAGTCTCAATATCGTCTATCAAAGTCATCAGATTCGTTTGGATAGCCGTACGGCGCTCGTACTCATGCTTTTAAACTCTCACAGTTGCGCAACTAATATGCGCATAGCACACTTAGCCTTGTCTCATTGGCTTCGAAATTTTAATCATTTGCATATCTCTTACCAGACTACATTCTTGCCGAGTTTCGTGATTGTAGCTTGATTTCTTCTGGGTGCATATATTTTTTTGCGACAGAGTGTATTATCCATTTATACGCTTTTTTAAAATCACGGTTCCGAACGTAGTCGGAACCGTGATTTTGAATATATATGAAAACTTATATATATATATATATATATATATATATATATATATATATATATATATATATATATATATTAGAATATATATGTATAAACTTGTTTATATATATATTCTATATATATATATTAACAAGTTTAGAATATATATAAAAACTTGTTTTAAGAATATTATTACAGTAAAAATACAAAATTCGATTTCTTGGCAAAAAAGGAAGAAGGAAGTACATGTTTTCAAACTTTCTCCTTTTATAAAAAATGATTCTAAAATAATAATATTTTGCCTTTATATATAGAGAGAAAGAATAAGATTTCAGTACAGAGGCTGAACTAGAAATTTTGAAACATATAATTTAGAAATAGATTTATTTATATTTTAATCTATCAGAATAAAGAGAACAAAAAACAAGGATTATTGTTTCAATTGATCGTTACTTGGAAAATATTGAGAATTTATTAAAACTTTTTGTTCAGTCTCTGTAGAGAAGTCCTAGTTATATATAGGCAAAACATTTATATTATAGAAGCAATTTCACCAAAAAAAGTAATGTTATGAAAATATGCAATTCTTTCTTCATTTTTTGCACAAAAAAGTCACGTGGTTAGTGACGTTACCTTTTTGAAATTACTGAATTTTAAATAAAGAAGCAATGACTTGCATAAAAATTTGATGTTTGTAAAGCGTGAAGGATACATAAAAATGCGTTACATGTACTAAGGGGGTATCTTACGTCTGCAAATGGCTATGTATATGGAAAATAAATTAACAAAACATATACTTTTATAAAATAATGATTTAAAAACATAAAAAAATAATCGATTTCATTTTAAAAAAATGGGTGTTTCTTTATAAAACGATATTTTTAGAGAAGTTAGATTTATTACTTAAAACTATATTTATATTCTACAATGCTAAGAAATAGCGGTGGTGTTGGAAAAACAACTACATTAGTTTCTCGTTTCTTCAAAATATTATTACTTCAGATTTTTGAACAGCTTTTAGAGATGCTTCCAGGAAGGTTGTAATATCCATTCATCTTACTAAAAAAATCTACTTTTAAAAATTTTAATGCTTATAAATTCTTGATTCCTTCATTCTTTAAATATAAGAAATGATATTTTGTTCATTCAGTTTGCAAATTGTCATTTAAAATTTTTATTTTTCACATTATTGCCAATTTTTTTTGCTTGGAAATACTTTTTTAAAGAACTGTTAAAATATTCGCATATCAGAGAATACACAAAAATAATATATATCTATACAATTAATTAACATTTATTTCTTAGAGAAAAAGAAACTAAAAAAATAGATTCAATGAAACATAATAGTAGAAAGACGTTAAAGAGATAACAGAAAACTTTTTTTTATCATTTACTAATTTCTTAGAAAGAAATTAAGTTTTAAATAAACGATATAGTGCCTTCATAGTGATTTGTTTTCTCATGAAAATTTTAATCTGCAAAAATCATGCTAGTAAAGTATTAAAAAACATCTACATAGTATAATATGTATATTTTGTACAATGTTGTGAGCTTTGTGATTTAGAATGGTGTGATTGCTTTGACTTCTCGATTCTATAAAAATAAGAATCAAATAGAAATAACTTAATGTATTCGAAAATATGAAATACTATAACTATTAAACTTACAATAAAAATGTACATGATGTGGATATAAATTTCGAATGTTTATCGAATCATGGTGTTTATCAGATAAGTAGAAATATTTCAATTTGCACAGTTTAGCATTGTTAATGCTGAAGTATGCTTAATTTCAGTTATCTTATTTTTATATCAAAAATTTGATTCTTTTACGTATGTCACAAGAAAATGAATCGCCGAAACTGTCAGTTTTAGCGTTGTGGATTTTAAATTTTCTTATTGAGAAATCCTTAAAATACTTGCGTTAATTTCTCAGTGAATTGGATAGTAATTATTCAATTCCTACTATTATATATATATAATTCACAGTCTCCTTATATCGTTCAAATTTTCAATCATTAATAAAAATACATTTTAAAGCACACAATTGAGGTGAAATTTTATAAATACGATTTTTTTTATGAAAATACGGTAATTTAATTATAATTAATAAAAAACAATTGATTAAAACTAATTATTCAAAGAATTACAGATACAGCCACGTTGGCATCATTTTTGACGACTTGCATCAAAACTTTAAAAGGTTTTTTTCTCACATTTTAAAACCCTCATTTGAACTGAAATTTTCTAAACACGATTGTTTGGGATGGCAATACGATCCTTCAATGATAATTAATAAAAATTAGTTGTCACTTAATGTTGTGATTCTGTCATATGTATATACATATTTGTATTAATTGTAATTATTTGATAAAAAGTAACTAAAATAAAATTTTTCTTTGTTGACCTAAGTAGAAATTGACTCAATTTTTTTATATTATTTGTTTTGTATTTCATATTATTATTTTGTAGCTAATTGGAAGTTACAATGAACTAAAAAAACTGTTGATGTATATCTGGAGTAAAATCTAATTATTCATTAACCTTTTTTTCAAAATGAATTGGTCAAATGTGAGTTTCTATTCTCTTCACTTAGTTTCTGAAACATTATACATTTGATTAAAAAATTTTCAAGCTAAAAGTATTTCAAAGGATATATTTAATGTTAACCTGTAAACTAATAATAAAAACATGTCAGACTTGAATAATACTGCATTTTAAAGGTAGCTTTTACGTTTTACAAGTTAATTATTGCGCTTGTATTTTTGAAGAACTCCGATATATAGGTGGCTTGATTTCTGTGGTAGCAATTAATTTACTTTTTCAGATACTTCACATATGGCGCGAGTTATGCAACGCAAATAAGAAAGAATTTTTAAAAAAATTTTAGATTTATAAATAAAATGATATTAAAATAAAATTGAATTTTTTGCGATTCAGTCTGTTGTAATTAAACGCCACAAAAATTATATTCGTAATATATTATAAGAATTCCGCATTAAATAAATATTTGTCTACGCAAACCCCCGACAATAGTTATTGGTAATTTCCCCTTGAAGAGGGAAAAATGTTTTTCCCTTAAAAATGTGAGGTTTACTGAAATATTTTTATGCATCTCTTCTATTGAGATGGATTTACAAAGGGGAAAAAACAGCTTTTCATCTATCATACTAAATAAATTCAATAAGATTTTCATAAAAGGTTTCTTATTAAAAAATAATACAAATAACAACATCTAAATTCAATCAGATAATAGGTAAAACAGCAAGCACATTTCAAAATAAATAAAGAATTGATTCAAACTATAAAAGAGACATTCTGTGAATTCAATACTAAATCAAAATTTAAAAAACTTACAATCTAGAATTCCTATGAAAATGCATCTGTAAAAAAACAACATTCTATTTAAAACTCAAAATATATTACTTATTTTTCTTATAAAAGCATTTTACAATAACAAAAAAGGACTTACTGACATTTCGGTGTTTTCTAAAATTATTATTTCTGTCAATTTTATACCTTAAGAAATATCCTAAGACTTCTATTTTTATATTTTGAGATTTTAATTGAGAACGAACTTATAGTCATCATATGTATAACTTTTTATTACATTTGGGCTCTCAAACAAATTTCGATTGTTTAACCCGTTCAGGACCAATCAAGTTTTCTATTTAAGTCTAACTTCATTTAATTATTCATAAAAGATTATGTAATAAAATGTCAGCATGTAATAAAATATGTCAACATTTATAGTTTATAATCACTCCAAACTCCATAAATTCTAAATTAAAATCACACCGATATGATTACTGGCCTCAGAATGGGAAAAACGCTATCTTAAATAATATGCGTGAAGTGATCACACGTGATCATGGTCCTTAACGGGTTAAAGAGATTTCGTTAGTATTAATTTTTGACAATTGTTCAAATTATTATACAAATTGTAAGTTCATAATTTTCAATTATTTTTGGAAAATAACTTAATTTATTGTATATTGGTGTTCATTCCAGTGCACTATTTTCTCCATATACAAGAAGTTCCTCTTTGATTTTTACTACATAAAATTAATTACATTTTTTAACTCCTCTTTATTTATAAATACATTGCATACTCTCAACTTTATGCTATTTTAAAATATATTATTAACTTGAAACTGAAATGTTCATAAAACTACAGATTAAATTCCTGATATTTGAGAAACCTTCATTTTTTATGCCTCATGATTTTATTATTAATAAATCCGAACACATATTTTTGTATATTACTCATGATAACTATATTTTGTATGATAAAGAAATAACTTCAAATGAATAACTCATTTGTAGAATAGTACGTACTATATAGAAATCCTCTTTAATGTAAACTCATTATAATATTGATAATTAGCAAACTTTTGAATGCAAAAATAAGTGATTAAAATGTAACATAATAACTATAAAAAAACTATAATTATATTTAAATTTTACTCATGGGATATATTGTTAAGCTTACTGAATTTACCAGATTCTTAAATAAGTTAATGTTAAAATATTTTCAGCTATCTTTCCGTATATGAAATCATAATAATGGAATCACAAAAGAAGGAATGTTTTTATTAAACGTTATACAAAAATCATGAATTAAACTAAAATATACACATAATTTAGAAATTATCACAATCGTAACTATTACGTTATTTTAGTTTTTCATATTAATGATTTACTAAGATGCGAAAATAAACTAAGACACATCTAAGAAGTCACGAGTCAAAATAAACCGTATCCTATGAAGAGTTTGATCATTTCCCGATTGTGTTTTTCTAAGTTTTAAATTATTTTCTGAAATTTTAAAAATAACACTAGATCTATTTTCAAATTTGAAATCATTTAAGTTCATATGGATACTGAAATAAATTTAATAGTTGAATTCTAAAAGAAACTAGGTGTATACTGTTCAATAGTTATAATCATGAATAGTAAGGTATAAAAATTAGAATCTAATATTAAAATTCTAAATCAAAGTTTAAAATTTGCATTTATCTGTATAAAAATTAAAATTCGTTTTAACAATAATAAAAATGAGCATAATTAATGCAACAAACTTATTTCTTTTCTGTTTAATTATGATTATAAAAAAATTTCAAACGTCAGTTTTCTGGTGATTTTTTCTCTCTTGAAAAGAGTTAATGGCCTCGCGTTAAGAGGTTTTCAGAATTATTCAAATCTGCTTGGATATCATTGAAAAGTTTAATTTGTTTAACTTTAGTTTATTATACATGTTGAAGTAGTTTTAACTAATTTTAACACATTAAAAATAATTTTAATTAGGGGTATTAGAATATGTAATGTGGAAAAATGCTGATTTTTATAAGGTTTTTTTATTATTTTAAAATATTTTAATATGAATATGTTAGAAAAATATATTAAAATAAATAGATATTAGAGTAAGATGAAGAAATAATAATTTTAATCTGAAAAATAATCCCACTAGTTCAAAATTAAAATAGATTAGTACTTAAAATTTTAAAATTTAATCTAGTTACTTTTTATTATTTTAAAGGGTGTTTACATTTTTTCCAATGAAAGAAATTTTACTTTAAAAACATTTTATACAGATCATTTTTAAGAATCTAAGAAACCTTTTTTTCAAAATTATAAACGATAACCAACTATTTTTAGAATATAATTTGATTTCCTTTCATTAATTATAAAAGTAGTTGTAACTGATTTACCAAAGTAGGTCAAGCTCGTCATTTTTTATATTCATAAAAGATAAACAGAAAGAAAAATCTTTATTGTACTTAAAATTCTACTACCGAATAAGAAATTGAATGAGTTATTTCATATTGATACCTAAGCAAGTAATATATATTAATTAGTAACTTAATTTAATGTCTTTTTTTTAAAAAATATACAATGATGCTTGTTGATTATTTACGTTACGAATATTTAAAAATTTAAACATATTTTAATATTTAATTTTGATGTTACTTTGGGCCCTACCTTTAAAAAGAGAGAGTGAAACTCAATAGTAAATAGGTTTTTTTCTACAAATATTACTTTTGAATAGATGATCTTTTTGATTCGTAGAGAAATTATTTTTCTTAATTGTTGCAGAAAAACTTCTGATAAGAAAAGGTTTATTGTTGACTCATGCGTAATTACTTCATTTTAACAAAATTGTTATAATTCAGATTGCAAGAAGTTATTTATTCTAAAGATTCTATTAATGCAATGGTCGTTTTCTCTTATTGCTATCTATTTTTGACAGAAACTGAAATGTAGATATTACATATTCCCTCAATTTTTTTAAATATAACTTAAAAGGGGGTTTTACTTTATTTTATTTTAACCATTTTTTTATCTGTCTAATCAACAATAATAAGTTTTTGATGACACTGAAAGGATTTTCATAAGAAACGATATAATCGTTCAAACGTACATTATTGACTTACTGAAATCAAAAACTTATATTATTGAATGTTTTATATGTCAATAAAACAAAAATTCCATATTTTTTTTAGCATTTTATCATATTCAAAAGCTTAAAACAAAATTTTTAATGTTTAAAATTAGTAACATAAAATAAGATTTGCCTGATTAGTAATATTTAATAGTCTCTATATTTTTTAATGATAACACAATATTTTCTCTCCAAATAAATGTAAAGTTAATTTCTCTAATGGAGAGAGTTTGATTTTTTTAAAAAAAAATTTAACGTTTAATTTGGAAAAATTCAAACATTAAATTAAAATTATTTTAATTTAATATACAGAAACGCGCGTCTCACTTTGTTACTTTTTTAATTATTTCTCTAAGAAGGTTAGACAGGATGATGCAGAAAAATAAAAGATGGAACAGAATCATTGCATTAATAAAATCAAACATAAATTTCAATGCAAAAACAAAGAAAATAAGTCATATAAGAATGTGCTTACAAAAATTAATCATTAGTATGTACGCAAATGAGCAGACATGAGCTCAACAAGTAATTATATATATAACAAAGCCTTTTAATCATTTCTACTCCACTGAAGACTATCTCCTTATTTTAGTCGAAGTGGCAGTGCGATTCAAAAAATTGGAAAACAATTTTCGTGTTCACGAAAGCGTCATTAGAATTCGTATGAATGGATATTTTATTTGATTGTAAGATTTTGCGCCGTCAACAAATCTGGTTGCCAGGTTGACCAAAGCTTTTGCCTTTTTAATAAAACTCGTGCAAATTTTTTAAATATTTTTTTTGGCGATTAGGACAGAAGCAGAACGGCTTGCACTCACATTTTATAAATCACAAATTTTCGTGAAGATAATGTTTGTTCTTCTAAGTGGGCAGTGATTTAAGTTCATTACAATGGTGATTCATAGGTTTTAAGAGGTTTTTAACTCTTTTTTTTCCAATTGTATTTGGAGTAATTGTGTCGATATTGGTAAACTAAACTGAGTTCTTAACAAAGAAACAGTATTCACTTAGAATATAATGATTTATAACTAAAAATTTTATGTTTCTCTTTCCTGAGAAATTGCTACGATTTTTACTAACGATGAATTAAAGTGTTATTGCTTTTAATATATTGTTACAAAAATAACAGAATGTTTGCAGTTTTTTAAAAACATCTCATGAAATTCTAAAATTATGGAATTCCAATTATTTGACTTTTATTTTAAGAAGTAATGCTTATATTTTTAAAGCACTAAAATGCTAGCGATGTAGTTGTTTTTAGAATCTTTAATTTTTTTTAATTTTTAAAAGCAATGAAATACCTTTTAATGAAAATTAAGTTAAAAACTTCTAGATTTGAAGCTCAAATTTCTATTGTTCAAAAGCAGATATTCATTAAGTATATTTTTCAATAATTAATATATAATAATAATTTTTAAATACATTATAACTAAAATGCATCCAATATATTAACTTAGTCTATTTAAAAAGGTTTATTCAATTTTTTCGTGAAGAATTTGCAAGTTCTCACAAAAACTGATTTTAAGTTAATTTGTTTGTGAAATATTCAGTTAAATTTATTAAGAAGAATTTGCAAGTTCTCACAAAAACTGATTTTAAGTTAATTTGTTTGTGAAATATATTCAGTTAAAATTATTAAACTGTGTTTTGAACTAAATTTAATTTTTTTATGTCGCAAAATAGACATTCAAAAGTTTTTAAACTTTGAGTTATGCCTTAATGTGTTCCAATGTAAAATTTAATTTACTAATGAAATAGTTTATTTTTTTAATTTTAGCACATGGTAAGTTCTCTCTATCAAAATTAGATGCATTAAAAACGGAATTAATTGACCTAAAAATTATTGGTCGAAAAATAACTGTAAATAATATTTATTGACCAAAAAAATAATAAGCTTCTGTTGAGGACTGTATTCCTAAGATACCATATTTGCCTTAAAATTGATATTTTAAACTTAAAACTTAAGGCAAAGTAGTTTGTAATGAAGAATACGAACTACTCTGCTTTAAAACACTCTTCAACTTTATAAGTATTGAAAAAGCGTTATATAATTACGTCTTTAAATATTTTCTTCTCTAGCTATTTAAACATATTATTCTTAATATTTATACTGAGAATTTAAATTTCATGCTTCGGTCAGAACACTTTCACTAAATGATATGCTTTTCAGAATGTGTTAAAATCTTTATAAACTTTAAAATAATATTATCAAACAAATATATAAATTCCACTAAATTACTTTAAAAAACCCCCAAGATCCTATATATATACATATTGTTTTTATCACAAAAAAAATTATTTCCACTGTATTATAATATTTATAAATTAAACCTTTACTCTCTCATAAAAAGGAATTCTAAAATTAATATCAACCTATACTTATTCCTTAAATTAAAAATTTTTTGACACTTTTCTAAAAGAATTAATAAATATTATTATTTTATGTGAAGAGAATAAACTTACAAGTTATAAAATTAAAACACTATAATTAAGCTAAGAATAGCAATAACTCTCCTAAGCTGCGTGTATTTAAATATTTGGCTAATTTTTTAAAAAGATTTACGTAAATTTGGAATTTAAAATGAATTTGTTTTATACATCTGAAATTTACAGAAGAGTCCAAATTAGATCATTCAATTAAGTCTTATGTAAGTTTAGGGGCTTGAAAATTATTCAGATGAACAATTGATATACTCTCTCTTCTGACAGCAATTAAAAAAATTTAACAAATGTGTACATTTATTCTCAAAATTAACCTCGAATGAATTAAATATAATAAATTAATATAAAAACAATCAATAATGATGATCGATTTTGTTGCAGATTTTAAAAAGATCTGTTATATAATGATTCAAAAATACGATTTTAGAAGCAAAGCATATTTTACAACTTTGCCCTCTTATAAAGATATGGTTGATAATTCAGAAAACCGAATTTTGAAAAAATTGAAATTAATTAGTCTTATACAAAAATGTAAAATGAGTAAATGCATTTTTACAAAATTATGTTTCCAAGGATTTATATATGGATGTAAATATTTTCAAATATTGTGGAAAGCTTTCGGTAAAATAGAAGTTAAATGAAAAATACAGGAATATGCAGTTACTACCATAATATCGACTTAAATATAAATTAATTTTAACTTTCCGTTTTAAGGAATTGCGTTCACTGGAATTCAATTCAACGATTAATAACAGTTTTTCTCCGTTATGAAATCTCATAGATCTATTTTTCAGATATTAGTTCATTAGATCAAATTTTAATTTGAATCATTTTTTAAAATTTTCTAATAAATTTTGATGTTAAATCCCAAGTGAATAGAAATATGTCTATATTATACTAATAAGTGGTATTTTATTACACAAAGTACTCTTGAAATACTAATAAAATAAGTACAAAACTAGAAGCTATTGGAACTATTACTCTTTAATAAAAAGTAATTTTAAATTAATACAATGTTCGGTTGAGAAAACTTCTATATATCAATTTAAACAACATAAAATGTCTATTTTTTCTCTTTATTTTAACCACTTATATTTTTTTTAAAATATGAAACTTATTTCAAAATAAAAGAAAATTCTTTATAATTTTTCAAATGGTATATAAATCTTTTTAAAATGTTTAACATAATTTTTAGTTTTACATTTTATACATTTATAAAATAAGCAGGAATAAAATAAGGAGATTTATTTCAATGAAATGTGTTACATAAATCAGACTAGCAAAGGCTGTGATTATTTTCGGCATTAATCATGTACTTCTTGAAAATATTTGATTCGTGAGATATGAAATATTTTGAGGCTTATTTAAAATTTTATTGTATATATAAGCCTATTAGATTTATAACTATTTTTAATATATATGTATTTTAAAAACCATAAATATGACAATTTAAAAAAAAATATAAATTTTGATTCTTATTATTTATTAGATAGTCGTGGCAGTTTACAGTCCATTGAAACATATGTAAGAAATAGGCTGCTATTAAACTTAAGGACTGTTGCAGTTTTTTAAAAAAATGTGTTCGAAAACAAATCAATGCAAGAGAAATACTTCTGTCCTAAGAATATAACAATTTTTTACATGAGCTCAACCAGTTACCTTTGCAGTAGTTAAAAAAGTTATTTTAATCTATTTCATTTCTTCCATTTTTTTTAAATCATGATTTTTTTCTTTAAATCTAACTCTTTGCTAAATAGCGATGTACAATAATTCTATAATTAAAAACTCTGACATTCAAAATAAATAATTCTATAACAACATGTTTTTCAGTACGAACTACATTTCCATGTTTAATATGAAGTTTGATAGGCAGTATTTTTCCTTATATTAATTTCTTTCAGAAAAAATAGTTTATACTAGAATTTCTATATATACATGATAGTATGTTCACTTTTTGATAGTTAAAAAGCCTAATCCTAATTTTTTCTTAGAGTTTTCTAGATTGCAAATGACCATACTGCAGAGATTAGCATGATATATATCCCAGAAATAATATATATATATATATATATATATATACTATAAGTCATTATTATTTGCTAAGATACAGAGGAAATATATATTAATTGTCTTTACATTTTATATATATTTATAATAAATGTATATTTATACTCAGGTCTAAGAAGGTATGAGTTTAGATTACAACGGAGAGAAAGGATGCAACAAAAAGTAAAATGTAAAAAAAAAAATTACTTAGAATAAAAGCTATGTTTTCTCAGAAATTCTGAAATTTTTCTATTCAGTGAATAAAATTTAAAAAAAAGCACACAATTAAATTTCACAAAAGACATAAATTGAATTAATGGAGGTAGTGTTAAGCATGATTTTAAAAGAACTTTTCTCTAAGTCTTATTTCTGAAAGTTCACATAGATGGGTTCACTGAAATTTATGAGTACTGTGAAAACAGTACTTTAAAGGTATGTAAATTTATATTATAAATTTGTATCTATAGTTATCTCTTAAATAAGAGAAAAGTCAACCGGTAATATTTTTGATACATCCTTAGACCTGAATGTTCAATATACATACTTCAACAACGCGAAAATTTTTGAAAGATCATAAACACAGAAATTTGGAAACTTGGCTTTTTTAGAAACATATCCAATAGAGTTGTAAATATAGTAAGGAGAAAGGCATTCTTAAAAAATAAAAACCACCTTTTTTTGTCTCGTGGCCTTTTTCCCCAAGATATCTCGTATACCAAAAGTTTCGTAGCCTTGAGCAAAGCTCTCGTCCAAAGGTACTATCTCTTTGAGTTATTCCCGCACTGGAGGTAAGCGTATGTTTCACCACAAGTGTTCCCAGTATTGAAAGGCAGGTTATGGAGCAGAGGCACAACGTTGAAGACAGCGGCACATCTCATGTCATGCCGCCTCCTTGGGTTCTGTGGTCATCCTCTTGGCCATCTCGGCCAGCACTTCCTTGAAGATCATTGTGTCTATGTTTTGCCCTAGCATGTACACTAGAAACCAGTCCCCTATAGACCCCCTGCGAACTACGGTATGTAGATTGTCCAGGTGAACGATCCTGAACCTCATGTTGAGCAGGTAGACTCTGACGAGAGGACAAGCGGCAATGACCACTCGGAAGACAAGCACTAGTCCGGTCAACACGGACAGGATGATGAACCAGAACCAGAGGAAGATGAAGATCTTCTCGTTGATGACGTTGAGTGGCAGGACGCAGAGTGCGTCGTGCATCTCCACGTTGCCCGAGGATCCGTACTTGTAGAAGCGACACTTGGTGACACGCGGGAAGATTCGGATCATTGGATCGGTTCGAGTCTCCTGGTCCCTCTCCGAGTACCGGATCACCTCGATGCCATAGCTGAGAAACTCTCCGTCGAAGAATCGGTTCATGAGAAACATTTGTCCTACAACGTTTGCGAACGCCATGGCTTCGCATAGAAAGTATCTTGCCGCGTACCAGTCGTGCTGCCTCAAGCTGCTTATTAAGTAGTCCACAAGCAGCTTCTTTTTCTGTTTCTTCTCCGCTTCTCCACAAAGGGCAATATCCAAGTCCATCATCAGGGCCTGGATCTTGCCTCCTTCCCACATGCGCCACAACCACCTGGGGATGTAGAATAGGGCAGCTTGGAAGAACAGCGTGAAGCACACCCACTGATAGTAGCGGTGGTATCGGAACTGAGAAGCGTCCTGGGTCGAGTCTATACCGGGATGGGGAACGTCTTTGCCGACTTCCTTTCCGTAAGCAGAAGGCACCGTGTAGGTCGTGTGTATCCAGCAGAAAGTGTTGATCACTGACTCGGGCACTTCGCTCGAGTGGATACATTCGATGGGCTCTCCCACGAATTGCTTGGTGGTGACGATTATGCAGAAGGCGATGAGAAGTATGACGGTGACTGTATAGTGGAGTCTGAACACGTTGTTGTCGATGTGAACCCTGCTGATCTTCAGCAGGCTTTTGAGACTCCGAAGCACGTCGAGCATGCCGTAGCTCGTCGTGGTGTCACTCGAGTCGGACCCGAGGCGCTCGCGAGCCCGCCGAGTTCTCGGGGGTCGCAGGGGCCGCGTGTCAGGGGACTGGCCTACAATGGTGCCGGTTGGGGACGAGCTCGTTAGGGAAAGGGGTGGGGAAGGTGGGTCTTCTAATTGCTCAGCGAATCCCTCCACTCGCAGTGACTCCCCCTCTCTACCTCCATTGGAGGAAGCGGCCGTGAAGAAGTAAACAGTCTCGAGTTGGAGATAGATCACAGTGGAATGAAGCAGAACTGTTCTTTTCTCCCAACTGTTTATATCTCTGTGTTTGGATAACTGATTTTCCGCGGGTAAAAGGATGTTTCGGTTTTGAACTCTGAGCAATTTAAAAGTGCCAGGCGGCAATCGTGGCGCAAAAAATCAATCTTCGCGGTCATTTTTTTTTTGTTTTGTTTTTGCGTAATATTTTTTTTAATTCTCGCACTTTGTTACTCTATATGTATCACAGTTACTTCTGTTCAGTGCTTTTTCTCGCCAAAGAGATGGTACACCAGAATAGAAACTTCACTCCAAAACATTTATCTTTCTATGTCTAGACAATACGTTTCTCAAGCGTATACATACATTAATGTTTTTGTTTCAAATTTTAAGCGTTCTGAATGTTATCGGCGGCACCCACGTCTCGCTAAATTCATCTTCAACGCGACTTTCTTCCTATATCAAGTCTTAATTCCAACGGCTTACGGAATTTCATGTCTGACTTAACGCAGATCGGTTGGTATATCTAATTTGTATTCAAATGGTGATCCCGACTTTTTCCTGGCTCTACGCCCGAAGCTCGAGAAATGCGGATATTGCGTTTTGTCCAATGTCAGTTTTTCTGTTTCTAATCTCTCTTTAAGTACTTAAATAAATTGCTTACAAATTATGACGAGCATAAACTAAACTATTAAGAGTTTTCGTCGCGTAAAATTAGCGAGAATTATTTGAAACGATTTGTTCAGTGATTCCACTGTCGTTGATATGTTGTAACATTATTTTGTACAGGCTTTCAAAACGGGGCAACACAACTCTCTCCTTAACACTAAAAGGCACAATACTTCTTGAAATAAGTCCTAGCATTACTAACTATGGAATACCACAAATTTGTTCAAGTCCTATTTTTTGCGAAGAGTACCATCATTTC
The DNA here is from genome assembly GCA_019973935.1 of Trichonephila clavipes. Taxonomy (NCBI): domain Eukaryota; kingdom Metazoa; phylum Arthropoda; class Arachnida; order Araneae; family Nephilidae; genus Trichonephila; species Trichonephila clavipes. The sequence continues at coordinate 461,820 of BMAU01019526.1, read as the reverse complement.
GGCAGGGATTCATTTTTTATCACGACGGCACACTTTTCACGCGAAGAATTGCTCAAGCCCTGACTTCTTCCATCCTTTACACGAGACACAATTTTCACGCCAATCGTAGACTTAATTTCCATTTTTATGCAACATCAAAACTCAACTTACTTCAATAGTCGAAGTTTTAACAGTCCACATTGATTGGATTTTCCAATGCTCGGATTCTTTTTCAGGCGTTGACAATTTTTTACCAACTCGCATGCAAAAAAGCAATCGAGTCCAGAGGGAAAGAGCGGGGCCTGTTCTGATCGTGTCCGCCCCCTTGGGGCTGCAGCCGCGTAGCCCTCTGACTCATCGTCCTGTCCCGAAGCCAAATGGACTGTGGATGGCACTTTCACGAGACGGAGAGCGAGTGTCGGCGCGCCCCACGTGACGTGCGCCCCTGCGCCCTCTACCCACGACCACCTACTCAGAGTTTTTCGGTTTCGATGCGGAATTTCTTTTTTCGGGTATTGGGGGAATTGCGAAAAGCGCTAAGTGTATGGCTGTTGGGGTTGTTCAGGAATTAATATGGGAGCGTGCTAAGGGCATTTTAGAATGAAAATAAAATAGAATGTTCGAGTTTCTGTCTGACCTATTTAAAATTGTTAGATTACTAATATATTTTTCTGTATTAATATAAATTTTTAATGTAATTTGTGAAAAAACAAAAGATGCAAAGTAAAATATGGGGAAAATTTCGCATTAAATATCGAATTTAATTATTTACAAGAATGTAACAATTATCTTTTCATTATAAAAGCAATTATGTAAAACGAATAAGCTCTAAATATTTTCTGAAAATCATAAAATTTCTTTAACTTTTGTTGCCATTTTTTGTAGTTTTTTTTATTTGTTTCTTAAATATAATTATGAATAACTTTAAATCAAATATTAGGAGTGTTCTGTTATTTTTACAAATTATTGAATAAATTTGGAAAAAGACTAATTGAAAGGACTAATGCTAAATGGACTATTGCTAAATCCCCCTAATATATTACTGATAACTTTATTATTTAGTTTTCTTTAAAAAAAATTAAAGAAATCCATTAAATAGAATTTGTTTTTTTAATTGCTTTTCATTTCCTATTTATAAGAAGAGAAAACTAAAAAAGAATTTTCTCTTTGCTTAAAAAAAGGATTAATCTATGGCAGCTTGAAATTGTGTAACATTCAACGCAAAATTTATGCATTAAAAAGCCATGATTACAAATTTTTTAAAACTGTCTATGAAAGAAAAATAATTGTATTGTAATAACCATCGTTGTTTTTAAACTTTTATTCACAACAAAGTTACCGTGTTATTATTTTACGATATTTTATAATTCAATCCTTTACATTTAAATGCAGTTGCCGCTACAGCTTAGTGGCTATGGTCACGGATTCGTGGCCGGATTGTCATAAATATGTGGCCTTGTGCCAACGAGGACACCCCTCCCCACCACCACCTTCCGAGAAGAAGTACTGATGCACTTTAAATCTATCGAGGCTAAATGTCCTCTATAGACGTGGTGTGGAAGTTCGGAGAGAGATGAGGTGCAAGCTCAACTGTCATCCTCGTCACCTGACCGTAGTTCAAAATGACGAGATCCGTCACCAATATAGTGCGACGCAAAAAAACTCTCACTCTCTCATTCCCCAAAATCTAATTTAAAAACCGTAATAATATCAAGAAATGTATTAAATTTTGCATATATTACTTTTTAGTAAAAAAAAATTTATATTACTTTTTAATAATAGTATAAATATATTATATGTTACTTTTCATAGTTCAGAATATTTTTCCTTTTATTTCCTTTCAGTAAATTAATATTTTTAACAGAATAATGTTTTATTTCCGACTTTTCTGTATGCTCGCGTCCCTCACGTAAGACTATCACACCCTCCTAGAGGGACGCGCCACCACAGTTTGAGAAACGTCGGACTAATGGGCTACATTCATGTGACGTCATAATCACATAACTACAATAACTTTTTTCCCGACCCATGAAGTTCACGTGACGTCATAGTCACGAGAAAATTTCTGTAGAATTGTTTAAAAACCTACGTAGGGCCGGATTGGATCTTTAAGCGGTATGTAATTTGTTCGTCACTATAATAACCCATAGCTTTAGAAAAATAATATTATTGTACATTTCTCTTAAAAATGAGATTTTTTAACAAACTCTTTTCGTTGTCCTGTAAATTAATAATTATTTAGAAAATGTTTTAATTTGCTGTGTTTGTGCTAAACTCCACTTTTATTTAGAGATCCAAATAATCTATTCTTTAAAATCGAAGTCGTATGTTCGGTAATTTTCCAATCAGAATTTCAAGCTCTGATCTCATCAAAGATCAATCAGACTCCAGATAATCGAAAAGTAAATGTTTTGAGAATTTCGAATCTATTTCAAGCGTTCTATAATAGACATAGTATTAATACGAATTTTTTAAAAACTTCTGGAGATAAATAAAAAATTTGAAACCAGTAAAAGTTTTAAGTGTATAATTCTCATTAGATTCTAATATAGTTTTAAAATTATAAATTTATTCTCATATACTTTCAAAATAGTTGTATATTTCAAAATTATTCTATTTATCGGCGGATTTCAGTAACAGCTTTTTGTTAAATTAATTGGGATTCGCTTTCATATCGATAATGCTGTGATGGGCTCACGCGTCTTTACTTTAACATGTCCTTTGCCTTCTTTGGGGCCAGAATTAATGGCAACTCTTTTCCAACCAAAGCCAAGAAGTGAAGTGTGAAAGAAAGATGCAAATTAGGAAGCTTTTAAATATCAGAAGTTAGAGTAAGATGGGTGGCAATTTGAGGAATGTTATGATAATCAATGATTCAAGCGTGAAGAGGTTTTGGAAAGATTAAGTGACAACTAGCTGAAGTTATTCATGACAGAGAGCCATTAGGTCAAGGTGCGTACCATTGCATTCCAGTAAATCCGCAACTTCCAGTAGGATTGATCGATCGACATTAAGATAGGAGTGACTGTTTAATATTAGGATCTGTAATAGTATTGGAATTGAGTATAGGCGAATTAGTTATTGATAGTGGTCCGGGTTACGTTATTTCGGTATTATACATATTGTGTGTTTATAGCCACCGTAAATTCTCTCATATATATTATTATTATCTAATCTGTTAGAAGTTTAAGATCTTAATAAAGTCAAATTAAGATCATGGCAGCTTCTAGTTCTTTCGTGATTCCTACACCTCTGGCTCACGCTCATAATCAAGGAGAAGGGCACCCGAGGAGGGAATATCACAATCTAAATCAGGGATGAGCATTAAGTCGATCGCGTTTGAACGGTGGACAGCAAAGACATTTTGGGGAGACCGACTTTACTAAGACCTCAGAAGCACGTACTAAAAGAAACATTTATGGAACACCGACGCCAGCTAAACTGGAGAATAAGGCTTTCACAATCGATTCGCATATGTTTACCAAGAAAATAATTCTATTAATTTGTAGGCGACACATGCATCTTCATTGGAAGTATATGATGATGCTTAACACGTTCACGGTAGCTGTAGAGGGGAATGTTATCATTGTGGTGAAAGCCGTATAAATGAATTTTTTCCACACACCGACAGAAGGGGAGAATAAATGTTGATGGACAACCCTCCCTGTGTTAACATGGGATTGGCTATTGAGATATGATCCCACACACCTCATTTCCGTGAGATTGGGTTCTCGTGTTGATGTCCTGCTCCGCGATGGGGCGTGAGACATGGCAGTGAACAAATTAAGTACATATGTTGTTTTCAGATTTATCGGCTTACATATAACCTCTGGACGCTGTATAGAATACGCCCATGCTGCACTATCTAATAGTAATCTGACATATTTTACAAGAGGGTAAAATATAGTAAACAAGCGTTAAGGAAAGAAAAAATACAATTTTAATACAGAAATGCTACTCCTACGCCACTGGGTGAACCGCAAAACCTGAAAAAAGCTCGTACCCTGGAGAAGTCTACCCACCACTGATATAAATTATATTTAAAAATTTCCGTTTAGAAAGTCCTTGACGAAGTTAATTATGTTATGAACACATTTGTGGACGCTGTAGCCAAGTGGTTAGGATCAAATACTCGTGGTTGGGACATCGTGGGTTCAAGTCCCTATACCCCTCAAGACCTACTATATAGAGGAGGTGATACACGTTAAATCTATCAAGGCCTCTCGTTGGCATGGTGCGATAGTTAGGAGATGGAGATGCTAGCTAATTTGTTGTCCTCCTCACTTGACCAAAGTTCATATTTAGGAGGTCCGTCCCCAAAACCCCTCGATTTGCTTTCAGTTTAATTCTGAACCGCTATATACTTGAATTTAAACATGCAATATAAACAAAAATTTTAAGTCAATTCCTACTTAGATCAACAAAGAAAGATTTTATTTTAGTTACTTTTTATTAAATAGTTACAATTAATATAAATATGTATATACATAGGACAGAATCACAACATTAAGTGGTAATTAATTTTTATTAATTATCATTAAAATATCGTATTGTCATCCAAAACATTCGTGTATGTAAAATTTTAGCTCAACTGAATGCTTTAAAACGTGAGGGGGGGGGAAACCCTTTTCAAGTTTTGACACAAGTGGCCAAAAGGGTCGCTAAGTCGCCAAAAATGATGCCAACATGGCTGTATTTGTAATTCCTTAAATAATTAGATTTAATCAATTAATTTTTATTAATTATAATTAAATTATTGTATTTTTATCCCAAATAAAATCATGTATATAAAATTTCAGCTCAATTGAGCGCCTTAAAATGTATTTTATTAACGATTGAAAATTCCACCAAGATAAATAAATAAATAGAGATTGTGATCTAATAGTAGGAATTGAAAAACTTTCCTAAATATAATCACATAAATTCAGCATGTCTACTGAAATGTCAAGATTACAATTCAGATCAAAGCTTTTTATCAATGCATCAACAAATCTGACACATCCGTTTCCAAAATTCTTCGAAGAATTTTAATCAAAGTGCTGTTTCCAAAATATTTATGCATTTTTTTAAAAAAATTTTTAGGGAACAATTCGTAAAAATTATTACACACATTACTTATTTTAAATTTTTATTTCCTACCAAGCGTTTCCGAAAGAAATTCGCCTAACTAAAAACCATTGGAACTAATTCCTAAGATAATACTAATAATAAAAGATGCACCTTCGTTACAAAAGTTACAGATAATGATAGGAGAAGAGATACGGTTTGACCGGATTTCTTGTCCAACTCCGTGAAATTCCCATCCCGTCATTTTTCTCCCGGATAACTACTCTTGGAAACGATCCGGTCTTTCCTCAGATAAGAGGCCGGACTCTTCCCGGACTTCTCCGGGAATTGGCAGTTGTGCAAAAAGATAAGAATAAAACATTTTCTGGATCTGATAAGAAAGGCTAGGCATGAATTTTAATGAAATAAGTTTTCCGACTGGGTCTTCTTTTGTTTTCGAATGTGTATCGAAGCAGGTACAGAAGAGGGCTTTAAGAAAATGTAGAAAAAGTGGAGGGAAAAAGATTTTAACTTCTTTAACCTTAATAAAGTTGGATGAGAATGTGAATTTTACTGAGTTTTACGTATACGTTGTGCTAATTGAATCCAATATTTCTACAACACTTCTTATTTTAAATATTAACATTATTTATTTATAGAGAATTTCGTAGCAAAAAAGTAATCTGAATTTTTTACTATCCAATCATTTTGAATGAAGTGTTAAAATAAGTAGAATTTTCTTTATTATGGAATAACGAAGACCACGTAAGATATATACATATAACATATACATATATATCTTAAGCTATGCGAACAAATTTTTTTGAAAAAGCGTACTAAAACATTATAAATACTTTTTAAGAACCAATGCCGTCACCCAGCCAGTATGGTGGTTATGACCCTCGGCTTGTAACCGAGTGGGTTCGAATCCCGAGTAAGACTTGGTTGTATCTTGTTCGGGAAAGAAGTCGGTCTTTCACCTGAAATGCATTCCCGTCTCGAAAGGAACAGCAGCGCACCTCTTCTTGTTACATGCTGGCATCATCGTTTGTAATAAAATCTGTATTCTTCTGTGGTTGTGTTACATGTTTCTGTTCATCTATCTCACGTCTTTCGTATGTATCCCAGTAATAAACACACTAGAACTAATGCCAATCATTTCCTTCATTCCTTTGTAATGTGTGATTGATACTTACTTCTGTGATCACTGTGTGATACTTTGTGGTGTACGGGGATTCTATAAATGTTTTCAATAAAAAAAACAATAATTCATCTACATTTTGACAAAATCATAATTATAAGTAAAATTATAGCAATTTTTCAAAAATTCTTTAAAACTGTTTTAGAAAATAGTAATAATAAAAGTATCACTAAATTAAACTGCGTAAATTTATCTCGGGAATGCACTATAAAGTTTTAAACTTTTTATTTAAATACAAAAGATTTCAGATTTGATCGAATAAATACTATAAGAAAAATTACATATTTATGAGGTTGTTATTGAAATAACAGGCCATAAAATAATATTCATGCAGTACAAATTATTTTTTATTGCATTCTCTAGAAAATGACATAAATATCATGTACAAAAAGTTTCATAAAAAAGTACATTTGGAATATTTTTAGTTATCCGGATAGATTTTGAACAATTTAACTGACCACTTTCGGTAAACTAAAAATCCACTTTTAGTTTTCCTAATTTTATGTAACTTATTGTAACGCGTCCTCTAAGTAACTTAGAAAGAAAATAATAAATGTTTTGCGAAACCAAAACGATTGCTATGTTCAATAAAATAAAATAAAATCCCAAAAATATCTTAGTTCAACGTGTTTGGATACCTTAATTTTGAGTTTTAACAATACATTTTTATTGAATAATACGCTATAGTATAATAATTTTTATGGATCAATAATCACAAACCAAACAAATAATACTTTTCCATGTATCAAAACATATAAAACTGATGCACATTTTTGTGATTATTAATCAGTTCTCCATCTTCTCTCTGATTCGTATTCGTCTTCTCAAAGTTTCAATATTCGCAACCCAATATATTCAATCATAATTTTCATCGCGCCTCACTCATACACTATCAATGTATTGAATTCAATAATATAATACTCTGATGCTCTAAAAATACGATACGACTTTAAACTCTTTAGCACCACCGGCGTGTATAAACGACTCGCTCAGCCAAATCATTATTTTCCCTGGCGCGTGTATATATACGTTTTTCTGAAGTACGATCTTTTTTGTGCACTGATATCTGTAAAGTTTTAGAATGCAATATATATATAAAAGAATTTTGACAATGCTTGAGAAGGATTTACTTATTTCAGATGATTTACTTCTTAATTTCTCCCCTCCCCCAATATATCTTATACGCGCGAAAACGTGTGGAAAACGATTGGCACATAGGGACGCTAATAGCGTAACTTTTATTTGGCAGTTAAAGGAATTTTTATAAACCGTACAAATTATCAAGAGATAAGTGTTTTGTATATGCTTTTTGTATATAATTTTATACATGACAATCCTATGGGGTCATTGGTAATTATTAAACGTTCTTAATTTAGTATTGTTAAATTAATTATAAAATACATTGTGTAGCACAGATACATTTATAAGTGAAATATATTAGTGTAAGTGTGTATTTTAATTTTTTTTTATTATCCATTTTGTTTGTATACTTTCAGTAAATTAATTTTTTTCAAATAATCTTCTGTTTTCGACTTTTCAATATGCTTTCCTCCCCACGTTGAGTTGTCACGCCCCTCAAGAGGGAGTGCCCCACAGTTTGAGAAACGCTACCGTAAGGGTTAAAAATGTCAATGTATTCGATATTTTAATATGCGTAAAATTTGGTTTATAAGTATATGAAATTAAAGGCGAGAGGCATAGTCTCAAGAAATAAAGGTTAATTTCAAATAAAGTTCATGGCATATTAGAAATGCTTCACACTTGCGTAGGAAAGTTTGAATGCAATATTAATATTAGAAGGTTCTGCTCGAAAAAGTGTTCCGAGTTTGGAAATAAATTAGAATCTGTTTCATATAGAATTAATAAGTCCGGAATTCTAAGAATCGCAAGAACTCCCGTTATTCTTAGAATCACACATTTGAACTAATAAATTCTTAGAATCAAACAAAAAAAGCATATACTTTTTAAACAGGAGAAACTAATAAAATAAAATTTATTTTGCCATGTTATAAATGAGAAATTGCGTTTTTGATTTGTCTAGACAATTATTAAGATTACTTGAAAAAATGTTTCAGTTGCTACAGTATCATTTGTTGACTGATAGGATTTTTTGTTATTTTTTAAATTATTACTCTCTCTCTCTATTAGAGTTCACTCTCTCCTTATATATATATATATATATATATATATATATATATATATATATATATGTGTGTGTGTGTGTGTGTGTGTGTGTGTGTGTGTGTGTGTGTGTGTGTGTGTGTGTGTGTGTGTGTGTGTGTGTGTGTGTGTGTGTGTGTGTGTGTGTATGTGTGTGTGTGTGTGTGTGTGTGTGTGTGTGTGTGTGTGTGTGTGTGTGTGTGTGTTACGTATTGGCCGAGTGTAGTATTTTGTCGAGTGTTAGTAGGTTTTCATTAAAAATTTCTTCAGTGGACGTTCATCATTTTTATTTTGAAGCACACACCAAAAGCTTAGGAGAAAATTGCGGTACATTTTCAAGTTGACGAGACAAACAAACTTGCAACTATTATAAAGCAAAGCGGACAGGAGACAAGCAGCAGCAACATCTAAGAGAACACCAAACAAAGACACAGAAAGCTGCAGTTATTTACAATCTTAGATGATGAAGGAAAGCAGACAAAAGAGAGCGATTACACCAGATTTTTGGTTTTTATACCAACAGTGCAAGCGCGTGATGATTACGTAATCGTAGTTCTGATTGGATAGAGTGGGTGGGACAGGGATTTCGGACTAGCCGATTACGATTAAGATTACAATGTTAGTTTTAAACCAAAGAGTTAAAGTAATTTTAAATATTAGTACAAAGAGTTAATAAAAACGATATCAGAGGGAATTATATATATATATATATATATATATCTTGTTCAGTTCAGATACATTTTTTTAAACTTGTAGTGGATGACACTTAATGTTAATACAGATGTTTCAAATTTTAATTCGTTAGTTAAATTAAAAAATGAATAAATAGTAACCAAAAAATAATAGTCCAACAGCATATATAGAAAGGAAAATCGTTCGTTGTGTCCCTGTAGCACAATAGATAGCGCTTTGGACTTCTAATCCAAAGGTCGTGGGTTCGAGTCCTACCTGGGGTGACTTAATTTCTGAGAATGTGATTCTTTTTACTATACTATCTTATTAGAATAATTAAATTTAATTATAGTGAATAAATATAGAAAGAAACAAAAAAATAGTTAAACACCATATATAGCAAGGAAAATCGCTTTCTATTTTGTCACTTAATATTGTGATTCTGTGATATGTATATACATATTTATATTAATTTTGTAACTATTTAATTAAAAGTAACTAAAATACAATTTTCTTTGTTGACCTTAGCATGTGAATTGACTTAAATTTTTTTTTATATTACTTTTTTTTTAAATCTACTTTGTGAAGTCTCCTTTCCAGATTGCTGATTCCATTTTGTGTTTTTATTTCCTTTTGTAAATGCATTTAGGTTTCTTAAGAAGATGAATTTTGAAATAGGGAGTGACTTTTGATCGTGCTTCAAATTTATGAAGAACGTCTCTAATAATTCTCGTGTTCAATATGAAAACATGTAAATGTGCAATGTGTAAAACTTTTTATAATTCGCTATACTGCATTATTGCTTGTAAAGACATTAATCTCTAACAGTAAATCCAATAATAGTTGTATCCAACAGTCATTCACATCGCTTACCAAATTTTAAAAAATGCGTAAATTACTATCTTATTCTAAAGCATTTGCATGAAAAAATATTTTTTAAAAAAATATAATTTTCTTCAAATTTTTACCCATGTATTGAACTCAATGTAATTAAACGACGTTTCTGTTTAGTCATTTAGTAGAAACTCTATTTAACGAAGTCATTAAATCTCGAAAAAAACTTCGTTACATGGAAAATTCGTTAAATAGATTCAAATTTCAATGTACTTTAAAAGCCGCATGAAACAAATTTTTTAAAAATTCATAAACACTATATATATTATTTATTGAACACTATATATTATTTAAAATAGGTAATTATTCTCACACTTTGTTGAAAATTAATATCTGTTCGTTTTATATATCTTACCAATTTAAAAGAAATCTGCAAGGAAAGCGTGGGGGGACATTGTCCAGGAATACACTGTATTTTAAACTTTAAAATAGTTTTTATATTGAAATTAATAAGTTTTTAAGTACATTTTCCAATTTTAAACCTACGAGTAATAATTTTAGACGTACGTTATTTTATAACCAGTAATTTAAAGCATACGCTACCTCATGCGCTCCTAAATTTAATTACATATAATCTGCTAGTTATATTTAAGTTGTTTTTTTTTTTGAAAAATTATGGCCATTTCATTGCCCTGGGTGAGTTAGGCGCCTGTTAATACCAATTCAATGTCATTGCAATGCGCTAAAAGGGATAATAGTTTGAAAAATGCCCTGAAATATATTTTAAAAATAGGGGTAAAAATCGAATTACTAGAAAAAAAATGTTCGTTATATGTATAGAAAATGCACTTCACTATTTGGAGATTATTTAACAAAGAAAATAGTAAAATGATCTTGGTTCACTGAAAAGATTCGCAAAATAGTGGTTGGCTATACGGAGTTTCGACTCTATTTAATCCAATAGCAAATTATTCATCTGACGTTTATTGTTCAATCCTAAAATTATAAGTCTTTTGACTTTACATGAGAAAACAAAATCGGAAAATAGAGAAAAGAGACAATTTTTTTCAACTGCAAACACCAATCGATTTTTTTAACTCTTCTCGCAGACTTTTCTCACCGAAGTATCAATCCCCCTCTAAAAATAGCAAGTATAGAAACCAGATGAAATATCTGTCTTTAAAGTTGGCAGCCACTTAACCTCAAATCGAACGCTTTCGAGAGGAGGGTTCGTTCTACTAAAAGAAAAAACAGCAATGATTTATGCATAAGGAAACTACAATGAGCATAAGCATTGCTCCTTTCATAGGAAAAGAATAGGCGACAAAATTTGGAATACTGCCCGAAGTAGTTTTAACCTTTTTTTCCCCTCTCTCTCTGTGCCTTTCCTTCCTTCCTTCTGCTCTTCTTCTCCAACGAAGAACTACTCATTTGGTGATTATTTATTTATTTATAAACGAATTCACAGGCATTAAAATTTAATAAGCAATGAAACTTTAATATTTATAACCGTAATTATAAGTTCGCACAGACGCTTCGTTCGGATCTAACTCTCGGCAATGCAAATTAAACATCGGCAAGAATTCGGTTTTTTTAATTATTATTATTATTTTATGAAAAGAAAAGTTCCTATTTTTCAAGTTATGCAAACGGGGGTTTGCTTTGATTTGATAACTCTTGAAAATTTATGTCCTGCTAAATTTCCTGGAAGCCTTTAATAGTCATAATCCAGAGCTTAGAAATAAATGAAGCAGTTTTTCATTTACCACTCATTTCTATGAGACATTTTTATCAAATTATGTGGCTATCTCGACGGTAATATGACTAGAAAATTAAGCATGAATCTAAGAAAAAAATGCAATTTAAAATACCCGAAGCTTTGTTCTACACGTAATTAAAGGAATAAAAAAGGTGTTTAAATTGCAAGTCTGTTAATTTTTAATTTCTCCTCCATTTTGTCAAAAAAAAAAAATGGGACGAACATAGTAATTAAACAGTTTTCGCCTTAGCTGTATGTAATCGATATATCTTTTAAGGTATCCGGCTACGTTCGGAACCGGGATTTTAAAAAAGCGCCTAAATGGATAATTTTCATGAAATTTAGTGTCTCTTGGAATAAATGTATGATATTGTTTTAAGGACATTTTGACAAAAAAAAAATTTAAAATACAATATTTAGGCAAAAAATTAACTTAAAATAACTTTTTTTCAAAATGTTCTCCTTTTGTGAAAAATGCTTCTATTATAATAATATTTTGCCTGTATATAGCTCAGACCTCTGTACAAAGGCTCAACTAGAATTTTTGAAATATATAACTTAGAAGTGGTTTTATCCATGTTTTACGACAACAGAGGGGAGAAATTTTAAGAAAAAAACGTCGATAATTATTTCAATGGGTTGTAACTCTGAAAATAATGTGAATTTTTCAAAACCCCTATTTGAGCCTCTGTATAGAGGTCTGAGCTATATACAGGCAAAATATTATTATAATAGAAGCATTTTTCACAAAAGAAGAACATTTTGAAAAAAGGTTATTCTAAGTTAATTTTTTGCCGAAATATTGTATTTAAATAAATTTTTTTGTCAAAATGTCCTTAAAACAATTTCATACATATATTCTAATATAAGTGATACTAAATATCATAAATAATATCCATTTATACGCTTTTTCAAAATCACGGTTCCGAACGTAGTCGGATACCTTAATGACTCCAAAGGAAGTAAATATGTTGTTGATGGATTAGTTTAATTAAAATCAACATGATAAATTTTTGTTAAAATACTAAATTACAAAATGGAGCTCTGTTGTTCTGAAGATTTAAGTGAATGATAGTCTAAATGTACCTTAAGCACCAAAATTCATTCGAATATCTGGATCAATATCATCCGTGAAAGAGTGCAAAACATCTGTCTAAACAATTGAGTGACTTTGCCATCATACCTTCTATTATTATCAGCTTGCCATTAATTGGAAGGATTCGTGGCTGGTGTGTCATGAGTTCTAGCCTAATGCCACACTGAAGACCCGTCGAGCAGAGGGGCTGATACACGTTGAATTTGTTTATGCTCAAACATACTCTCGTTGGTGTGGTGTGGAAGTTAAAAGAGAATGGTGTCATCTAAGGAGTCGTTCTCGTCACTTGACAATGGTTCAAAATTCGAGGTCCGTCGCCCAAAGCCCTCGAGTAGCTGAAAAGGCCGACGTTCTTATTCCCTCACTCACTCACTTTACCATTAATCGGCGTTTCTTTGAAAACTTTCATGTGTTATTTACACTTCTCTTTGTTCTTCATGTTTTTGCTCCTTGCCCTTTTACTAAAAATAAAAATGTTATATAAGTTATGCATCTTATATATGAGTGAGGGAATATTAACCTCGCACTCAGCTACTCGAGGTCTTTTGGCGACGGATTTAGTAATTTCAAACCATGGTCAAGTGACGAGGAAGACACATAGCTGGCAATTTTAAATTTTCGAGATAATTTCATAAAAGTTTAAAATTCATTTATGCAATATCCAGTTGCATTCCATAAGCATACATCCTAGTTGATTGGAAATGAAAATAAATTTCATTTATTATTAATAAGGAGAATCATTTTACGCGCGCGTTTAACTGTCAATAATAAATTGTGAGTGCGCAAATATATCTTTCGCTTAGATGGGTTTTGATAAATATTTAATCATTAAGATTTTTCAGACAATCAGCTTGCTTTTTCTTTCTCGTGGAACTCTAAAGACATCAAGTGAAATCTATACCTTTTCTGGCATTTATCGGAAAACTATTCTTCTGTCCATTCTTGAAAGATACCTTTGTTGTTCTTTGGTAAGAAAGTAAGGCGGCTCAATTGTAATGTCCACTAAACATCTGTTGCACCTGGCATTACATTTCTCTTGCAATAACTTCAGCAACAAAGCTCACAAATGGAAAGACTTTTATTTATAAACAAGAATGGATGATGAGCCGTTATATACTTATTGTAGAAATTCAATAATTCCAACATTTATTTAATTCATTTATGTTGATATTGATAAAAATTGTATGCAAAACTTTCTGATGTAAGAATTTGTAATACTTATTTGACAAAGTACTATTTAAATGACTAATATTTAAAAATTGGTTTCCGCTCGTAATCTTCGATTGGCCCTTGTACGCGTTTAGTTCTAAAATTCTTAAAGGGTTACAGATAAACAAATTAAGAAAATAATTATTTAATTAATGAATTTACGAATTAATTTTAAATCAAAGAAGTGCTGTAATAAACAGAATAAAAATAGACGGTGCCCAATTTCGAAGTTTTATGAAAATCCTGTATTTTTCTCTCTCTATTTTTATAATTGTATTCCTGTAATAAAATCTTTCTTTTACAATTGCATTTCTTTTTTTAAATCTTCTTTATATAAAATTACAAATAAAAACAAGTAATATAAAAAAAATTAAGTCAATTCCTACTTACAAGGAGAGGGCACGACTAAGGAAATTCATTGGGGGTCGAGACTTGGTGTAATAATAGTACTCCTTTTGGGTGTTCAATCCTCAATGTAATTCCGCCGAATGGCCAGTCAATTTGGAGAAAAAAGCCTTCGAAATTCATGCTTAGCTTTTATACAATTAAATTTCAATTTCCTCCAACTATTTCGTAGCTTAGTTGATAAATCGTCTGCATACTATGCACGAGGTCTGGGTTCGATTCATCGGTCAATTTTCTTTTTTCATTTCATTTAATTATTTTTAAATTAAATAAACTTATTTATGAAAGGTTTATTAAATATTAAATAATATCTTATAAATTATTTTGTATTTAATATAAAGTAAAAAAATACTGTAACTATATAAATATTTTATATTAAATTTTATATAAATATATTTTTATATTAATAAATAATATTTATAATAAAATATATAAAATAAATATTGAATGATATTATACAGAAAAATTAGTTAGAAATAGTTTTATAATGTGAAATAAAATATTATATATAATATAAAATAATTTATAAAGTTTATTATTATTAAATTAATTATTTTATAATTAATATAATAAAAAATGCCTTTTTTATATATTATTAATTTAACATTTTGTAATTTTATAAAACATTTGATAAATCCTTTTTAATAGTTGAATAATAATAATTTGGTTTTTTCTCTCCTTTAGTTGTCCTGTGGACCTATCTGTCTCGGACAAAGTATATGTAGATGATCAGAGCCGGACCACTGGTGACTACTATCTCTATATCCCTTTCCGAATGTTTAGGTTTTTAGATGGTTCAAAAGTGAGATTCAGCTGCAACGTTATTGTTTGCCAGCATGATTGTCCATGGGTGAGTTATTACAATAAGTTTGAAACTACCATCAAGTAGATTTTTTTAAATTTTAAATATATATATATATATATATATATATATATATATATATATATATATATATATATATATATAAACTGTATACTTCTCTTGAACTAACAAATGAATTTCTAATTATGATTTAGATTTGATATGACGTTTCTTTTTCTTTCTCTTAGGTCTCGACATATTTAGAATATTACTAAATTTATCAGATTAACCCCTTAAGCGGTCAATTTTTTGCCCAAAATGTTCCAAAAAAAGGCACATTTTTTATTGCATATAACTAAGCACAAAACTTAACCGAATGCAAAAATGGAAGAATTTTACAACAATTTTTAATTTTAAAATTAATAATTATATTTTTGCACTATTTTTTTATTTTATAATTGTAGAACACAAAGTCCTTAAACGTTTACTCTCTGCATCCTATAAAGAATATGTTTCATATATCTTAAAAGAATTTCTCGCATACCTATAAAAAATGTTCATGTTCGCATCTCTTTTTCAAACGGTTGAGAATTTTGTGTGTGTGTTCATATATATGTGCACACACAATTTGAAGCATGGTGTAATACTAAGTCATACATTGCAATGGGACAGAGGTGACTTCGAATCTATTGGATTATCTTTCCATTTTTATTTCTTCTGAAGCAACAAATTGCACATTTTCCCTAGTCAATCCCTGTTCTTTATAGAATATTTTTTCAAGAAATTAAATTCTTACCTTCAATGAAAAATTCCCGCCTTCACATCAAAGAAAATTCCGGATGAAAAGTATTTCAGTACCCTGGACAAACTGCATCTTTTAAAAGCGCTAGCACTAGTAAGCTCACTATAAGCCTTGTCCATGAACTTTTGGCTGGTGTTGTTGAGTCCTGGTGCCACTGAAGATCCATGGTGTGAAAGGGGATAGATAATACGCGCTAATTCTGTCGAGGAACTACTAGGCAATGTGGTAGTTGGAAGGGTGGGGTGCAACATAGATATTAATCTCGTTACTTCATGAAGGTTCAAAATTACAAGGCCTAATAGCTCTCTAATCGTTTCAAAGTAACACTTTAATAAAAAAGAAAATAATTACTTTAAGAGTTCCTTCTGCGTGTTTTAACAGAAATATAGAGAAAATATTAGAAAATCATTAATATAAGGAAAACATTAATAAATGGAAGCATGATTTTCGATGTCAATTTCAATATACACATGATACATTTAGAATTTCAATATTTTCATTTTTCATGAGAAGGCTCGGATATTTTAAGAGCCTAAATTACAAGCGACGCACGCTAATGCACTTGTGTTGTTTCTATGATCCAAATATTAGGCTCCCTTTTGCACTTTCTATTTGTAGCTAACGGATCGGCCATAAGGCGAGGAGTTAAATGTACTGGGTGCAAACAGTCTGCTTGTATTTTACAGCTTACTCTCTGGCTAAGTGGCTGCACTCTGTCAGTTCACTGTCAGAGAGCAGGCAGGGTGCATTCACCACAAACAATTAATCTGAGTGGAATGGGTGCTTAGTTCCGACTGACCGCGAGCTTGACTAAGAGAAAAACTCTCTGGGTGTTTTCCTAATCTTAGTTTTCGAAGATTCCTTAAGAACTTCTTTTTCGGCCTTGCTTAAAACTATTCATAGTTTAAAAATTTTAACAATACAAAGACAGTAAAGTATAACAAACAAAAACTTCAATGGTACAGAATGTATCTTACTGGTAATCATTTTCTGTTCAACTCTACAGCTATAAGTCCAATGTAACTTATTAGTGGTACGATGGAAGTAAAAAATGTAAATTATTAAGTTAAAAAAAGTTTTTTTTTCTTTTTGTCGAATGATTTGTGCAGAAATTATTCAGAAAATCAGTTGTTTGTACGATTTATGTTAAATAAAATATTTGGAATATATTATCAGGAAAATATAAGGAAAAATTTTGTCACTCTTATATTTTAAGAACATAGTTATAGACACAAACAAACTAAAGGACGGGCTTGCGATAAATATTTCATAAACAATGTTTTAATGATTTTATTAGAATTTTTTATGCCATGTGTCTCGTTTTTTCACTTTAAAATAACAAGATAAATCAGTATTAGACTTTACTGAATACACTTGTGAGCAAAATTTAAGGAAATTTTCTGATTTCGCAATCAATCAAAAGGAAGACATAAAAATCATGCAAAGGAAGCACAAAGGTAAAAGGAAGCGTAGTAGGGCAAAGAGAGAGAGAGAGAGAGAAAGAAAAATGATGGGATATATATATGCATACACAATATGGAACGAAATAGAAAAATATTTCATTGACAGAAAATAATTGGAACAAAACACTATCTAACAAATAACAACTGAACTCAGTGGCGCAACAGCCCCTGAGGACCAAGGCCTACTGTGCCTATCTCAGTTTACGTGACCTTAGGCGCTGGGGTGTATATACAGATGTGTTCGATCAAAAGGTCAGTCTGACGCGAAAACTCCTAGTTCCCAAGCAAGTTTGGTACTCATTTATCGACCCATTGAAGGATTGAAAGGCTGAATCGACCTTGTCCAGCCCGGGCTTTGAACCCCAGACTTGTAGCGTAGAAGCGTGATACACTACCACTCAGCCACTGGGCTTCGTCTAAATAAGAGAGGGGGAGAGACCTTTAGTGAACGATGCGATTTCTCTTAACTGAAATAGTTGAGATTCTCTATGAGTTCAAACTCAGCATTAAATAGACCAACAGTTTTTGAAGACAGAGTTCCTATTTCTGAATGAGTTGGATACATCGTGCCAAAGCATCCCACACGTGTTCAGTTAGATTTAAATCGGCAAAGAAAGATAGCCAATCCATTCTACAGATATCTTCCTTATTTACAAGCTCCTGACTAGCACGGAATTGCAGCCGTGCACTGCCATCCATAAAAACAAAATCTCAGTCAGCGGCACTTCGTAGCAGATGCGCATGGGGGAGGATAACTTCATCACAGAAATTATCTCCTGTAAGCGAACCTTTCTAGAAAATATTGAGTTCTGTTCGTCCGCTTATCATACAGCCTTTGAATAGAATTGAAATGAATATTAATTTAAGTTATAACTGTTGATTTGTTTTAATTTTCTTAATGCTTCATGTATATAATTTAGTAATACACATTCATTAAGCCAAAGTATCACATTTTTAAAATTTAAAAACATATTTCTCGTTTTCAATAGACATTCCCAAAAAATTAATTTAACAGAAATAAACTGCATAGCATTTTGATTGCTATCACAATGGCATTAACTTAACGATACACACACCACACATTCAGGAATTTATTTTCAGAAAAATATTATTTTGCTTAAAATGTTTGGTGCGCCTTAAACAAAGTCTGACAACTATTAATTACTTATTCTTAAAATTAAGTTAATGGTTTGAAAATAATTTATGAGAAATATCTAAATGCATCAAGCATTCACAGTAATAATCTGTCTGAGATCATCGAAAAATACGATTTAGAGATCGTTAAAAGTCTACTGTGGGAGATAAATATGTAAATTAAAGCATGTGTTTTGAAAATAATTTATTTTAGATGATCATAGGTTCATTTGAGCCGAAAATATATTTTCCAGTCGTCATGATGTTCGTAGGTGTCTATTACCTTCGACATTTCTTTTTTTCTCTCTCCCTTACCTACGGCACTGCGATACATTTGTGAAATGCAGCTTTTATTCACAAACATCTCCGCCTACTCCAACGTTTTCTGCTTTGATAAAACATTATCATACGTATTGTATCGGTGCTTTATTCCTACCTTACGGGTATGAGACATTTTTTCCTCTGCGTTGAAAGGACTATAAAAAAACCGTTGAAGTACCTGTTTCTCATTCTCAGATTGCTGTTGACAGAAAATTATTTTTTTAAAAAATAATATCACTATCTATTTAAATAAATGTCACTATTATTTTAAAAAGTTCTTTAAGTTTATTTAAAAAAGGCAATGTGTTTAAAAAATAGTTTAGGGGGAAATAAATGGAATAGTTCCCTTTTTAAATTTTTTGCAAGCTAATATATATATATATATATATGGATTCATACGAATAATCTGGAATGTGATTACAGTATCCTAAACCAGTGCTCCCCAACCTTTTTATTGCCGCGGACCGGCAACGATGGATAGTTTTACCACTGCCCGCTGAGGAGGGAGGACGTTTATTGTTTATATTTTAAATAATTTTGATTTTATACTTTTATTTTAATAGTATTTAAACGTGTCTTCAGAATAACATATAGTTACACCAAAAATGAATAAAAAGGAATTTAACAAGGAATATAAAGTGATTTTCATAAGAAAAAAGCAACCCCCCAAAAAAATATACCACAGTAAATAAAATGAAAATAATTTGTTTCTTCTGTGGAACGGTAGTATTTGATTCACGGACCGGGGGTTGGATACCGCTGCCCAGGCAAGTGGCAAGTGGCATGTCAATTACGGAGTACCTGTCCCAAAATGGGACGTACCTCCTCATCAGAATTTTAGAATTAAGAGCCGAATTAATGGGGTTGCATAAATTAAAATTTAAAAGATTTAATTAAATAGGCAGAAACAATTCTGCTGGAACGGCGACAGACGAAGTCTGTCATCCGGTGGGACAGTCATCCGGTGGGACAGATACCGCTGCCCTAAACTGTTAAAGGACACATTACATACGGAAAAAAACAAATATTGCAAAAGTGAAATGTAAAATTGAATACGAATTGAATATTTCTGTGTCTATTAAATATCACGAATAGTAATAAAAAATATTTGAATAAATTTTCAGTCCACTTTTACTTACGCTCACCAGCCGATCTAATGATTGAAGGCACATTTCAAATAAATAAATATATCAATGATGTCTGTCCATGCACAATGCTACTTTTAACACTCAGAGTATGTCTCAGAGATGGATCCACTGGCTGAAAAGGTCAAAACAGAGATATTACTATCGACATTTTAGCTGCACAAACACTTTTTATATTCTTTGTTTTAACACGGGAGCATAACAAAAATGGTTTAAAAAAAAGACTGAAGTTAAATTATTTAATACATAATTTAATTTATAATATAAATTGATTTTAATAAATTTTCGGCAAAATTAAATCATGGAAATATTTAGCATCCAACGAGAGTTTTAATTAATTAATTCGAGCGTCCAAATTTGGTTGCGAGGCCGCCGCAAGATGGTGACACTATGAAATGGCTCTCACATTAGGAGACTTTCCGTGTCTAAAAGAGATTAGCTGCTAAAATGCAGCCCATTAAAAAAAAATAATTTGATTTATCTTATTTTCATTGCCGTGCTAAAATAAAGTCATTCAAAGTTTTTTAAATACCTTTTATAAGAATTAAGCTATTTAGTAACAACTTTTTTTATGCTTATATTGTTTTTCAACGTAAAATCGTGTAAAATAAAAGCATGGTAATTCATTGTATGTATATTATGGTCATTTTTAAAATGTAAACTTGATAGAAAACATAGATATTAAAGTAAACTTGTTTCTTATGTTGAAATAATTTAAACATTTTTAGAAATATGTTATATATATAAATCTTTTATTTACTATGTTTTTGATTATAGTATTTTATACAAAAATTAAACTCTGCAATTGTTTAATTAATTTATTTATTTTTGAGCTTTTTAAATATTTATCCTAAGAGCACTAAATTATTTGCAATATTTCATATACATGTGTATAGTAGTCACATATATATGAGTATAGTAGTAACATATATATATGTGTATAGTAGTCACATATATATGTGTATAGTATTCATATATATGTGTGTATAGGTTTCATATATATGTGTATAGGTTTAATTTCATAAAATGTAATTGAATGGAAGAATAAGGGTTGCTACATCTTTAAACTGAGCTTTTAAATATTCATATGGCATAGAATTTTTTTTTTGAAAAAAATCTTGGTTATAGTGTTGTTTTGTTATTTTTTGCTCATCTTATAGTGTGTGTGTGGCCAAATACATACTACGTCAATTGCCAATGCATGATTTATTTCTTTATTGTAATGTTAACACAAACAAGGCTACATTAGAGTTAGTTAAATAACTTAAAGAGCTTAATAAAAATACCAAATTTCGAGAAAAAATGATTTTACCCGAAGAAAGATTTCAATTTTCAAATATACCTTGGGAATAGCAAATTTTTGTAACCCAAATCTATCTTTTTTCTTGCGAAAAAATTAATATTTTTAAGCCTAATGTGTAGATTTGATGCTATGGATCCATGCGCTCTATGCTCATTCCCCGCACAGGAACAAGTTGGAGCGAAAAGCGATTCTAATGACTCTGATTGACCATTAGGAACCATTTCATTATTCTTGGAAACAGTGAATGACTCCGTGGTTTGTGACCCTCTCTTCACATTTCAGACTTAGCCAGACGTTTCTTATGGCTCGGGAAAGGGGGTCATCTTCAAATTGAAAACATTTCAGTGTGCTTTTGCATGCATGCTTAAGAAAGAAGAATTTTTACACATAAAAAGAAAAGATGAAGATTAATTGCTGTTTTACTTAGAACAGGGGTGTCCAACACGCGGCCCGCCGACACTTTATAAAAAAGATTTAAATATCAGTTTTTTTTTAAAGTTTTTTCACTTTGAAATTTATTTGAGGGGAAATTTATATATATATATATATATATATATATATATATATATGCAATATATTTGCCTGTTATCTGTTCTTGTTTTAAAATAAATCCTTTTTGATAATAGAAATGTCCCTTAGATTAAAATAGATTTATATTTTATCAAACAGTTACATTTGATTTTACTATAATAAATTACTTTTTTAATAAATTCCTAATTGCATTATGCATATCCTTTACTATGGATGGTACATGATTCTCTGTGTGTGCGACTTTCGTTTCTCCTCCTTTTCTGTTTGGAGCGCCCAAAAAGCAAGAGGCAGTCAGAGATGCTTTTTAAAGTTAAAAAAAATTATTCAGGACGGTTAAGATAAAGGGTAATGTATACTTTATCGTTTGCGAATGACAGCACAATCAAATTTCTACAATGAGTAACGAAAGGTCAATTCAAAAGGAACACCGTAATTTTCAAGAAAATGGCAACACACACGCACTGTATTTTAAACATCATTGCATTATTCTATTATAAAAACATTATTATATTATCTATGTCTGCATACATGAAAAATAATGAAAACAATAATAATAATTTATTTTATTTTAAATTTTCACTCCAATAAATGTTTTTTTATTTCCAAATCTGATATAAAAGTACATATTTTTATGTGCGGCCCACGAGATTATAATTTTTTTCCGAAGTGGCCCGCAAGGTCATTTTGGTTCACCACCTCTGACTTAGAACATTAATTGCTTCGCAGTATCTTTCAAAATTTAGATAGTGACTATAGTAAAAAAAATTAATTCTTGAATAATGAGAAATGTTTATATGTAATTTGTGGCCGTGGTGGCCTAATGACTATGGTCCCAAACTCGTAAACGGCTCGTCACGGGTTCAAGTCCTAGTGCCATTGAAAGTCCACCGTGTAGAGGGGACTGATGCACATGAAATCTATCGAGCTTAAAGTCCTCGCGTTCACGTGATAGTTTGGAGAGAGAGGAGACAACTTAGGTTTCACCCTCTTCACTTAAACGTGCCTCATAATTACGAGGTCCGTCGCCAAAAGCCTTTATGTTGCTTTATATTGTGAAATTAATATAACTCATATATATGATTTAGATCAAAATATCGTTATTATTATTCCCATTAAAAATTATTGGTTAAAAATTCATTAAATTTTAAAAGCTTGTGTGTGAGAGAAATAATAAATAACAGTTTAAAAAAAAACTAAAGAATTAATTGAACCAAGTTATATAACTTAATATTTTAGTCACCAAATCTAGAAATGGGATCTGGAATTAGTCGCCAGATGCGGGATGGGATCCGAAAATGGGAAATAATTAATCCTGATGATTCTGATCAGGACAATGGTGCAAAATTATTAAATTATTGTATTGCCATCGGTTCTGGACAAGTGAGCGAAATTCCGAAATTGAGTACAAAGATTCCGTTACATACAAGTGAAGCTTATAAAAGGGTGTTAAAAAGGGTTTGGATTGAGATATTTGAATTTTCGATGCATGTATAATTGTTATAAATTGTATCGAGAGATTTCTAGAGACGAAACACCAATACATTAATTTAACAATTTTTTACTCGAAAGAAACATTTGCAATAATAAATTATTCTTCCATTCCCTACAAAAAAAAGTACTGAAACGTTGTTATCATAAAAATTAGGATTACTTGAAATTTCGATTTGTTTTCGAAAATAGGTATATTTGATGTGTACTTGAGTTTGAGATGAAAACATGATTCCCTTTTAAAAATTCTATAATCAATTTTTGATACAACTAGCATCCGATACGAAAAAATTAATAGGAGAAATATTCTATCATTAATCCCATGGATCCCAAATAATTGTAAAAATTATTAATATTTATAGATAATGAATATCCTTTTATAATAACGTGAAGTTATTTGTGATATTTTATTAAAAAATAAGAGCTAGATTTCCCTCCATAATTTTAAGAGTCCTATTGAAGGACTTTAGATAGTGGAGCACACTGACTACTTTCATGGGAGACGTTATATTTTTTTAAAAAACTCATACGAAAGCACCGGGATATAAGCTTTATGCTAAAAATCAAAAGTCTGTTTGTTTGTGGGAAGTTTGAACCTCTAAACTTAACTCTTGTATACGCTACTAACTTCAGAAAGATAAAAGTTATATTTCAGTAATTGCTCTGAATTTGAAATCCATTTTATTATTATAGATTCTAAAAAAGTAATTATTGTTAAAGAAATAAAATGAATGTACTAATAATTCTTTATAATACATTATATCAGACTTTTCTCTTTATTATTTTAAATTAATATTTTTTAATAATTAACGAAGCATTGATTTGTTATTATTAATTGAAAATAAAAATTTGGAGAAAAATCGTATCCCTGGAAAAAAAAGGGGGTTAAGGGGGGTAAGAGTCGATAAAGCCCATAAAACGTTGGACAACACGAAAGGATTAGAAACCTGTCTGACAAGAAAAAGAAGTGGGAGAAATTCCGAAACCGAGAATTTTAATCACATAAATATTGAAATCCTTCATATCGCGCTCACACACACACACACAGAAATGTTGACTTCGAGAGATGGGGATAAAGAAAACACTGGAAAAAAGCCCGAGCAACGCTGGGCTAAACCGAGGGAAAGCAAACCAATACGACCGGGCAGAGGAGTGGAAGAAATTTCAATAAAAGGAATTTTAATGGCATTAATACTGAAACACACACCAGGAAGTATTGACATCGAGATGGGAAGAGGAAATTTCCATGGGCAAAAAGTTGTACCCTCGAAAAAGCACGTACAACGCCAAGCCATGCGGGTAGTATCACTATATCTGTTGCTACACAATGCAGTAGAATTACGTAATTTAAGGAGCTTACATAATTTAATGTTAATATAAGTAATATAAAAATGCTTCTGGTTGATTTCATTAGAGAAATAGAGGATTTTTTTAAAAAGGAGAATGGGGAATCAAAATAAGAATTATCGATACGCATTTGCTAAATAAGCAAATACTGATAAAAGGCTCTTGCACCTGAGCTTATCCAGAAGTTGTTTTTTTTATTCCCCGATTACAGATTATTTTAAGAGTTAAAACTTTAATGTCCTAATGAATACAATAATTTAAAATAAAAACAAATTATTTTCATTACGAAGCTGCAAATTGAAGTAAATACTTAATATTTAAGCCATAAATTTAAATATCTACTAAGAACAATATTATATATATATGCAGCATTTAAATTTTTCATTTGAGTGTATTTTCCTTAGTTCATTATAAAATTCGAACCTACGATTTTCTTCCATACTGTTTCTGTAATATAAAAAAAAAATTAAGTCAATTCCTACTTAGGACAACAGAAAACATTTTATTTTAGTTACTCTTTATTAAATAATTGCAACTATTATTCATTAATTAAGTTTAACTAATGAATTAAAATTAGAAAAAACTGTATTAACATCAAGTGTCCTCCACTACAAGTTTAAAAAATGTATTTGAACTTGAACGGATGAATAGAAAGTGTTTTATTAGCGTTGAAAATTTGAACAAGGTATGTATGTATATATATATACATAGAGAGACAGAGGGAGAAATAATGAACTAATAGTAGGAATTGAAAAAGAAGGGGGGGAAAAAAATTTAAACTAGCTAAAATATACATAGCAGATGATAAAATGTTCGTAAATGACGCTTTATATCACTACAAATACAAGATTCAAATCGGAGAAGTAATTTTAATATT
Source organism: Trichonephila clavipes (assembly GCA_019973935.1). NCBI lineage: Eukaryota > Metazoa > Arthropoda > Arachnida > Araneae > Nephilidae > Trichonephila > Trichonephila clavipes. Next base: position 436,246 of record BMAU01019526.1, on the reverse strand, counting down.
TCCTTTCAAAAAGAAAAAAATGTGTGTGTGAAGAGGGATTTTTTTCTTATTTTATCCTCAAATCTGAGTATTATTAAAATAGAATTTCTTTTCATCTGACGTTTTTAATCGAAGGTATATTATTTTAAGGTTCCACAGAGAGAATCAGTCCTCTGTGCGTACAGCGGCAGTGTGTGCAGTAGGCGAAGAGTTTGATTGGATGGTATTGGCAGAGGGCCAATCATTTCACTTGGAGAGAGAAGGGGGGGAGAATAATAATAAAAGTGCCCCCTACCTGGCGAGCGTGGTTAGATAATGAGGTTTTCGAAGTGAAGCGCGGAGAAAATGTCTGCCTGGAGTGATTATGGGCGCCCTATCTATTTAAAGAACGTAACGCGATGATAAATAGAAAAAAGTCGATGCTTTCGCCTTGTCGAGAGATGTGTCCGACATGGAATATGAAAGGATACTTTCAGGTGTACGTCCAAGAATTCCTGAACCGTCGACATTGTTGTAAACCAGTGCTTCTCAAACTTTCAGCACATTTGCGACCCAATATTCAATCATAATTTCCATCGCACCCCTTTCCATACAATAACTATACATTGAATTCAATAATACTATACCTTGACGCTAAAGCTAAAATACGACTTTAGCCTCTAAGTGCCTCCGGCGTATATAAACGTCTCGCCAGAGCATTAATTGCCCCGAACCTATATATACGTCTTTCTGAAGTATGATCTTTTCTGTGCACTGCTATCCATAAAATGATTCCGAAGGCTTTGGAATATTATAAAAGAAACTAAACAGTGCTTTCGAAGGATTTGCTTTTTTCACAGAGAATTTTTTACTTAGTGTGAGTGAATGAATAAGTGAATATAATAACGTCGCACTGTTCAGCTGCTCGAGGGCTTTTCGAGATGGACCTCGTTATTATGAATCATGGTCAAGAGACGAGGACGACACCTGTGTGGGCACCCCCCTCTCCCAACTACCACACCGCACCAACGGAAGGACATTTGAGCTCTCGACAGATTCAACGTGCATCAATCCCCTACACGGTGGGCTTTCAGTGATACTAGGCTCGAACACATGACACGCCGGTCACGAGTCCGTTACCTTGACCACTGCGCTACTGCGGCCGTTGGGTTAGTGTGAGGGGGAAACGATGAAGAAATTGAACAAAAAAAATGACGATACACTGTAACGCATGTCTAAAAGCTTTTTGTTCCAATACTTCGAGAAATTTTCGAAAATAGAGAAGGATCACTGGGGTACCCCGGGGTTGTGACACCCACGTTTACCAAAGATAGTAAACCCCTTGGGAAAAGGAAAAGATCACTAGGGTACCTCGGGATTGTGACACCCGTACTCACCTAAAGAAAGTGAGCCCCCTAAGGGGAGTAGTGGTGTCAGGAAAGAAGACATTGGGTATCTAAGGATTGAAAAGGGATTATGCTGTAGGATGAATCACGCTGCATCGTATTTTGCTCTGGTGAAAGAAATAAAATTTGGCGAAAACTCCACGAAGTCAGGAATTCATCTTGTCTTACTCGCATTGTGGTCTGGTGGGAGAATCATGATATGGGACATATGTTCTGCTGACATGGAAGTGATTCTCTGGTGTTTCTTGAGAGTCAATAAACTGTTATGAGATACCTAGATATACTGACAGATCAGACATTGCAATCTTGAATTTTTACCCTGATGGCAGTGAGTGAGTGAATAAGAACGTCGCTCTGTTCAGCTACACGAGGTGCTTTTGGCGATGAACCTCGTAACTTTGAACCATGGTCAAGTGACGTAGACGACACCCGAGCTGTCACCCTCTCTTCTAACTACCACACCACACCAACGGGAGGACGTTTTAGCTCTCTACAAATTTAACATGAATCGCTGCCCTACAACGCGGGTCTTTATTAGTAGTGGGTTCTAACTCACGACATACCTGACATTATCCGATACCTTGACCACTGGGCTACCGCAGCCCTATAACCCTGATGGTGACGGAAGGTTCATGGACAATAATGCAAATATAAATCGTGCCAGAAGTGTTCAAAATTGGTTCGCTGAACATCAGCCTGACTTCTGACACCTTCCCTGGCCCCTCTCATAGCCCAGATCTTAGTCTCAAAACAATATATGGGATATAGCGGAAACACATCCGATAGCCTCTCCTCTTCCATCTAATTTACAAGATCTAAAATTCTGCTCAGCCAATTCTGGACTCCAGCATTTTCTGGACTTAAATGCTCTCCAGAAGCAGGTAGACTCGATGCTCAAACGAATCAGATCAGTTATCCGTACAAAAGGTTGTCCAATAAAATATTGATCTTGGGTTTCTAATTCATTGGCCACTGTGCGTAGTTATTTCAATTATGAAAGAATTGATTTAGCTTACGTCGCCATCTGAAGCAATATGAGGTTTATTGTTGATGGACTTCGTAATTATAAATGACAGTCAAGTAACGAGGACGTTATCTGAGTTGGGAACTTAATCTCCAAATTTCCACACTACGCCAATGGGTGGACTTTGAACCGACAACTTTAACATGTATCAGCCCTTCAAGACGGTGGGTATTCAGTTCCATTGGATTTCGAGTTTGCGACCTTGACCACTCGGCTATAACGGCCACTTCATTTATGAAAGAAACGAGATGTTAGGGGAAGATATTCCACCCCATTGGATCCCTATTCCTGAAACCCCGCCCACCATCAAATACCAAGTCACAACACCAAGCCAACCTCAATACAAGATAGAGGACGGAGGAATCAATCGATTCCAGTTCCTTTGCAATACAGCAGTCGTTAGGGGAAGATAGAATATAGTTCAACAGAAATGATGCAATTAATCAGATGCAGAAGCATTTAAATCATAATCTCTAAATGATAATTTTTAAAATTCGCAGCTTTACCATTTTTTCAATTCCTACTATTAGCTCACTCTCTCCCTATATATATATATATATATATATATATATATATATATATATATATATATATATATTTGTTCAGATTTTCAATCGTTAATAAAATATACTTTCTATTCATCCATTCGAGTTCAAATACATTTTTTAAAACTTCTGTTGGATGACACTTGATGTTAATACAGTTTTTTCAAATCTTAATTCATTAATTAAATTAAAAAATGAATAAATAGTAACAAACAAAAATAATAGTCTAGCAGCATATATAAAAAGGAAAATTGATCGTAGTGTCCCTGTAGTGCCGGGATGGGCATTAAGTCGATCGCGATCGCCCAGTGGACCGCCAGGACATTTTGGGTGACCGCATTTTGTCTTAAGACCGAACAATCATTTCATCATACGAAGGTCTAGAAATATTTTTAAAATACGGAGAAAAAAATTCCAATTATAAGAGAAAAAGTTCGTTGAATAGAAAGTGTACTTCGATATTTGGAGGTTATTTTAAGAAGAAAATCGTAAAATTTTCTTAGTTCCAGGAAAAAGTTTGCTAAATAGAGAAATTCGCAATGTAGAAGTTCGTAAAATGGAGGTCCAACTGCATTGTAGACTTTCCGTTAGGTCACTACACCTACGCCACTGGGTCCACCTAGTGGCGTAACGTACACCCCCTGCAGCGAAACACACAGCGTAAACCCCGCATTGCGGAAGCCCAAAACTTATTGACACCAAGTACATATTAGGGCTTGGGGCCCAAAACCTGACTTGGCAGGGGAGCCCTAATATTCTCCGTTACGTCCCTGGGTGGACCGCAACCCTTTGAAAAAATTAGAAGTAGCCCGTACCCTGGAAAAGTTTGCCCACCCCTGCTGTAATGCAATGGACGGCGCGTTGGACTAATTCAAAAGTCGGAGGTTCGAATCCCACCTGGGATGGCCTAATTACTTAGAATGTGATTTCTTTTTTACTATACTATTTTTTTGAATAATATAAATTTAATTAACGTATAAATAGTAACAAAAAAACAAAAAAATAGTCCAATACCCTATATAGAAAGGAAGATGGAAAATTGCAAGGAAAATTCTTTTCTATTTCGTCACTTAATATTGTAATTCTGTCATACGTATATACACATTTATATTAATTGTAACTACTTAATAAAAAAAACAAAAATAAAATGTTTCTTTGTTGAACTAAGTAGGAATTGACTTTAAAAAAAAATTTTTACATTACTTGTTAAGTAATTTTTTCACATGATTTATAACTGTTTGATTTTACAAAATAATTTATATTTATTGTCAAATAGAATTTTTATTAGTGCATGATTTCACAAACAGTGGCGTAACGTACACCCCCGCATTGCAGGAGGCTCAGGGTTCAAGGGGGCCCCAAAGTCTGACTGCCACCAAGTACCTACTCTTTGTAATATCCAACTTGCGGGCCCAAAACCTGACTTTGCAGAGAGGCCCAAATGTTCTCCGTTACTTCACTGTTCATAAAAAGCTGCAGCGCATGCATTCGATATGAAAACACTTATGTAAAAAGCATAGCAATACAAGTAAATCATTAGAGATATTTGGTAGCCTGCTCATTACAAATTAGTAGGAAATTCGACACACAACTCAGATTTTCCTATTATTTCAATACTAAGATATAAATGACCAAACATGACGTACAATTACATTTCATTTTAACTAGATTCCTCTTTGATTAAATGAATTTATCACGGAGATACTTACAGAAATGACAGAATGGAGTTCATACTTCGTTAAATCTGTACTATTTTGGTCTAATAAAATCTATTATGTAATATAAAGGGGAGGGGGAGGGACTCATTTTTTATTACATCAGATTTTTGTTCCGCTCTGTTTATTTTCTGTATCTAAAAGGGAATTGTATAAAAATTGTTTCTGCGCGTATCATATTTTTTTCATTTAAAAGAATATAAAAGCTGTATTCTGAAAGAAATCGTAATGATGTTACAAAAAACAAGACATGAGTTTTTTTGTAATTTCAGAATATTCTCTTACATCAAAATGGTGATATTATTAAAGCTTAGGAAAAAATCTTATATATATGTATATATATATATGGAAAATAGTAAATACATTATATTAAAATATTGTACATGTAAATGTGCATTATAAAATTATTAATACATTTACATGTACATTTACGATGTAAATGAAATACATTTAAAAGAATGAAAAAATAACAAAAGAAAAAATATTAAAAAAATTCAACGAAATGGAAATTCAGATTTAAAATGAAGTCTAGCAAGTCAAAGAGCAATTTCAGACTTAGGACCAAATAAGTGAGATTAAACTAGTTTGATGGTACTAACCTTCCCCCTTCAAGACTCGGTAGGCAAATAAGGAAAACTCTAAACTGTAACCACACAGAAAAAGAGTACAATGAACAAAATCTTTACAATAAATGGATGAGAAATTTCTTAATTTAGAGTTGACAGAATATTGTAGATTTATAAAGAAAGGGTTTTCAAGAAGTTGTACACAGCTAAATTCAAAAACATGAAAATCTAGAAATTACTGTAAAGTCACTGTGTAGCGGGTTTTTCTTGCGTTTTCAAGCTAACCTCTAGGAAAATCTATTATATATATTGCTTGATTGATTTCAGAATTTCGCCTTTTGAAGGAACAATGATACATGTAGGTTAAGTTAGCTATTTAAAAGAACCCAAATTTAAATCTTGAAGATTGTCGTGATTGGGATGATAAATAGAGATTTTGCAGTTTTAAGTGTAAAGAAAATATTTAAATATTTGATATTAGAGTTTCGTTTGTAGTTAAATTATTACAACAAAGTAAAATAATCAATACATTTCTATACATTGATACATGGAAATTGCTGTTCCAAAAAGGTATTTTATTTTTTTAAATTCCATTTTTTATGGAATTATATGATTTATATTTATCATATACGAGCATAAAAAATTCAACCATATCATCAACTTCCATAGAGTTAAAAAGATTTTCGCTGTCAAGACCATACAAATAAAAAAAATATCTTGTCTTTCATGACCTTAATAATTTCTAAGCTATTTTTAATTATAGCTGTATGCTGACACAAAACTATTGATCATATTTTGAAGAATCGGTTGTGAAATTCTTCCAAATTTTCTATTATGCATGGTATAACCTTATAATGCTACGGAATTAACAGAGCTTTTGTGAGATTTAGGCGTTAAAAAATGTGAGGATATTTAATATTTGTCACTGAATACCCAGTTTTTACCATATTTTTATTAACTCGCTTTCTTGTCTGTCTGGGTGGAATTTTGTAATTGAATTTAAAGTAACTTCCCGATGAGCTAGAGACTTGAAATTTGGACTATAGCTCAGAAGTGGATGACAATACATGAAAATGTGGAAAAAGTTCTAGCCTCAAACCCGGGCTCCCGAAGAGGCGGGTCACGATTTCAACAGAGGCCCCGTAACTCCGGAACTTACACGAATTTACACAAACAAAGACCACCTGTCGATAGCACGGGTCGCGCTGCAACTACGTTTTCAATTTCGTAGCTCTGGAGTCAAAGAGGGTTCCCCAGGTTACTATGTTTTTATTAAACTCGCTTGCTTGTATATCTGTCCGTGTGGAATTTTGTAATTGATTTTAATCTAACTTCCCGATGAGCTAGGGACTTGAAATTTGGACCATAGCTCAGAAGGGGATGATCATATACGAAAATAAAGAAATAGAAGAAGAAAAGCGAAAAGGAGGAGAGAAAGATAAAGAAAACGAAAAAGACGAAAGCAAAAAAAAAGCGGACAAAACAGCAGAACTAAAAAAATTGAAGAACAATTACGCTCACTACACGATACAATGAAAATGCAATGAAGGAGATGGAACGTATATGACAATTAAGACCTCAAGCATCGTGAATAGAGTCATATATTTAAAATTTTAACAAACGGATTTGACATTGTTTATTTTAAATATTTGAATATGAGTTTCATAAAAAAAATTATTTTCGCCTGATTCTTTATTTTATTTTTAAAATAATAATTGAATAATTGATGTATTATTTTTAAGTAGATATAACATTTTTCTATTTCAGATGTAACAGGAAGAAAGTGAAATTTATCGCATGTCTCTGTAATTACGTCACCAAATTATTTAAAATCAATTCAAACATTTCACTCACATAACCCTAAAAAGCAGAAAATAATAATAAATTTTCTTTAAAAATTAATGTATCATGTTTTTCTAACGGACTAAAAAGTATAAAATAATTTCTCTAATCCTTATGAAGGATAAAACCATATACGGATTTATAACTTATCTAAATTATCCTGAAAATTCATACTTGGCAACTTTCAACAGATATTAAAATACTTGTAAGATTGGAAACGAAAAATATGGGACGCATGCAATACATAAAAACTTATAAAGAGTTTAGAACTTAGCTATCAATAAAAGAACTTAATTATTGGTTCGCATTATTTGCGATGCAACAAAATTGTTAGTTGTGTTATTAATGCATTAATTATCTGATGCATACGCCCCATGTTTTTAGTTTCCCCACAATCTTACAAGTATTTTAATAGCTATCAAAAGTTGCCATGTATGAATTTTCAGGATAATTTAGAAAAGTTAGAAATCCGTGTATGGTTTTATCCTTCATAAGGATTAAAGAAATTATTTTATACTTTTTAATCCTTTATAAAAACAGGGTACATTAAAAAACTTGTTTATTATTATTTATTTTATGCTAAAAAGTGATTATTATTTTCTCTATATTTCTATATCTTGATTTTTGGAACGCATAATTACTTAATATAATGATATGTGTACATTGTAACGTCCTAGCCATGTAAGTGATGACACCTGGTTGGTATTTTGAAGGTTTATTTTTAACACACACACAGGACAGTTCACAGACACTAAATATTTACACTATTTATAGAATTTTTAAGTACAAATCATTAATATTCCGAGGGTTGACATTTGTAGAGAGATAATCCCTTACGCTCGCTGATGGAGCTAAAAATACAATCTCTCTCGTCGAGAGGAAATCACACACTCTCCAAATCTCTACACGCTCATGGATGGATCACACAAAATCTTAGCCTCTCTCGTCGAGAGATAATCACACTCCCAATTTCCACACTGCGCTCACTGGTGGAGCCCACAGAATCGACCGCTCTCGTCGAGAGGTAAACACAGACTGACGCTGGCTTGGCACTCGAGCATGCGCAGTGCTTCGGATCAGTCCGCGTTGCCACCTAGAGATTTAGAAGGGATCTACAGTTTGTTACAACATAAATACACAATTTGCAAGAGCCTTATCAACACACACAATCACAAAAATCTTTGCATAAACGATCTAGAGAAAGTTTAAACTCTGAGTTTAATCACAAATTAACTTATTTTGACATCTTCTCCGAACTCAGATAATTACGTTTCGAATCTATTAAAGTATTTTTCTTTTTACAGGCTGATTGCGGAGATTACTTGGGAATGTCTTACGGCAGAAAAAAGCGATCTGCGTCAACTGCGTCTCATTTCGATCCTAGTCGAACATTGACTGTGACCAACGAAGTCAATGTGCTGGACGAAGATCACCGAACACCAAGGGCATCTGGTAAGTTACACTCACAGTGATTCTCATTCACTCGTCGTCACAGTGATTCTCATTCACTCGTCGTCTCACTCACTGTCATTCACTCGTCGTCACAGTGATTCTTAACCACTGTGCCGCGGCACTTTTGTGTGCCGCCAAATTTTTTAAAAATTCTTCATTATATACTCTGACTTACATTATTTCCCAAATTTAGGAATAAAAAAAATTATTTGGGTTCATAATCCATTTGTGTTAACGGATACATCTGTACATGAATTAACTTTGGTTGAAGAGGAAGAACTAATTTCACTCGAATCGAAATTTAATTTCAAAATTTTCGAAAGAGTCAATATTAAGTCATTTTGGATTAAAATTAAAAAAATCATCTCTATTACATATTAGTAATCGATCTTTAATTTACTTTTAATAATTTTACATACAGTTTAGCTAAATTAATTATGAGAGAAGATTTACATGTGCATAGTCTTTCACACACAAATAAGTACATCTCTCTCTATATATATACATATATATAGTCCGACCCCGATTTAACGAACCCTTATTTAACGAATTTTCTCTTTCCCCTATTAAGGTATCCGACTACGTTCGGAACCATGATTTTAAAAAAGCGCATAAATGGATAATTTTCACGATATTTAGTATCACTGAGATTAGAATACATGTATAAATAGTTTTAAGGACATGTTGACAAAAAAAAATATTTAAATACAATATTTGGGCAAAAAATTAACTTAGAATTATCTTCATTCAAAATGTTCTCCTTTTAGAAAAAATGCTTCTAAAATAATAATATTTTGCTTATATAAAGTAAAGACTTCTCCAGAGAGTCTGAACTATTTTTTTTTTGAAAAATTCACATTATTTTCAGAGTTGCAACCAATTGAAATAATTATCGGCGTTTTTTCTCTTTAAATTTCTCCCCTCTGTTGTCGTAAAACATGAATAAACCCACTTCTAAGTTATGTATTTCAAAAATTCTAGTTGAGCCTCTGTACAGAGGTCTGAGCTATATACAGGGAAAATATTATTATAATAGAAGCATTTTTCACAAAAGGAGAATATTTTGAAAATGGGTCATTCTATGTTCATTTTTTGTCAAAATATTGTACTTAAATAATTTTTTATTGTAATAATATTCTTAAAACAATTTTATATTCATTTTCTAATCTAAGTGACACTAAATATCATAAATATTATCCATTTATACTCTTTTGCAAAATCACGGCTCCGAACGTAGTCGGACACCTTAAAATGTAGACAGAAACCGCTATTTAACGAATAATGAAACACGAATTAATAAATTATTTCAACAGCTGAATTTTTTTATTATTATTATTAATTCGTTTTTGAAGAAATTGGATTTTTTTTTTCAAACGACATCCTTTTTGTCCGGAAAAGAAAAAGATTTTTCTTATCAGTAGCAAATTTTGATGGGAAAAGGACCATTATTAGACAACAAACACGTGCAGATGAGTCAAGAGAGCAACCTTTCGTGTAAGTTTTGAATAGGACAGGAAACACCTTTCTTATCTCCTCCCACTCAACAACGAAAGGGGTATTTTAAGATTTTAACGAATATGTTACATAAAATGACGAACTACCTATCTGTGCAACTGAAGTTCTGGAAATTGTTAGTTTGTTGGATCCGATGAATAATGATTCTGATGCAGAAATTGGTAATGAAACTCTTATCAAAACTGTAGCATTTTCTAAAGTTTTATTACATTGTTTGTGGAAACTGTGAAACATACTTCGTGCAGCAAGATGTAAATGACGCAGTATTTTCTGCTCTGCATAAAGTCGAAAAAAGAACTCTTTCGAATTAGGAATCAAAAACATTGCCAAACTTCTATTACTCAGCATTTTAAAATTTCCAATTAACTGGCGCGTAATAATTTAGTAATAAAATTTTTAGCTGTTGAATAAAAAAACTATAATTTCCAACTATGGATATTTTTTGTGCAGTTGCTTATTGTAGAATTTACAAAAGGTAAGCGCAAACAGTTTGCATTTTGTTTGGACCTCGATATAATGAATAATCCCAATTTAACGAACAAAATGTTCGGTCCCGGTGAATTTATTAAATCGGGCTCCGACTTTATAATAAAAACATTTAAAAAGGTGTAATATAACATACAAGTTGCATCTAATAAAGCATTCTGAACATATAATAAAACATTATAAAGTTCACATGCCTAAAATACCTTAATTTCTGTTTTCCACCCCAAATTTCAGTCTATTAATAAAACTAACTAAGCTAAAATTTAGTGATCCCCAGAGACAAAGAGAGAGGCAGTCCCATTAACTCATAATCTCTGGAATAAATTGATTACAGTGAGAAATTGATTAGTGGTCCCAAATGTCTGAAAACCTCATTTATAGGAAGTACTGTAGGTATTAAAAAGATTTGAAAATGTATCAAGTTATGGCACAGATACCTTAAAAATGTGTGGCATGTAAAAATAAAATGCTATTGACACACACACACAATATGTTTTTAAATTGTTTTTATACTATTTAAAATTAGAATCTTTCTTGTTGTAATCTTTCGTAACTAATTCGTACCTTCGAGTCCTGCATCTACTGAAGACTCTTCGTGTAGAGCAGGTGAGTCAAACTCGCAACCCTCGGGTCACATGCGGCCCGTCTGATATATTGCCACTCAATAATAATTGCTTTTTCGCTGCTTGGTAACATTAACACTTTCAAAAACAAATTAGTCTTACCTTGAAAGTTGTCAATATCTATCTATCTATCTATATATATATATATATATACACTCTGTCGCAAAAAAATATATGCACCCAGAAGAAATCAAGCTACAATCACGAAACTCGGCAAGAATGTAGTCTGGTAAGAGATATGCAAATGATTAAAATTTCGAAGCCAATGAGACAAGGCTAAAATGCGCATATTAGTTGCGCAACTGGGGAGAGGTTAAAAGCATGAGTACGAGCGCCGTACGGCTATCCAAACGAATCTGATGACTTTGATAGACGATATTGAGACTTAGGATGCATCTAAGACGTAACCGGCGGCAGTACGAGCAGCTGACGGACTTTGATAGGGGCCGTATAATAGGCCTCAGAAAGCAGGTTGGTCGAATAGACGTATCGGCCGCCCCCTCGGTCGGGAGCGATATGGTAGTTGCTCGGTGTTGGCAACAGTGGATCACAGAAGGTAGAGTGTACCATCGCGGAGGGTCAGGACGTCCCAGGAACACAAATGATCGCGAGGATCGTGCAATCAGAAGAGTGGCCACTTCGGCACCAACAACGTCGCTAGCATCGATTCAACGCCACTTACCTCCTTCCAGACATCCAGTGCCATCAAGAGAAACCATAAGACGACTGACCAAAGTTGGCTTGAGGAGCCGACGTCCGCTAAGACGCTTACCACTGAACATCATAGGCAGTGTCGACTGGATTTTTTGCCGACCTCGGGCAACTTGGAGTGTGACAGACTGGAGACGTTCATCTTCAGTGATGAATCCCGATTCAGTCTCAGTCCTGATGACCACCGCACACGTGTTGGAGGCGCACCGGCCAGCGGTCCGATCCGGCATTTATTGTCGAGCGGCATACAGCAATTTCACAAATGTGACAGTGTGGGGAGCAATTTCTTGGGACACACGATCATCTCTAGTGGTCCTTCAAGGCACTTTGACAGCTCGCAGATACGTGGACGATATTTTAACGCCGATTGTGCTACCCATGCTATCAAGTCGCCCAGGTGCCATTTATCAACAGGATAATGCTCGTCCACATACTGCGCGACTCTCCCAACAATGTCTTCAAGGATATGACGTCCTACCATGGCCTGCCAGGTCACCAGATCTTTCGCCAATAGAGCATGTCTGGACGCGCTGGGAAGGCAACTGCAGCCGTCCCGAGATACACTGCGCAGATGCAAAGACTATGGCAGGATCTTCCACAGGGGGTCATAAGTGATCTAATTGAATCGATGCCACGCCGAATTTCGGCTTGTATAGCTGCCAGAGGTGGCTTTACTACTTACTGATTTTTAACCTTTTGCAAGCTGTAACCGCTTAATAAAATGATATTTTTGTTCTGAATTTTTAATCATTTGTTTATTTTCATATACACTACATGCATACCAAATTTCGTGAATGTAGCTCAATTTCTTCTGGGTGCATATATTTTTGCGACAGAGTGTATATATATATATATATATATATATATATATATATATATATATATATATATATATATATATATATATATTAAAGTAAATCATTTAAATTAAAACTTACAGAATATGCTCGAAAAATTCAATTGTTAGAAATGGAATTCGATTGAAGAATTTTTAATTTTAAAAGCTGTGAATTACAATTTCGTCTTTTTTACTTCATTTCTATCTGTTGATAGTAAAACTGTTGATGTAAACCTAAAATGGAGTTGTTTTAAGTCCAATGGGATTTTTTTGCCGAATCAAAAATGTATTGTTGGAATTCCAGATTTTTATGCATATTCATCTTAAGATCGGTTTTATAAAATGTTATTTTTGTATTCGTATAATGGCTATGTTCGGAAGCACTTATTTATGCAGGCAACACTTTTTCAATAAAAAATAACAAAAATTCAAAAAAAGTCCAGGAGTAACCGATCAACATTTATCAGCAATTTTAAAAATTACATCAGCTCAATATGGCCAACAAAATTTTAATGATGTGCTTTATGAAAAGCGATATCAAGTATCGTTTAAAAAGTAATATTAAAATTTTTTTTTATAAAAAAAAGTATAAAATATTCATAGTTTAAGTTTAAAAAATAACATGAAACATAAAAAATGACCATGTATGTACAGTATACGCTTTAGCTTGACCTGGACATCGAGTCCAATAAATACATAATATAATCATTCTAAAAATCATATTTTTATAAATGTTTAACATTTAAAACATATGCGCCTCCCAACTTGGTGTAAAATAGATCATGAAGCCCGTAATATGTGAGTTTGACATGCCTGGATTAGAGAGGTTGATACTTGATTAAATTTATGTAAGGGTGAAGATCGGGTATATATATATATATATATACTGACCTCATCATCTCTAATCGTGATTATAAAAATTTTTAGGCGTTTTAACTTTATTTAGTGGATTTTGTCAGAAAATGATAGCTTAAAAAGGTTAAATAAACCAATTATATTACTGTTCACCTTTAAAATTTTTAATTCCTTAAATAGATAAACGCGGTAAAAGCAATTTTTTTAAAAATTATTGATTGAAAGTTAGAAAACAGAAATGTTTCTAAAATAACCTTCTCAGCACGACCCATTGTGTACTAAAATTATTTATTATTAACGGACTAAATTCATGAAGGTCGCATAGTAAATTTAATATTATGTGTTCTCCATTCAATTCAAAACCAACATTATGCTTGTACTTGCTGTTCTACTGGTCAAATTTAGATACAATTTCATATTTGATAGTTGGGCAACGATGTTCAAGTATTCAGTTTGTTCAAAAAGAGTGTTTTTGAAAATTAAAAAAAAAGTATTTTATGATACTTGTATTTTTAAATCAAGTGCGTTTTGTTTCCCTATGTGCGTTATTACAAACTAAACTCAGTGGCGTAACAGCCCATAAGAACCAAGGCCTACTGTGTCCGTTTCAGTTTACGAGACCTTGGGCGCTGAAGTGCATGAGCAGATGTTCCGATCAGATGGTCAGTCTGACGTGAAACCCCCAGTGTTTAGTTTCCCAGCAAGCTTGGTGCGTTATTATTGTTGACAAATATGTACTTTTTAATGAAAAGTTAGTGTAAAAATGAAAAGTTGGGCAACGGCGAGGAGCATGAATTGACTTTGCTGGAAACACTAGATTGCATTTATCATGTGTGAACTGAATTTACGAAATATTTGGTTGGAAAGACGTGATTGCAGTTATCATGTGATTATGACATCATAGGAATTTAGCCCACTACTTTAAAAAAAAATATTGGAGAGAAATAAAAATTTAATAATACTTTGAATCATTGCGCCATCCGGGGGTGAACACCAGAGGGAGACCAAACCCTGTAGAGGGAGCAAAAATCCGCGTGTTTCTTAGAATGTAACCCACCCACTCCATAAGAGAGGTCTGTGTACGCCCCCGGCGCCATCTGTTATGAGAAATATATAAGACAAAAATCGTTACACAAAATTAAGCCTTTTATGTAATTTGCAATGTAAAAATCACTTGGTTTTTTAAGAGAGAATCGGGGAGCAGAGGAGAGTTTTAAGAAAATTATAAAAGGATAGTTGAATTTCCCAAAGCTCTCTTCATATATAAATTAAACTTTGTAAGGGCGCTTGCTCTTCTCCTTGATTATCAGTGTGAGCTAGAGGTGTAGGAATAACGGAAGAACTAGAAGCAGACATGATCTTAATATGACTTTATTAAGATCTTTAACTTAATCCTTTAACAAATTAGATAATAATAATATATGTGAGAGAATTTATGGTCGCTAAACACACAATATATATATATATAAATAATACCGAAATAACGTAACTCGGACCACTATCAATACTAACTCGCATAAGCTCTATTCCTAGACTATCACAGATCCGAATATTAAACAATCACTTCTACCTTAAATGTAGTCTGAAGTAGCGATCACAATAATCCTAGATGAAGTTGCGTATTTACTGGAGTGCAATGGTGTGCATCTTTACTTAAGAGCTCTCTATCACGTATAATTTCTGTTTGCTGTCACTTAACGTTTCCAAAAAAATATTATTCCTCAAATTGCCACACCACTTACTCTAACTTCTGATATTTAAAAGCTTCCTAATTTGCATCTTTCCTTCACGCTTCACTTCTTGGGTTTGGTTGGAAAAAAGTTGCCATTAATTCTGGCCCCAAAGGACATATTAATGAAAAGACGCGTGAGCCCGTCATAACTTTATCTGCATCTGCTAAAAAAAAGGGGGATACATGAAATTTATTGAGCTCTACAAATAAAAGTTACTAAATATTTCGTGTCTCTCTTTGAGAAATAAAGCTAAAGAACTTCTTTCAATTACGAATCTTACTAACAATCAACAATTTACTTATTCTATAGGTACAGGTATCGTAGAAGAAGAACTGCCTCCACCAAAAGCTCCATCTTCCTCTCAAACCACAGAAGTGGGCAGCGCTCCGTCCGGTCTTCTTCCTGCACGTTTCGAGTACCTCATCGGTGGTGCTGCCCTAGTGGTCTCCCTGCTGATATCAGTCTGCGTCAACGTTTACCTTCTCATATTCATCAAGAAGAAACTGGAAAAGAGCAGCGACGAAGAAAGTAACTGCCCTCCATCCATACACGAAGCACCCTTTGTAGACTCCTTGTACAGGAGTAATTTGTATGACCGTTACAACCCCAGGTACGATTGGAAATTCGAATCCAGGGAGATACTCTACCCCCCAATGCCCATAAGGCATGCCAGAAGTACCCACAGATCTCACAGCTTCAAGTACTGAAACGTTAGAAGGATCTCTTAACAAACAGTTCTTTCATTGAATATTTATTCGACCACTTTTGAAATTCATTGCAGAAGACTTGGTATGTCACAAATTAGTCCATTCATTCGTCTGTTAGGACATTGCTAACGGTGAGCCACAAAATCTGGGACTAACATTTCATGTAGGCTCTGTGCTTATGTAACATCTGATACACGTATCGTTTATAAAATGCTCTTTTTTAAGGTACTGTATGTAAAAACTAAAATGTGAAACTTCAAAAGTGGTTTTAATTTCTTCCTAATAAGAAATGTATGAAAACTACTAAAATGCATCTTACTCTGTTTTATTGATGTAATAATAACACCTACTTGTATTTAAAATTTATGTGTATCACGTAGATATATTGCAATATATTAATGAAATTGTGAGATAATGAACAGATATGTTTTGAACGGTATATTGATTATCCAAAAGGGTGAATCGGGGTTATACACGGAGCAAAAAGATATATTTATATATTATTATTTGAACTTATTTATGCGGAAAACATTTTTCATTGTATTGAACTAGGAAAAAAATAACTCAAAATAACAATTTCGAAATTTAATATTGCCACAAAGGGATGAATTTTGAAAAAAATGATTAAAGACTTCGCTTATTATTGATAAACAGTAGTGAATAGTACAGCGTTCGTTGCAACATTTCATAATCCCAGCTCTCTCTCTCCTCGCAACGTCAAATCAGTCCGATCCAAGATGTTGGGAACGAGATTAAATCCAAAGTTTAGTTGCCCGTTTTCGGCAAATGTAGTTACAAAACCTTTGTCAATTAAGGGATGATGTTGAGAAGTCAGTCTAATTTAATGCTTGCAAACAAAAATACACGCTTTTTTCCGTCTTCCACTGTATCGAGAACTGACTGCTCCTGACGAAATGACAGTTATTTTAGACTAGTATTTTTACATGTATAAGTTTTTATCCTAATTTTTTGAATAGAAAATTTTTTTATCATTCCTCTCCTTGAGAGATATATTATTATTCTCTTTTCATAATTTCATTTTACTATATTGTCAGGCTTATCATCCACGTAGGCTTAACTTTTCAACATGGCTTTATTTTTCTTTTTTTCTATTATGTCGAAAATTTCTGCTGTACGGGGAAGGTGGATCCATAAAGCATTGCTTAACCCTAAATCGCTTTCCTAATTCAGTGACAGCATTAGAAATCATAATAGGTCTCCAGTGTAGTGCAAAGACTTTTATTGTATCTACATTTGTTGTGTCTCGTGAACTCCAATTTCTTTCTTCTTTGGCATTGCAGGTTTTAGAACTTTTTCACTTTTATTTTATTATACTATATATATATATTTAATGCTAATGAAGCTGTTCAATGAAACTGATATTTTTCCTTGTAACTATTTAGTAGGTGTCCTCTCATCGCAATAAATGTTTAAAAGTACTCAAATATCTAGTTTTTTAAAATAAAAATTACTTTGACTGTTTATCATAAAAAAGCTCAAATACTTAAAAGTTCATTCCCTTGTGGCAATACTTAACATAAAAATCAGTTATATATATATATATATATATATATATATATATATATATATATATATATATATATATATATATATATATATATATATATATATATATATATATATATATATATATATATATATATATATATATTTCATTTCCCCCTTCATTTATATAACAGAGAACATCTTTTCCGTATAGATAGGTTTTGAAATTCTGATAAAAATTTCACCCCCTAATATTCAATATCAATATCCTATATATGAATTAGATGAAACCCTTCCAACTTTACTAAAGTTCCTTAAATGTAACTTAAATATATTAGCTGTTCATAGCTCCATGGTGTGTTTACTTCAAGGTTATCTATAACCTATAAAAGTTTTCTTTCTTTGGTAGGACTCTTGACATATTTTTCATGAAAAACTATTTTAGAATAGTGTTACTAATTTATTGCATTATTTATTTGGAGCATAAAATAATTCATTTGCTGCTTGAAAGACTAATTGCGGATGGCTGGTCCACTGATGGTGAATTAAATAGGATATCTATTTTTCACAATTTATATGTACTCTGTTTATAATTAAATTATTTGTTGACTGATTTTTTCAATAAAATTTATTTTATTTCATCTGTTTGATATCGTGAAATTTCTTTATTTCAATCCATAGGATTGTTGACAAAAACAACAACAAAAATTGTATTTTTTGTACTTTTATAGAGAAATATTGATTTAATATCCTACATTTTTTGGCCATACATTCTACCATTTATACGAGGGCAAATCAAAAAGGAAAGGGACTTTTGCAATTTCTCTTTCGAAGGTTTGGCAACAGCGCTAGTATCCAGCTTTGAATGAGGGGTAGTCGACAACACTTCTGTACAGTGTGTCACTCGACTTCCCTTGTAGTCCTTAGGGTGTAGCAGACCGTTCAACATGGCAGCTCCATTGTCGATCGGCACCAAGGAAGACAGTAATTCGTTTTTTGTTTAAAGAAGGTTTGAAACCTTCGGAAATTATTCGTCGCATGAAAGCGCGGTACGGTGATAGCTGTTTATTGCGAAGCAAAATCGACAAATGGATATCACGCTTCAAACAGGGAAGAACTTTATGTGACGACGAAAGATCGGGCAGTCCATCGACGTCAACCACTGAGGGTCGTCGTCGTTGAAGTTACAGTAATAGAAGGGATAGCTAGTGTCCAGCGAAGGTACCACATCTTCTCGAAACAAAAAGTGAATCTCTGCCCTTCTTTCCTCCTTGGTACAGATCGACGATGGAGCTACCATGTTGAATGGTCTGCTACACCCCCAACGATTGCGAGAAGAATAGGCGTTGTACTTTAGGGATCCGGACTGTATATAAGAACAGTCCTCAATCCCCTGTCAGTATAGTCTGTGATGTTGGGCATGACGAAAGTGGAGTTTGAGTGGCATGACGGCGATTGGTCGAACGATGGGATTCGGGAGGCGGGGCTTTGGTTCTTCATTTGGGCGATTTTTTGGTTTGGGTGAGAGCTTAGAGGCTGTTCTCTGATTGGTTACTGGGTAAAGTGAACAGAGACTCCCCCCAATTGGCTGCCCTGGCGGCTGAGATATAGAAAATGGGGAGGCGCTTGTCTAGTGGGGTAGAAGAATTTAACATTGAAAAAATTTTAAAGAAAAGTGAAATTTTAGCATACTATGGTGCAATAAAAAAAATTCTTGCATGAATTAAAAAGTTAAGGGAGATTATATGAATCAAGAAGAATTCTTGGTCTTCTAGCATTGTCATAAGGAGTATATGGAATTGAGCTGAGCATATTTGAATTGACTACGAGGAGAAAGACGAGTGACACGTTTTATAGTAGTATTGCCGTCTACCCCTCATTCAGCGCTGGTTACTAGCGCTGTTGCCAAACCTTGGAAAGAGAAATTGCAAAAAGTACCTTTACTTTTTGACTTACCCTCTTAAATAAGTTATGGATCAGATTGAAACCCAAAAAGGGTGAGATTTTAGTTTTTGTATGAATTAAAAAAACTGCAG
This sequence comes from Trichonephila clavipes, assembly GCA_019973935.1. NCBI lineage: Eukaryota > Metazoa > Arthropoda > Arachnida > Araneae > Nephilidae > Trichonephila > Trichonephila clavipes. The sequence continues at coordinate 416,728 of BMAU01019526.1, read as the reverse complement.
TTCATAATATTTCAAGTATCAACTTGAATAATCAACAACTTCAATTTTGTAAACATTTAACTTGAGAATTAAAATATTATAATGTTAGCTATATATATATATATATATATATATATATTTGAATTTTAACATATATATGACAGGTTAATAAATTATTTAAGAGAAAATACTTCCCCTTTTACTTTCAAATTAAAAGCTTGTAGCCTTAGATGTGTTTTTGATGAATTACCACATTCACTGTTTTTGTTTTTATTTTTAAACACGAATAAAAACTAGTGTGCAAAAAAAAGCAGCAGTAAGATTGTATGCAGCATTTTAATAACAAAAAACTTTGAAAAAGTTAAGCAAAATTATACAAAAAGCTCATAAAATTATAAAAAAAAATAATAATAGGCATAGAAACAACAATTCTCGTATGAAAATCATAAAAACCGAACTACATATATTTCTCATTCATATGTTACGTGTGAACGTGTAAAAAGTCTTGTCGAAGTCAATTTCTTCGCAGAGATAATGGATTAAAGTAAAAAATGAGCGAAGTGTGAAATTTAAAATGTATTTCAAGAAAAATCACTTAAGAAAGTTCAAAATTACTCGAATTGTTGAAATTATTTTTACATTGTTATGATAATGCAGAAAGGGAATTTTATTTTTAAATGCATTTTAAAGATACTATGCAATGTTTCTTTTTTTATAGAATATTTTTACATTTTTTATGATTTTTTGACAGATTGAAGAAAGTCTAGATGGAAATGTTTTTAGTTTTGTAAACCTATAGGTTTATCTGATCCGAAGACCGTTCGATTGTGTAATTTCGTAATCAAGGTCAATCTTACTTTACTCCCTGTCGCCATCTATCGAGCAAAAGAAACATTAAATATTAAAAAGAATATTGGGGGGGGACTGTCAAGAGGATTAGTTTATGAGAGTGAAGTTACATAGTAAAGCTTCCTTTTAAAAATTGCTCATAATTTACTGTAAATTTAGGATATGGGTATAAATCCCAGTGTAACAACTTTGGAAGATTTGTAGATTTAAATGGATTATATAATTAAAAGACTATGGAACACAGAACGGGAATGCAAATACTATCGATTCAACAGTTGATGAAAATAAATAAAATAGTCAACAAAATCATAAAATAGTATACTCGAGCTCGACCAAATAGTTGTTACGTTCCAAAGAGTCATGGAGGCTCCCTCTGAAATCTCAAAGTTCGATGCAATTTATGAAAAAACTTATCTTCAAGAATGGCCAAAATTGTGAAAAATTTAGAAATGTGTTTTGAAGTTAGGTAAAATTAAGTTAATTATTTACACCAGAGGTGTCAAACTTGCGGCCTACAATGAACATTTTTGTGGTCCGGCCAATATATCGGCACACAACAATATGTAATAAAAAAAATTTTAAAAATTTCTCGCCGAAATTGAAAGGTAGTAGTAGAGAAGAGATGTCAAGAGAGAGATAGAGTGTGTGTGTCAGAACGTAAACATTTAATATGTCTTGTTCTTTTACATGTTTATTATAATGTATTATTCAAAATAAACCTAGGTTTCTGTAAATATTGATTTTTTTTTTTTTTGCGGCCCACCTTAAATTAAACCTTGTTTGTTTGGCCTAAGCAATACCGGATTACTCATTAGATGGAGTGGGCAATTGCCTATGGACAATTAGGGGCCCACAAGAGCGTATTCTGTTTTCTGTTAGAGCTCAAAACACAAGCTACAGGGCCCCGTAGATTCGACTGCCTAGGGGCCTCCATGTCGTTTAATCCGACACTGGCCCCAAGTTAGCCTTTGAGTTTAACACCCCTGACTTATACTTAATACATTTTGTAAGATTCGGAATGCAATGCATCGCCGAAATTTAAATTTCATTCTGAATCGTACATAAAATTTGTGAGTTTCATAAAATTGTATATAAAAATAATTCAATTTATGTTATATTACAAAAGAGGCCAAAATATGGAACAAGTTTAGAAATTATGTTTTAAAATTTTGCATAATTCTGTAAATGTGTATCTAAACATTATTTAATTTATATATATATATATATATATATACTAAAGTTTGGATACTAAAGTTTGGACATGAACATGGATGCTACAGTATCTTTAAATAAAGAAGACTTAGGACTGCTTTGTGGGATTAGAATCATATTTGTAGATAATAAACCTTCTTCCTTCTAGCACTGAGAAAAATCCTAAACAATATAGAGGACAGATATTCTAATGTCAATTATGAATAAAAAGGTTAAATGACATGAACAGCATTCGAAAATGTTTAGAACACTGCTCGAATCAAAGAACTATAAATCATTTATTGCCAGATTCCGTGATTTAAATACAAGCTCAAAGCTAGAACAAAAAACACTTTTTTTGTAGTAAATTTTCTAATACTAAAAGGTAACAAATAATGGTATACCAATTTTAAGTAAAGCTAAAATTCTATCAATGATGCTAGGAATGATTCTATGTAACAATGTATTGTTGTATAGAAAAACGTAACCCAGTGTGTTTGTGTGTGTGTAAGTATAAACCGTCTACTTAACTGTTATAAATCTAACATAAAGCTAAACAATACGTAGAAATATAATAAAGTACTATTAAGTTATAATCAAATAGCCTCAATAATATATTAATATACTCTTAGTCTTAGAAGTTAATATTGTAGGGTTAAATATTATAAGTATATTTTTATCACTGACAAGCATTGTTGACCTCTCTCTTGACAAGAAACGTTATAGTAAATATCGACCAATAATAACCTTTGTGTTGGGCATATTGCACGTGAATAATTTTAAATGTATAATTTAGGAGAATTTTGCTTCCAAATTTCCAAATTGTTTTAACATCCAATCAGTCCTGCTGTTTTGAAAACACAAATGGCGTCCAGACCCCTATACCAGGGGTACTCAAACTTTTTCCGCTGGGCCGTATACATATGTCAGCTATTACAAGCGGGCCGCATGCATATGTTAGTTATATCACGCGCTCCACAACTTGAGGATAAATGGGGGAGGGATGCTTTAAGACCATTGACAATTTTAAATGTTGAAAATTGATCAAAATGTTATAACTCCTGTTTTGCCTTTTTAATTATTAGTTTTTATATTTTTTTATTTGTGTCTCTAACACTAAATTAGAAGCATTTAAAAACACTCCTTCACAATTTCTGCATCATTAAACGGTTTCATATGATTACCAATAATATAACAAACTTCATTGGATGTCTTTGTTACCGCTGTGATATTACCACTGACAAAAAAACTTTGTTGCTGTTGCAAAGATTATTCAAGAAAGCCTATTTATCACCTCTTGAAAGACATCTTGTGACGAATCTGCACGGCACTTTATCACTAATACTCTTGGGCGTTTGAGGGAATTGTAAATTCGCGTATATTTCCAACCAGCTCCAAAAGGAGAAACCAGGATATGCAAATGAATCAAAGTATTTAAGGAGAGTGCTGTAAGTTAGCAGGAGAAGGATATTGAGCCAAGAGTTACATTGACGGAGTTCTAAGAAGATTCAAGTTGATTGTGGGATTATCTTCTGGATGATTATCAGGCAGCTATCTACATTCGGATAGTTTGAGCCGACTGGAAAGGAGTGAAGTAGTAAAAGTCCGGTGATATTTAAATTTCAATTATCGGATCTTAAGAGTAAATATATAATAGAGTTAGTGGAAAGTTAATGGTTGCTAGTAATTCAAATTGCGTATATATCTCGGTCCTCTTATTCCGGTAAACCCGTTCGATATTGTGTTTAATAGTTGATTAGTATCATATTTCGTGATTTAATTTAATAGTAAAGTTCAATCCCATTAAGGTAGACATATTGATTCATTTTTGTATTTAGAAGGTTGATAATTGATTCAATTGAATAAATGTAATTTGTTATTGCAAAAATGTGTCGTCTGGTAATTCTTTGCCTCAATTCAATCTTGGTGTCCAGGGTGGAACCCAGGGGGGTTCCCACAATCTTTGAAGAAAAGTGCCATTGGATGTGTGTGTGATTCTTGTTTATTGGTATTTCTTAAATACATCACTTCCGTGACAAATCAAACAATTACTGATCCATGTTTGTTTTTCACTACAAAATAGTCAACCTTCCAATCGTCTTGAAACAATATATTTTCTTCGAATATTTTTCGCTTGCAAGATATGAAAGACAAGTTAAAAATTAGTTCCACCAGTAAAATGGTTGCAACTCTACTGTTATCTGTTATCACTAACCGTAACCGTTCAAAATAGAAAAAGAATATCAATTCTTACCCATACGACACCGACAGCAAAAGGCAAAATTGATATATTTGATTTATTGACAAAGAATTTCCCGCCAAATTTTTAGTACAATGTTCTTAACAAAGTAAATTTCTCAGAGCAATGCGCCATGACCTTGCCACTCAAAAATGTTCGGTGGGCCGCAGGTTGAGTAGTTAGAGCGTGGTTCAAAATTGTAAAAGGCTGTTCTTGATTATGCTGTCTCCTTCAGCACTCGTGTTGCTTCACAGTGTAACATAAACTTAAAGCAATCAATCCTTTCCTGCCCATTTCGGAATCTGCTTAACAAGTTGATTATGAGCTCTGATTGGAGCATTTGGCTAACACTTAGTTTTTGCAGTATTCCTTTCTAACAAAAACAAACTAACTTGAGGATTCCATGTCTAGGTATATTTAGTAGTAGTATTTAAATATACCGTTAGAGAATAACATATCAAGTAAGTAGATTGCAGCATTAAGGTATACGACTACGTTCGGAACCGTGATTTTGCAAAAGCGTAAACATGGATAATATTTATGATATTTAGTGTCACTTAGATTAGAAAATGTATATAAAATGGGGTTTTAAGAATAGTATTACAATAAAAAAGTATTCAAGTACAATATTTTGACAAAAAATGAGCATAGAATGACCTATTTTCAAAATATTCTCCTTTTGTGAAAAATGCTTCTATTATAATAATATTTTGCCTGTTTATAACTCAAACCGCTGTACAAAGGCTCAACTAGAATTTTTAAAATATATAACTTAGAAGTGGGTTTATCTATGTTTTACGACAACACAGGGAAGAAATTTTAAGAAAAAAACGCCGATAATTATTTCAAATTGTTGTAACTCTGAAAATAATGTGAATTTTTCAAAAATCGTAGTTGAGCCTCTGTACAGATGTCTGAGCTATATGCAGGCAAAATATTAATATAATAGAAACATTTTTCATAAAAGGAGAACATTTTGAAAAAATGTTATTCTAAGTTAATTTTTTGCCGAAATATTGTATTTAAATTATTTTTTCTGTCAAAATGTCCTTAAAATTATTTTATACATGTATTCTAATCTAAGTGACACTAACTATCATGAAAATTATCCATTTATGTGCCTTTTTAAAATCACGGTTCCGAATGTAGTCGGATACCTTAAACTATTAAACACGTTTTCTTCTTTATTAAATATAAAGAAAGAGAGAAGGAAAGAGAGAGAGAGAGCTATATAGAGGTCCGACTGTATGTATATATATATATATATATATATATATATATATATATATATATATATATATATATATATATATATATATACAGTCGGATCTCTATATAGCGAAGTCGCTAAAACCCCAAAAAATGATCGAAAATTCGTTATACAGAAGTTCATCTTTCAATTTTGTTTCTAAACCACATAAAACAAAATTTTAAATTCATAAACGCTATATATTAAAAAAATAACGATTCACACTTTTTTGTAAGTTTTATATATTTATTTTATATATCTTACCTATAAAAAAAGAAAAGAAAGAAAAACTGCAATGAAAGTTTTTCGGCGCATTTCTGAAGAGTTAAATGTTTTTCTTTGATGCTTAAGCGCTTACGTTTTAACATTTTAGAGCTACAAGAAACAAAGCTACCAGTACGACTGATGAACATTATAAATGAACGGAGACTAGTTCAAGGACACGTTGACATGAAACAACTCCATTGAGGGTTAAAGGGAATATCGAAGATGTTTATAGTGAACAGGATTAGGGGGTTAAAGGAAACACTTCTTGGAAGAAACGCCCAGAATTGTATTGCTTCCGGCGAGTTAGGCATCTAATAAAACCAGTTCAAGATTTATGACCACCATAAGGAGTGTAAAAAGAGAGAATAACTTGAAATGGCCGGAAATACTTTAAAAATAGGGGGAATTAAATCACAAGAGAAAAAGTTCGTTATATAGAAAGTGTACTTCGCTATTGGGAGGTCATTTTAAGAGGAAAATCGTGAAATGTTTTTGGTTCTAGAAAAAAGTTCCCTACGTAGAAAAATTCACAATAAAGGGGGGGGTCACATGTATATATATATAATAACCTTTTGATATAACTTGACTTAACTCAGTAGCGCAACAGCCCATGAGGGCCAATGATTATTGTGCCCATATCAGTATATGTGAATTTGGGCCCTGAGGTGCATGAGCAGATGTTCCGATCAGGTGATCTGTCTGACGCGAAGCCTCCAGGGTTAAGTTCCCAAGCAAGCTTCGTACTCATTTATAGACCCACTGAAGGAATGAAAGGCTGAGTCGACTTTGCCTAGCCAGAGGTTTGAACCTCGGACCTGTGGTGCGGACGCGCGATGCACTACCACTCAGCAACTGGACTTGTTATTGTAATATATCCGATGAATAAAAATTTCTTCAGTGATTTATAATATCTTTAAATTGTGTTCAGTTTTTTAATTAGTTTTTTTCTCTCAATGATGAAATGAATTCACTTATTTGTAAGAAGAATCCAATAAGTCATTAAATATTATGACTCATCAGCTTATTTATGTTCTATTGTTGCAGTAAATCATTAATGCATTTTCGAAAAAGAATGGAAACTTCAGTCATTCTCATTTGTTGCGAAATCTGAATAAATTTTAGCTTTAACGAAGTCATTAAATATGATCATTCGAATATTTAAATAAAGTTTTACCAGTATGTGGAAAGCAATTACAGCACAAAACCTATTTCTTCAATGCAACCCAATTTCAATGGTTATATTTTTTGGCTAATGACTGTCATATTTTAAAAGAATAATAAATTTTTAAAAAATTGGATGAAATATTTTTTTAAATTTAAAACACGTGCGTGATTAATGTGATATAATTTAAAATACAACCACGAAAAGAAAAACAGTCTTTTTTTTTCATGTTTAGTACACGCATATTTGAAATAAAAACAGGTTTGTTTAAACCAATTCTATCACAAAATGCTCTCTTATATTTGAATCATATGTTTTGTTATGTTTGATTCAGTAATTACATCTCTTCGGTAATGGAACATTAAAAGTATATGTAAAACAATCGTATCGTTATGTGAATTAATTTTTTCCGGCATGCACAACAGCAATATAGAACAAAACCATGAATTTGCGCAATATGTATTGTTGCACGCTTATAAATTGGAAGTTCTCAACAACTCGACTATTTTAACTCGTAACAGAACGCCAGAAAATTCGTCTTGCAATGAGCAAAAACGGAAATTTCAAGGAACGCTCGTTTTTGCCACTTTTTATTCTTTTTCACATAAATGGAATGGATACACTCTCTCTACCTAAGTCTATCCAGGAAAACAAGATTTTATCATTTTTCTGGAAATCTCCAAAATATATTTACAATTTCATTTTATTTCTTACTATATTGGGACAAACTGCCTGGACGGTGCTGCAGTCGGACAAGAGCAAAGAAGTTACATTACTCACTTTCATCTTTCTTCAAGTATCCGCACACATTTCCGTTTTCAAATCTAAATCAAACATTAAAAAGTTACTGAAGAACATGTCTCATATCTTCAAGATGTTGCATTGTTCGCACATAAGAAAAACTCCAAAGATTTCCATAGTGTTATATTGCGTCGCCATGACTTTCATTTCTGTAGCTTTCATTGTCTTGTATTTCAAAACCAACCTGAGAGTTCTAGGACAATTGGATATCAGGAATTCGATTTACGTTGATGAAAAGTTTAGAGTATATTGTTCTATTGCTCTAGACATATGGTATGCGATGAATATTTTCGTGGAATTCAGCATTGCCATGCCTATGATAGGCTATTATTATTTTGTATGTATTTACATGAAGCTGCTATTGCGTGAATTTGTTTCAAAAACGAAGGTTTTAATTCATAAGGCTGATTATTACACCATATTTCAAGTTTATCGTGATATTTCAAAATTAATTACGTCTCTTGACGATTTTCTTGCCTATTCTGCATTTGTTAATGTGTTGTGTACCGTAACTGGCCTATTTTCTTCCTGCTACAGCCTCATGTTCTTCTCAGGAGACGATTCTTTGTCCATTATTTTTCTCCTGGGAACTATAATTATTTACTTTTCAATGTTTTTCATGATTATGTTGCCGGCCTCTAATACAAACGAAGCTATCAGAGTTGCTCAAGGTACTATTGCTTCGGTTCCTGGATGGTTTCCACTGCAGTACAAAAAGCTGAAGATTTACGTGCAGACGAAATTCAAGCATCAAGAGTTAGGACTGTCATTATGGAAAATTTATACCATTGATAAACCTTTACTAATCAGTACACTAGGTGCTCTTGTGTCGTACGGTATTCTGTTAGGAACGTTAGGAAGTATTAGAAATTCCAAACACAGTTAAACAAGTATTGTTAATAGTACAATTGGAGTTATGGTGGATGAAATTAAGGAATCATAAGAATGGTTAGTTAAGTGGTCTCAGGGGTGTTAACTTTGTCTGGAGGGCTGAAAATATAAACAATTTTTAAGTAGATGTAATTCTTTGAAATTACAGTTAAATATATCGAATCTTTTGCACATTATTTATAAAGGAATTATGCTTCAAAAAAGTGTAAGGGTTTAAAATATAATCATAATTTAAAAAATTATAAACATGCGAAACATTTCTGTAAGAAATATTAATTAAGTTTTACGTTGCGCGTGATATTTTCTGAAATAGTAACTATAATTACTAGCAATAAGGTGATTTATAAAGTTAAATGTATCCTTATCACACTGTAGATATTTTTATATAAATAGAATAATAAATTATATATATATATATATATATATATATATATATATATATATATATATATATATATATTTAAAAATAAATTACATTAAAAAATTTTTAATTTCAATATTTTTCAAATATTTTCAAATACAAAAGATATATAATTCTAAAAATAGGTAGGGTTTAAAAAGTATGATATATTTTATAATTTTATTAAGTTTTTTGCATCAAAAGCTACTATTTTAGAAAATTGCATGCGCAACGTAAAAAAATTAGTTAAGATTTATTACAGAAAAATTTCTTATTTTCACATGCTTATAATTTTTTAAATTATAATGATGTTATAAACATCTTGTACTTTTTTGAAACCTCATTCCTTTATAAAAAATGTGCAATGGATTCGAATTATTTAATTTTAATTTCAAAGAATTATATCTATTTGAAACTTGTTTATATTTTCAGCCCTCGAGAATAAATTAACACCCCTGAGATTTCTTAAAGGAAAATCATACTTTTCATCTAAAATTGCTCCTATATATTGCACCATTTTTTTTTCAAAACACTTTTCTGGAATGGTTCATCAACTAACACTTATAAAGCACTTAACTACTTTTATGTTCCTGAAGATGGAACGTTGTAACCGATTTCTGGAGTCACGAAATTTTGTGAAATTATTTGATGTTGTTGCTAGTGCCACCCGATTGCTAGGGTCAGATCGAGAACCCAAAAAATTCAATACGTCTGTCGTTTTGGCCTCAGCATTGAGCACCATTCAAGTGACAGTACGTTTTTGATCATTTCAGCCCCAATTTTAAGGGAGAATACTCCGGGCCACTTATCAGGGGTCTCCTACGTCTTTTTCCCTGCTACCAATCTCTCGAGAGCCTTCCCAGATAAATAGTGTCCTATGCCACACGTTTAAGCACTTCCATGCCTTCTCCGAGATTCAAAGCCGGGCTCTCGACACAGCAGTCTGCGTCACTATCCCGTCAACGTGGCGAAAATTATTTAAATATTATATAATTTGGGAATTAATGTGTTCTGTTCATCAATTAATATTGTGAAATTATGTGTTCCCTATGACAATACAATATTTTATTTCATTGTTTAATTATTGATTGATTCATTTCAGTCAAATTTTGATATCCTATAAAGAAACGCCCTTTAAGGATGAATTTTGTAATGGCAGCAGAGAGGAAAGAACTATTTGCCAATTAGATCTATTTTTGAAACAAAACAATGAACCAAGCCGTTCCTTGAAAAATTGTTAAAATTCAATATTAATATTTTTCGAGGGCTGTTTTTTAAGTGAGGTCCGTTTGTTTTTAAAAAAATAACGATAATATTTTGTTTAAAAAAGCCTTTATTTTAGGGTTGTACATACACGTTTACCTATTTACATAGTTGCCGAGTTTATTGATGCATTTGTCATACCTTAGAATTAAGTTTTGAAAACCCTCTTCAAGGAAGTCTGCCTCCTGGTTTAACAGCCAATTCACGGCCTCTTTCACTTTTTCGTTGTCACTGAAACGCTTCCCGCCAAAACTATGTTTGAGGTACCGGAAAAGGTGGAAATCGCTCGGAGCAAGGTCGGGGCTGTATGGTGCATGGTTCAAAACCTCTCAGCCAAAAGATTCGATAAACTCCCGAGTCGTTCGAGAAGTGTGAGGCCTTGCGTTATCGTGGAGGAGCAAAACACCTTTTGACAGCATGCCGTGCCAGTTGTTTTGCATGGCTCTTCGGAGCTTCCGTAGAATTGCATAGTAGGCACCTAAGTTGATCGTTGTTCCTTGTGGCATAAAGTCCACCAGCAAAACACCGCGCCAATCCCAGAATACTGTTGCCATAATCTTGCGCTTTGATTGCGTTTGTTTGCTTTGACCTTGACGGGAGAGGATGAGTATCACCATTCCATGGACTGTTGCCTTGATTCCGGCGTGATATGGGATACCCATGTTTTATCTCCAGTAACGATTCGACTCAACATGTCATCATCCCCTTCTTCCTCGTAACGATTCAAAAAGTCCAATGAAATGACAAATCCTTCTCTTTGTGTTTTGCTATAGAGTCTGAGTACCCACCGAGAACACAATTTCTTAATGTTGAGGTCTACAGTCACAATTTTGTACACCACCGACCGAGAAACGTCAGGAAACTCCAATGAAAGAGTGGTTATCGTGAATCTCCTGTTCTCGCGAATTTTTGTTTCAACTGCTTGCATCAAATCATCAGTGATTACAGAGGGCCGGCTTGAGCGTTCTTCATGATGGACGTTTGTTCGCCCATCTTTAAATTTCTTGATCCATTTTCGAAATTTGCTGTCACTCATTGCATCTGTGCCATAAACTTCGGTTGTCTGGGGATGAATGTTTGCCACCGACAACAGACCGTATCTCACACTTGGCGGGCGATTTAATCACCTTAAACATTTTGAAGACACGCAGTTAATCTTACACGACTGCTACAGAGCTGGAAATTGCGCATGTGTGTGCGCAAAGGATGCTGGTATGTGACGCAGAGACTCGTTGCGACGCACGCACGAACTAGGGAAATATACGCGCCAACGGACCTTATTTTAAAAATAACCCTCGTAGTCCATTATGAAATATATAAAAATAGACAAATAATCATAAATCAAAAATTTTCGAAAAACTATGCTTTTATTATTATATGGAAGAGTAGAAAATAATTTTTTAAAATAAAAATATTATTAAAATATAAATCATAAAAACGTGAGGATACTCAAATTGGGGGAGGCTGTAATTTCTAATTTGCATAATTCGGAATTTTAAGCCTTTTTCTAGTTTTTAATGAATTATTTCGTTTGTAGCTTTATTTTTTTTCAATGCTTCACTAATTTACAAATTTTATGTTAACTTCCAGGTTTCTTATAGAAAAAAATTTTTTTACTCCTTAGCACATTAATTATAAAAACTTTTTTTTTTAAAATAAAACGCTTTTTAAAATTTTTGTTTCAAGAACCTTTTTTTTTTAATTTTGCGTATATTCATATATTAATTGTAAACGCATTACTTTCTTAATACTTGTCTGCTTAAAACTAAGTTATGTATAAATTATTATTACAAAATTTTATGTTATACTTATTATTTTCTAGAGCATTTTAGTATTTATTATTCAATTTAATTTTGAGAATTTATCTTAAATAATTACTTTTAATAATCATGATATTTTTAAAAAAGTAGTATTTTTTCTGTCAGATGCAAACAAGAAATAATTATTAAGGCATAAAAAAAACTCTGCAAAAATAATGTATTTCTGTTTACAAATGATTAATTTTCAGTTGTTTATTTAGTAAAATATATAATAAAAGCTTTTTTAATTGAAGCCCAACTTGCTAATGTATGGTCATTTAATACTTGATAATCTAAACTTCAATTTTACAGCTATCGAAAATAATTGTATTCTTGATACCTTTAAAATATTTAACTTAAATCAATTGTGTATGGTTTTATGTAAACAGATTTAAAAAAACAAATTGCTCCTTTAAATTCATTTTGAAATTTTAAAATGATTGTGCAATTTTTTTCAAATAATTTAGTTTGTGATAATCTACAATTTGGTTCTAAATCGTGGCCTATGACCACGAAACCAGATGACATGGAAATATAACTAATTATTTAATAAATTGTATTTACAAGTTTTTTTGAGTATAACAGTTTTATTGTGAATTATCATAAGAAAAACAAATAATATATTTAAATCTTTCTGAAAGAACAGATCCCCTTGAATAAAAAAATAGTTAATGGAAAAAAAATTTACGGAATGTTTGTCTTTGGTGTGTCAAAAAATATTGGAAATTACTGGGTTTCTGCTAGCCTTAAAAACTATTTGTAACTTTATAAATCAAATTTTTCCATGTAATTTGCTTTGTAATGAGGTACAAATTCTACAATTTTAATTGTTATAAAATAAATAAAAAGAAATTTGAAGTATATATATATATATTTAAATATATAAAAACAATCACAATTATCAATTGAAATATATGAATCTTATAATACCAAAACATTTCAAAATATCAATGGCGAATATAAAAGATAAAATTCCATCGTTTTCAAACAAAATTAAAAAAATTATAAAATAAAATAAAAATTTATAAAATATCCAAGTGCAATCTCGGACTTAGTACCGATAAGTGGGGTTAAACTAGTTTGATGGCGCCAACCTTCCCCCTATTGCAACTTGGTAAATTAATTGGAAAATATCCAAATTTCAAAAAAAAAATTTTTAATTTAAAATTAAAAAGTTAAAATTAAACCATTATACTTGAAAAATAAAACTATTCGCCATCGCATTCTGAAAGATATTACAATATTAAAATTTAAAAACAATTTAGTGCATAATATAAGATTATATATATATATATATATATACCGGGTGGGCAAAAAGTCCGTAAAAATTTTTAAAATTCATAAATCCGGAGAAATGAACGAAAAAAAAACTGTTTGCAGGATCAGCATTAGTATGTCACGGGATTTTTTTAAGCTAGAAAAAAAAATAATTCGAAAATCATCCGGTAGGTGGCGCTGATGTACGCAAATCAAAGAAACAATGCATACATAATGAACAGAAAACTTTCACAACTTTATTACACCAGAATATGTTCCACATGACCACCACCACAGGAGAGAAGACATTCCAGACGAGTGACAAATCCAGCAACGGCAGAGTGCAACACGTCCGGATGTATGGAGGATACTTCTCTGCGGATCGCATCTTTCAGTTCCGACAGACTTGATGGACCGGATAGATACACGCGAGATTTCAAATATCCCCACAACCAGAAGTCTGCCGGTGTTAAATCTGGAGATCGAGGAGGCCATGGGTACCTGCAGTGCCTGCTAACGATTCTGTCTCCCCGAACGTCTGTATCAGGAATGCCTTAACCGGGTTAGCAGTGTGACTGGTTGCTCCATCCTGCATGAGCGTGACATTCGAAATCTGACCTCGTTGAATTAAGCATGGCACGACAGTCTCCAGCAGAAGCGTTAGATAACGCTGAGCATTTACCGTTTCCGTTATCCATCCATTTACTGGGCACTGTGTTTCAAAGAAGAACGGTCCTATGATAAATGAACCCGTGAAACCACATCATGCTGTCACTTTTGGGGAATGCAATGGCTTCTGTGTGTACTCACGTGGATTAGAGGTCGCCCAAATGCGACAGTTATGGTTGTTAACGTCACCATGAAGCGAGAAATGAGCTTCATCTGTCCACAAGATGTTAAAAACCCAGGTGGGATCCTGTTCCATTTTAGAGAAGGCCCACTTCGCAATTGCTTCCCTCTGTGCGGTATCTGCTGGCAAAAGTTCATGGCACGATTGCAATTTGTATGGGTACAGCTGGAGGATTCGACGAAGAATATTGTGGACAGATGATGGTGGTAAGCCCAATCGTCTGGCAGCTTCACGAGCACTGTTAGTCCCTGAAGCTGCTTCGGACGCAATCGCTTCCATTTCGACAGCAATGCAGGGTGCACGTGCTTCTTTCAAGCATGGTCGTCCGGTTTGTGCTCGATCCTCCAACTTTCCAGTTTCCTCAAAACGTTTAACAAACTTTAAGAGACCTGCAGGTGTTAAAGGGCCTTTTCCCCTCTTCATATTTTTCGGAATTTACGCAAGGCAATGGTCGCTGATTCCTCGTTCATGTAAAATAGCTTCACCAACAAAGCTTTATCCGGCGCACTTAGCATCCTTGTTCACATTCACTGTATGTAATGGGGAAATGAGTGTGGATTCATTGAGAGCAAAGGTTTTTATAGCCGTCTAATTTGCATATTTAAACCACAGACGCGCTTGTAACAGCGCCACCTACCGGATGATTTTCGAATTCTTTTTTTTTTCTAGCTTAAAAAAAAAATCTCGCGACATACTAATGCTGATCCTGCAAACAGTTTTTTTTTTCGTTCATTTCTCCGGATTTTATGAATTTTTAAAGTTTTTACGGACTTTTTGCCAACCCGGTATATATATATATATATATATATATATATATATATATATATATATATATAAATTTTCTCAATGAAATGTCTAAGAATGTTTGGATAAAAGGAAATGATATAAAAATCTACTTAACAAGTTTTAATCTTAATTATTAATTTTTGAGATTATATTGTAATGGAAACAAGTAATATATAAAATAAAAAAAATTTTAAATCAATTTCTAATTAGGTCAACAAAGAAAAATTTTATTTTAGTTACTCTTTATTATGATAGAATCACAGTATTAAGTGGTAATTAATTATTATTAATTATCATTAAAGTATCGTATTGTCATGCAAAACAATTGTGTATATTAAATTTTTGTTCAACACTGAATGCTTTAAAACGTGAGAAAAAAAATCTTTTTAAAGTGTCGACCCACAAGTCGCTAAAAATGAAGCCAACGTGACTGTATCTGTAGTTCTTTAAATACTTAGCTTTAGTCAATTAATTATAATTCAATTATTGTATTGTCACCCAAATCAATCGTGAACAGAAAATTTCAGCTCAAATGAGTGCTTTAAAATGTGAGAAAATAGCTTTTAAAGTTTTGACACAAGTCGTTAAAAGGGTCACTAAGTCACCAAAGATGATGCCAACGTGGCTGTATCTGTAATTCTTGGAATAATTAATTTCAATTAATTAATTTTTATTAATTAGAATTAAATTACCGTATTGTCATTCAAAATAATCGTGTATACAAAATTTCAGCCCAATTGAACGCTTTAAAATGTATTTTATTAACGATTGAAAATTTGAACAGGACATATATGAAATACTTCTATAATAATTCTGTTGAGTGGTAAAAATAATTGTAAGACGTGTCGAGTGGATGCCATTACCATAGCGAATCAAAGGATAGGGTGTGGCCGGTGGTGAGTGATTCCTGTATGTTGATGCATTTTCTATGTTTGGATTGACGAGGCAGTCTTGTAATTTAGTAAATCCAATTTATTGAATATCTTAAAACACCTAGATATATTAATTACATTGAGCATGAACGACGCAACACAGTCAAAGAAACTACAACACGCAGCCGGCTACATGACTACAGAGAAACGAGCGAAGAGAGCCGAGATTTCCAGAGACATCGGTTTTTATACCCGACGGTGAAGACCGCGTGACATTTTTGTAATAAGAGCTCTGATTGGTTACAATAGGCGGGAAAGGGATATATGATGTAATAATATTAGTCGATTACGATTAAGATCAGGGTATTAGTTTCGAACCAAATAATTAAAAGATTATTTGAATATTATTAAAAAGATGCTATGGGGAATTATTACCTATATATATATATATATATATATATATATATATATATATATATATATATATATATATATATATATATATATATATATATATATATATATAGGGATATTGGGAACTAATAGTAGGAATTGAGAAAAAGTGAAAAATAGGGAAAATTGTGTCTAAACCTGAAGTGACATTTTCATTGCTGAATGTTTAACAATGATAAAATTTTATTGAAGTTGATCACAAACAATAATGGTTTTAAAAAATCCACGAGGTTTGAAAAATAGCCAGTTCAAACAGTATTATTCTTCAATTCCTCCTATTAGCTCACACTCTCTATATATTTATTTATTTATCTTCGTGGAATTTTCAATCGTTAATAAAATACATTTTAAAGCGCTCAATTGAGCTGAAATTTTATATACATGATTATTTTGGATGACAATACTGTAATTTAATTATAATTAATAAAAATTAATTGATTAAAACTATTTATTCAAAGAATTACAAATGCAGCCACGTTAGCATCCCTTTTGGCGACTTGTGTCCAAACTTGAAAAGATTTTTTCTCACATTTTAAAGCACTCATTTGAACTGAAATTTTCTGTACACCATTGTTTGTAGTAAAAATACGATAATTTAATTGTAATTAATTTAAACTAATTGATGAACTAATTATTTAAAGAAGTACAGATGCAGTCACGTTGGCTTCATTTTTAGCGACTTGGGTCAAAACTTTAAAAAAAAAAATTTCTCACGTTTTAAAGCATTCAGATGAACTGAAATTTTATTTTCACGATTGTTTTGGATGACAATACGATACTTTAATGATAATTAATAAAAGTTAGTTACCACTTATAATGTTGTGATCTCTCAAATGTATATACATATTTAGTTTATTTGTAACTATTTAATAAAAAGTAGCTAAAATAAAATTTTTCTTCGTTGATTTAAGTAGGAATTGACTAAAATAAAAAAAAAATTTATTACTTGTTTTAAGAAAGCATTTGGTGTAAAATGATAGAATTTAGTGAGATATTGCAAAAGTGTATTTAATATGCTTATCAATATCAAAAAGCACATTTAAGAAGAATATAACATTGCCTAACATGAGCTATAAACTAAACGAAAAATGAAACATTCTTAATGAGGGTTTTTTCCAGTTTTAGACATCTTCTACATTACAGGGATGCTAACGATTTGAGCAGTGAATACTTAAAGATATAAATTTCGTATAGTTATGCAAATTCTCTGATATATAGGGATAGTAAATACTAGTTTTTTTTGTGTTTCATTCCTTAAATTACTGGTGGGAGTATATAAAATTTAGAAAACTATTTAGAAAGCATAAAATTTACTAATTTTCTTATAGGACTTATTTTTTAAAGGTGATTTAAAAAAAATGTAAGTATCATTTCTGAATGTTATTCTAATTTAGAGGAGCTTAATTGGAAAGTTTATTAAAATTATATCGTTATTACTTTCAATAAAAGTTCTATTACTTATCTCACACCTGATAGACAGTAACATCAGATCAAGGTCCACGAAATTCATCATAGTTAGCCATAGTTTAGAACACCATACAAATGACAGTGTGATTTGTCTCGGTTCCACCTCAATTTTAAGGGCGAACACACTGGAGTCAGTCGGGGGGGCCTCCCACCTCACTTCCACTGCTACCAACCGCCCGCACTAGAGGACTTATGGCTCAACGGCTATTTAGAGTACCCTCATTACAATCGTTATGCATCTCATCATTGCATATGCTTGTCCAGTCAGGGGATTCGCTGCTAATACTAACATTAATATTTTAAATATTGTGCAAAATTCATTTATTCGTATGATTGTCAAAGTCACTCGCTACATGCGAAATGACGACATAAACAAAGCATTAAAAATTAATAGTTTCTCAAAGCACATATCCAAAAAAAATAGTCATTAACTTTTTCAATGCTCTTCCTAATACCAATAACTTTAATATGATTAATTTAAATGAGCACAATGTTAATAAAACTGAAAGGCCATGGCGAATCCTTCTAGATTCTTACAATCACCTTAATTTTTCTGTTTTTTTGCAATAATTTTTCAATTATTGCTCCCATAGCAAATTTGTTTATTTATAAATATCTTATTTTAAACTTTTCTAAATTTTTTTTGCCCCACTGGACAAGCTCCTCCCACTTTCCATTTATTTAACTCGCATCCCCTTTGGGCAACCAACCTGAGTCTATATCCTCACCCACTATCGACCAATCAGAGAGTAGCCTCTCAGCTCTCATCCAAGTCAAATTTCCAGCAACATCACGTCAAGAAGACCACCTTAAGCCACGCCTCCCAGATCTCCTCGCAACAACCAATCGCCTGCATGCCACTCCGCAGACTGAAATTCCACCAAACGCCGTCTCCCTCATTAGATTTTCATGATATAGGATTGAAGACAGTGTTTATAGTCCAAATGCCCAAAAACTGCCATCAAGAGTACCCTAATGTTGCAAAACCAATATACATTTACTGAAATTCATGCCTTCGGAATTCTATCCCGGGCCCAACGGCAGAGCAGTCAGCGTTACTAACCGCTATACCAGATGGGTGGCTTAAAAGTTCTCACACGATATTATAGACCAATCTCCACGAAATCAGCTCTTACTCCACCCATATCACGTGGTATACACCTTTTATATTATACTATTTTCAAGATTCATGGAATAATAATGTAATGTTAAAGTACCTTCCATGTGATTCTAGTTCAAGGAATTTTTTTCAGATTGTATAATCAATAACAGCTTTTACGTTAAATAATACAATTTTCAATAAATAGCCTTTTTGATATAATCATAAAATCATTCTTGAATTGTCCAATTTATATAATAAACATAATCTGATCATCAAACTACATTGGTCCTGTAAACAATAGCAATGTTAACCATCCATAAAATTAAAATTAAAGAGGCGTGCCAGATAAAACGAAAAAAAATCATTAATTTTAATTAAATTGCTTGTTCTGTGTATGCTAATACAATTCCTTTATTGATAGGGAAACTTTGTAAGGCACGCAATAAACCAATAAATGGAAAAATATATAAATTTAAGATAGATTTGACGTCACATTTTCAAAAGATATACATAATGCCTAAAAATCACAAATGAGTTTATCTTGTCTGAACTAAGTTTCTTTTGTATTCTAGAATTTTAAGGGTTTAATATCAAAGCATGCATGCATTTTCAAATAAATCTAAAGATAATAATATAGCAATGTTCAAGATGAAACAATCATCAGATAACTTCATAAAGACCTTTTCGCCAATTTTATTTCTTTTCTACATGGCAGGAATACAAGCGACTTCTTGTCCAGAAATATATCTTAAAAACAGATTTCGCATTCTATTGCGGAACACTCCAATGTACTTCAATAATTTTTTCTGGATCTTGACTGTGATATCTGAAACTACATGGGTGATTTTCTTTTCTGATACGAAATTGGAGCTCGCAGAGTGTTTCATTGTTTGCCTCCTGATGACTTGTCGATTTTTTGTATCCAAACACCGAAGTAAAATCCATATGCTGCTTGAAAAACTTGCGGAACTGTCCGAAATTCTACGATCCTCTCTCAATCGTAAGAGATTGTATATTTTAATAGTTCTTTGTAACATTTTAATGATTGGTGTGGCTTTTATTCTCGGAATAGCGTTTATATCATTTAGTTTCAAATATCATGTTAACTCGACAATTTTGGATTCAACTTTTATTTCCGACAAATATAAAAGATATTTCATAACTTCTCGAAAATGGATATTAGGCTTAACTACTATACAAACTTTCGTCATAGCTATTTGTGTGACAAATTATTACTGTTTTGTGTGTTATTGTATTAGACTCTTTTGCTCTGAGTTTGTTCAGAAATCACGAACTTTAATGAAGCAGCCCGGATATCAAACTATATTGCATGTTTATCAAAAAATAACCACCGCAATTGCTTTTGCTGATGACTTTCTTTCCTATCCTGTTTTTATTATCGTTTTAAGTAGCATGGCTGGATTGTTCTGGTCAACCTACAGCTTTGTATTCGTTCCAAGAGATGATAGCATGATTTGCATCTGCTTTTTATCAGGGATAGTCTATTATTCGACTTCTCTTTTAATAGTGATGTTGACCGGAGCCGTTGCCAATCAAGCTGTGGTATTTGCAAGGGAAACTGTTATTTCTCTTCCTGGATGGATTCGTCAACACTATAAAGAGCTGAAGATGGACATACGTCAAAGATTCAAGCACAAAACACATTTTACCTTATGGAATATCTACATAATTGACAAATCGTTGCTAATCAGTGCCTTAGGTACTCTAGTAACGTATGGAATTCTCATAGGTACTTTAGGGAGTGTTCAGGGAAAGAATGAAAACATATGATTATCGTTCAGAAAACATCGTGAGAGTTGTGTATGTAGGTTTTTCATTATGTAGTTTGAGTACTGATTTTTTTCCATCATCAAGATATGCAACATTTTCTTCAATTTTCATTACGTATGGTAAATTTTTTAGTATAAGCCGATCCATGAAAAAACTAGTTTGTTTGTTTGTTTTTTTTTCAAAAATTTACCAAAAATTAGAACCCCGTTTATAAACCGAAATGGAAAAAAAATCCTGCAATTTTAAACATGCCTTTATGAGGAGGAAATGTTGCCAAGTGGATAAAACGAGTTGAATATTTTCCAGACGCCAGCCATTATACTTGTATTTCTGTTGTTGTTGTTATTTCTAATTCCAGATTATCTAGCAAAGCTAGACAATCTCCATAAATCCATTAACATCAAGGAAGTCTAAGAACAGAAGAGGTTCCAGAAGGACCTCGTCCTTTTTGAAATTCAAGCAAGTCAAGATGTGGGCAGGAGAGACGATCTTGGAATAACACAAGTGGCACTCTGGAAATATCTTCTGACCCTGGCGAAAAGAGAGAGATTTTCTATTGCCGCTCACAAAGTGCGAGAAGGCAATCTGGTATTTCCTAGGCATAAGCTTGGATGAACCTCCTGGATTTCTTCTAAAGTACCAAGGATGACTAGGGGGAGTTCTTCCAAAATGATGTAATTCAATCTTCTTAAGGGAAGATAATTCACTGAATGTAAGATACCCACTAGGGCTAACCTCCTCTTCAGCCGCAGTCCTGGGTAAGAAATCGGCTTTCTCATTAAAATCAATCCCCACGTGAGATGGGACTCACTGAAAAAGTACGCAATGATTAGAAGAAATCCGATCAAGAAGATTAAGAATATCAAGGCTAGTTTGGTCCCCTACAGATGTCCGATTGAAAAGATGTTGTATGGAAGCACGGCTGTCAGTCAGAATCCAAGCGTCTTGAAACTGAACTTCGGTTTCACATGCTTACTGCAAACCCCTTCTGATAGCAATAAGCTCCGTTCTAAAAACTGGGCAAAAATTTGGATTTTTGATTTTAATATCCATGACTCCGGTAGGAGTAAGAATGTGTCATCCACTACCAAATATTCCCCCATCACCTCTGCTGCCATCAGTATAGATCTGTAAAGATGTCCGGGAGATACAGTTTATTGTTTTCAAAGCCAGCTGTCTGATGAGATCTGGAATCTCAGAGTGTTTAACAACTCTAGACAGAAGTTCTCCATGGAAATTAATTTCTTCAAGTTTCAGATCGAAGCCCACTGAACATAAAGAATGAGGTTCTACTTTAGCAGAAATGTAAAAGGGAAGAGAGTAGCTTCAATTTACTCGAAGGCCTGGGGTACCTAAAGGGAGAAGACTGACTTAGCCCCAGGTACCTGTCTATTTTAGCTGAGAATATTGGTATAGCCTCCAGATATATTTCTGGTAATCTTATCTGAAGCTAATTTAATGCTTCCCATTAACTTGTTCTTTTTTCCCTATCTGATACTTTCTGCGCTATTATTTTTGTTTAGAAAATGAACGGAAAGAAAAATACCCATACACACACAACACGAGACCATCGACCTGTGTTTCATGCCTTGGAGGAAACACTTGCTGTGTAATTATGTGCATTCAGACATCCCAATGAACGAATGTGGATTTTATAAACTGTTCGGAAACTCGGATTCAGACAATGACTTTGAAGAATTTGCGTGACTTTTATTTTCCTTCGAATAGAAGTTCCATTGAAAACATTTAAAAAGTTAATTTCTTCCAGGTTCATTTTATTTCTGGATTATGGATAAAAAAATGTCGATTTTTTATGCTTATTTTCAAACCTACATATCTTTTCTTAAGGTATCCAACTACGTTTGGAACCGTGATTTGCAAAAGTACATAAATGGATACTTTTCATGATATTTAGTGTCACTTAGATTAGAATATATGCATAAAATTGTTTTAAGGACATTTTGACAAAAAAAAAACTCATTTAAATATAATATTTTGGCAAAAAATTAACTTAGAATAATCTTTTTCCAAATGTTCTCCTTTGGTGAAAAATGGTTCTAATATAATAATATTTTGCCTGTATATAGCCCAGACCTCTCTACAGAGGCTCAACTAGAATGAATTTTTGAAATATGTAACTTAGAAGTGGGTTTATTCATATTTTATGACAACAGAGAGGAGCAATTTTAAGAAAAAAAGGCCAATAATTATTTCAATTGGTGGTAACTCTGAAAATAATGTAAACTTTTCAAAAATCATAGTTGAGCCTTTGTACAGAGGTCTGAGCTATATGCAGGCAAAATATTTTTATAATAGAATCATTTTCCACAAAAGGAGAACATTTTGAAAAAAAGGTTATTCTAAGTTAATTTTTTGCCGCAATATTGTATTTAAATAATTTTTTTGTCAAAATGTCCTTAAAACAATTTTATGCATGTATTCTAATCTGAATGACACTAAATATCATGAAAATTATCCATTTATGCGCTTTTTTAAAATCACGGTTCCGAACGTAGTCGGATACCTTAAACGTAATAGCACCATTCGCATATAAAATTTCCTAACAATTAATGTAAAAAAATCTATTTAAATAAATGAGTGGTTAACCTGCAAAGCTGGCTTTTACCTGTCCCAGACTTCATCACTTTGTGTGATGGTCTGGGAATCAGGATTCAAGACACGGTATAAATTGAAATTTTGTGATACCTGCTGCCAAATTAAACTTGTCTTCAAAATTATCCATTGGTTCAATCAGCTAATGAAGAGATAATGTCATTCTTAGGTCTAAAAACCACGTGTTCATCAGTAATAGCTTGTATTGTAGTTCAGCTTTGGTAGTGAACCAACAAATCAATTCAAACTTAAAGCTATATGAAGCTATAAATATATATGAAGAAAGGTAATATACACCTATAATTTTAGAGGAGGGTCCATACAATGAATGGCAAGAGCTAACGAACTAAAAGTAATTACATGTATATTTATACGTCAGCATCAAAATAAGCACTTAGAAAACACAGGTTCAATTTTTAATTTTTAATAGAATCAATTTACAAATACATTTGCTTAGGGGTAATTTTTATATTTTAGTACTAAAACCGGTTTACCCGTTCTTCACGCGGGTGAATTGAAAAATAAAACAACAGAGATTGAAGAATAAAGAAGTTTTTAATGAGTTAATTTTAAGTGAACTGCAAATTAAACAAACAAAAAAAAAGGCTGTTAGCATATCATTGCTCAACAGAAAATCATATTTGCCAAATTTTAAGTTTGTGGGTCTCTAATAGTTGAAAAAAAGGATTTTTTTAATATATAACGCCCCCCCTTCCCCACTAATTCCCTCGCGAGTCGATTTTTGAAAACCTATTTCTAAGTTGATTTCTTCTCAGTAAAAGTTAGTTTTCCAAAATGCAAAGTTATAGGTTTAGTAGTACAAATTGAATTTTTTTTAAATAAGAAACACCCTCAAGAAAATCCCCCCCGGGGGTGATTTTCACAAAACCCTTAGCAGATCTCTACTTCATGAAAGGAATAAATATATGCCTGCAAAATTTCAAGTCTGTAGCTAATAAATCAAAAACTAAAATAGTTATCTACAACGCCCCTTTAACCCCTCGTAATTCCCTTTGGGGGTCTACTTTTGCAAAACCTCTTTTGTAGCGTAACTCTACTCTATGAAAGGAACATGATTGCTAATTTTCAAGTCTATAGGTTTAATAGTTCACAAACGGAATATTTATTTGTAACGCCTCTTTAACCCTTCGCAATACCCTACTTAGGAGAACCCCTTTCACAAAACTCTACTTAGCAGATCTCTACTCCATGAAAGGAATGTATATATACCTGCTAAATTTCAAGTTTGTAGCTAATAAATCAAAAACTGGGTAGTTATCTACAACGCCCCTTTAACCCCTTGCAATTTCCCTTGGGGGTCTATTTTTGCAAAACCTCTTTTGTAGTGTAACTCTACTCTATGAAAGGAACATGATTGCTAAATTTCAAGTCTATAGGTCTAATAGTTCACAAACGGAATATTTATTTGTAACGCCTCTTTAACCCTTGGCAATACCCCCCATAAGGGTTGATTCTCTGCTTACAAGATTACTCTATGAAAGGAACGTGCTGCTAAATTTCAAGTCTGTAGGCCTAATAGTTTGAAAACGAGAATAATTTTCTATAACACCGCTTTAACCCTTCGCAATCCCTCGGGGACAATTTTCATTAAAAGTAATTTTGTAATAGTTCTCTATTAAAAGAAAGAAACATAACTACCAAATTTCAAATCTGTAGTTCTAAAAAATATTTTAAAAAAACTTGAATAATTATCTATAACGGCACTTAACCCCTCGGAATCTCCCTTGAGTGTCGATTTTTGCGAAATCTTATCTGCTTCCAGAAGGGAACACGTCTACCAAATTTCAAGTCTTTAGTCCTAATAGTTCCGGAGATATCATGATAAGTAATTGGGTTACTTTTTTCCTTGATATATATATATATATATATATATATATATATATATATATATATAAGAGTAAGGGAGGAAACTGGGCGTCAAATTACCTGCGGCAATTGGTATCCGCCTATATGGTGCAGCACTATAAAGAGATACCAACATCCGCGCGGGGAATGTGCTAGGTCTGCAATGGAAAAACTTCAATCCGCAGCCCATTAGAAATAAAAAAAAAAAGAGAAGAGTAAGTCGCTGCCCTACACGGTGAGTCTTTAGGGGTACCGGACTCGAACTCATGACATGCCTGTCATGATCCGATGCCTTGACCACTGGGCAGCCGCAACCCTATTGAGAAGGGTAAAGAAATAAAAAAAAGTACCTTAAGTTGTTAAAAAATATAAGAATATTTTTTTTAAGTTTATAGAGTAGTGCAGTGTGCCACTGAGAATTGTACTGCGGGTCAAATGTGGCACGCGTGCCATAAATTGCTGACAAGTGGTGTAGACTATTGCAGTACATTCTTCATTTTGAAAATTTAGATTCCCTTTTCAAATTTAAGGGCTGCGGTAGCCCAGTGGTCAAGGTATCGGATCAGGGCAGGCATGTCATGAGTTCGAGCCCAGTACCACTAAAGACCCGTCGTGTAAGGCAGCGATGCACGTTAAATCTGTCGAGAGCTGAAGCGTCCTCCCGTTGGTATGGTGCGGTAGTTAGGAGAGGGGTGCCAGCTCAGGTGTCGTCCACGTCACTTGACCATGGTTCAAAATTGCGTGGTCCGTCGCCAAAAGCCCTCTTGTAGCTGAACAGTGCGACGTTAATATTCACTCACTCACTCCCTTTTCAAATTTGACTAAATAGTCTTTTATTCAATACTATTAAAATATTTAAATCTTCTACATATAATTTATTTTTTTATCAGCATATATTACTTATTTCAGAATATTTTACATAAAATAGAACACACGCACGGGACTTTAAATATTTATGGATCTACGATTACTTCAAACAAAATAAATTGATACATGAAAAATTTCTTTTAAATTGATGCATGGTTTAGTTCATGATTTGATGTTAAATTGTTTTGCATTGATATTAAGATTACTTTGACAGAAACAGAGCAAATTTAAATATTAAAGATAGATGAAATCCATGGGAGGAGTCTGGTGAATTTGGAATTCTGAATAATAACAGCAACAATAATAACTGAACATAAAGGCATCATTAAGTCTATTGTGATGAAAAAATATTTTCTAAATCTTGACATTTTTGTACGATTTACCATTATGAAATGGAGACAATTTATAAATTGAAGCATATCAAACAAATAAGAAAAAAAATCGTTGTAATTTTACACTCTTGAAAGAGAAGTGCAAAGAAAACAAAATAAGAGTGGGGGTGGATGTAAAGTCTTAGTAACTTAAAAAATAATAAGTGAGATAAAAACTTAATTTTTAAATTTTTTTTATCCTTACGACTTTTCTGCACAGTCACTATACAAAAAGTTATACACATATTCCAGTGTTATTACACTTTTCAAAAGCCAAGTAGCATTCCACTAAACATTATTGCTCCACTAGCTGCATGGCCCGGCGTTGCTCGGGCTTTCTCTACTTTTATAAAAAAAATTT
This sequence comes from Trichonephila clavipes, assembly GCA_019973935.1. NCBI lineage: Eukaryota > Metazoa > Arthropoda > Arachnida > Araneae > Nephilidae > Trichonephila > Trichonephila clavipes. The sequence goes on along the minus strand of BMAU01019526.1, from coordinate 389,982 downwards.
CCCTTTCCTTCTCTCATAAAATCAGCACTTCTCTAATACTCTTTTTCAAAATGAATTCACCCCCCCCCCTTCCTCAGCTTAGCCCGGCGTTGCTCGGCCTTTTTCCGAGTGTATAACTTAAAATTCACTGTTTCGAATTTTTTTTTACTTCTTTTCTGTCAGACAGGTTTATTCCCCCGGCGTTGCTTGAACATTTTTAAATGCATAACACATTGTCATGGAAATTCCCCTTCCCCTCTCGCTATGATATATCTTGAGTAAGTGAATAGTGGGACTTTAATATTCACTCACTCACTTTGCAACTTTTTAGAACCCGAAAGCGAAAATGTACCTTTTTAAAAATAGTTGTATGTTCAGAAAAGTAGAAATTTTTATAATTACAAAACGTCACAACTGTATTAAATGTTGAATTAAAATTATGGGCATTTTTTTGAAATGTTCGATAAACGGAAAAAAAAGTTTCATGCAATTATTTTTATAAATGAAGAAGTTATAAATACTTTGAATTTGATAAGTAGTTATTAAATATTTAAAATTTGAGTATATTTTAACTGATGCAACATATTTAGAAAATAAAATACTATAAAGAATTAAAATTTATTTAAGTAATTCTCAGTTGAATAAAAATGTTACTTTGTCTTCTATTTTTTTTTAAATACTAAAACTATCTTTTTTACTAATTATTATAATACTTATTATTACACTTTCTTGAAAGGTTTAGAATTATGCATTGACAAACTTGTAAAACCTTCGATATACATCCAGCATCAATTTTACTGTAGTTTTGTTATTGGTTTATAATATTCCTAACTATCCACCGTTCTTCAAGTTTAGTGAAATGGGTGTCCTATACTTAGCCTTTTTCAACTAAGTTTGTTTCGTATTTCGATATTATCTTTTGAACTGAAAATTTGTTCTAATATTTTTTATCCACTATAAATAGTATTTAAATTATCGCCTTGCTTAATGGAAACTATTATTACAACTTTGCATTCAAGTGGGAGAATCGATCTTACGTTGAATTTAAAAGACATTTATTGAGTGTGAGGACCTCTTTCTTTCTGTTAATATTTAACTTGCAAAATAATTTCACTAAAGTCATTCAAACTATCAAATATCGTTTTTTCTCACGTTGTGTAAATCGAAAAGTATACCGAATCTTCGAATTCTGTGTAAGCGACCTTAAATTACCATAACTGAAAACTATATAGCACGATTTAAAAAACAGTGAAAAGCTTTTCCTGAAAAACGGCGTAAATCAATCTTGGTTCAAAATGCATTTTTTTCAGGTCGACTGATTCGAGACGTATTCGTTTTTGAAAGGATTTTTATAGAATAATTGTTTGTGTGTTTTGTCTTTAGAATTTCAGCGAATTTTTACTTTAATTAATATTGCGCAGTCCGTAAAAACTGAGATTTAAAAATTGGCGAACGTAACATACTCGAACTTCTCTAAAATCATAAGCAAATAAACAATGTTGTTTTTTCGATTAAAATAGTGTAAATAATTTATATCTGAAAGTGTAATACGTTAATATTACTTTTTGTTGCATTTTTTTATGTTAAAATTGTAATCAGCCTCACACTCTGCCTGTTCAAACTTTCGCAGTTCCTGACACCTGGCGTAGACAAAACAAAATGCAAAGGTTAGCTTCACACATAAAAGATAGATATTTGCTGCCGCGGGCTTTTTTGCAGGTGACAGAATTTTTTCCTACTTACTTGACAATTATTGTTATATTTTGGACACTTCACACAATATCTATAAATTATAGCATATGTGCTATTCTGATGTATAAGCTATACTATTGTAAAGTTTCATTAAAATCCATTCTCAGTTGTTTATGCGTGAAAGACTCCCAAACATCCTCTCAAACTTTCACGTTTATAATATATATTAGGATTTATTTGCCAGATCTCCAACTCCTAAATGGTTTTGTGAGTGAATGAGTGAGTGTTTGTTAACGTCACAAAAAGCAACACGAGGCCTATTGGCAACACACCTCATAATTTTGAACTATGATCAAGTGACGAGGACAACATTTGACCCTGTACCCTGTCTCCTCACTACCACACCACATCAACGGGAGGATTTTGATCCACGACAGATTTAATGAGTCTCATCTCATCTACATGGCGCGTCTTCAGAGGTACTAGGGCTCGAACTCATGACACGGCGGCCATGAGTTCGCAATCATGACCACTAGACTACCCTGGGTATATGGTTCCGTGAATTAAAAAAAGTCATTTGGTACAAGATTGGAAGAATAAGTTGGTTGTAAGCTCAACATTTTTCGATATGAGTGAACGGGTGCAAAAGACGAACGCCTTTGGTTATCATGGGGCGTCATTATTTGATCACAGCATCACCCAATTTGTTCAGCAGCGTGTAGTAATACACACTTTGTTAATGATTTATATAAGTTATATTAAAAATTTAAGAAACGAAAACGAGACTTCTCTCTTTCAATTCCTACTAATAGTTTACTCTCTCCCTGTATATATCTTGTTCAAATTTTCAATCATTAATAAAATACTTTTTATTCATCCACTGAAGTTCAAATACATTTTTTAAACTTGTAGTAAATGACACTTGATGTTAATACAGTTTTTTTTCAAATATTAATTCATTATAAAATATTGCTTTTTAATTTTAAACTTATTTGGTGTTATTTCTGACGAAATTAGAACTAGCACCAAACAGATGGCGCCAGTAAGTTTTTCTAATGCGCTATTTTTTCTTGGATTTAAATATATTTTTTAACTTGTAGTGGATGACACTTGATGTTAATGCAGTTTTTTTCAAATATTAATTAATTAATTAAATTTAAGAAACAAAAATAAAAATTTTCTTTGTTGACTTAAGTAGGAATTGACTTATTTCTTTGTATATTAGTTGTTTTTCTTTTCGTTTTGTTTCTTTCTATTCTTCCTCTTTTCTTTTCTATTTTTTTTAAATTCAATAAGCAAGACTTGTTTCCTTAAGTTGAAAACGGAAAGTTTAATGTGTCTAAATCATGGATGAGATCACACAAATAACAATTCGCAAATAGTTTTTTTGTAATAAAATTTTTCTTTGTTGACCTAAGAAGGAATTGACTTAATTTTTATATATATATATATATATATATATATATATATATATATATATATATATATATATATATATATATCACTTGTTTATATTTTTCCTCGTTAAAAAATTTATTTATTTGCCTCTTTTCCAAAAATATTTGCTTATCACGGATGTAGGAGTGTAAACCAAAACAATCTCAAGATTGATGCCGCGTTCATATTACGTGAGTTTTTCATTGTTAAACCGCTGGGCAAGTATGTTCCCAGTACATTAAATCTAAACTAATATGTATGTTTTACGTATATATAATAAAAGACATACTGTTGAACCTGTTTTTGTGTGGTTGATAAAAACTGCACAAAAAAATATTCTAAAATTTCATCAATTTTTACATATAACAAGCAAATTCGTCGAAATACTGCAGACTTTTTTTTTATGCGGTCGCAAAAAATAAATTCGCATGAAAAAGAACCTCACAAAAACAGGTTTTACTCTGTATATATCTTTCTGAAATATACATATTCATGCACTCTCTTCTGTGATCTAAACATAATTAAAACATCACGCGTATATTATTACTTACATAACACATCCATATCCTTATTAGTTGTTATTCATAGTAAAATCGTGCATTAATTCCTTGAATTATATTTCTGGTTGTTCTAATTTATTAGATTAACATTTAAGAACCTTTCTTAATAAAAACACGTAAATCGAAATCAAATTTTTATTACAAATTATTCTCTAGATTTACGCTGATCGGGAAATAATATCTAACAGTAAAATTAAAAATATTCAAATGCACAACGATGTTGTTAGGTTAGTGAGTATGTAAGATTGCTGTTGTGTTGTCGTGTGTTTCATACGAAAGACGAGAAATAGGTGAAAAGAAATATATGAAATATAGAAGAATATGGACTTTTTATTACAAAACGATTATCACGATAGACCAGAAGAAGTGCGTTGCTTTCCATTCGAGACGGGAATCCATTTCGGGCATAAGTACGACTTCTTTTCCCGAAAATACATCCATTCCTTATTTGGAATTCGAACCCGAGTCCACTCGATTACAAACCGAGTGCCATAACCAGCAAACAAGGTGGGGCGACATTTGTAGGATTTTTAAGAATATATAAAATTGGATATCTTTTTTTTCTCAAAAGCTTTTTATTTAATCAAAGTGTGCTCCATTTGAGCTTCAATGGCACATTTTTCAACGAGATTTTAATCCGTAGATGCCTATCTTTAGGAAATTCTGATCTTCCGTATAAATAAATTCTGATACTGGTTTTTTTCTGACTGTTCTCGTCTTTATACTGTTAAGCCCGTAAAAAATGTTCTAAATATTTATATAATGAAAAATGGTTGGGGAGAAAGAGATCTAGTAACTAAGCAGGGTGCTGCAAAAATCCAAATTTTATTTCATTTCATTTCTCAATTGTTTTGTACGACGTATGTGGTCGAGCGTTGTCATGGAGAAGTATTGGGCCATGCCGATTATCAAGTGATGGACGTCAAGTATTTCATCAATCTACTATACTGTTAGAGTTAAGGTATCCGACTACGTTCGGAACCGTGATTTTAAAAAGGCGCATAAATGGATAATTTTCATGATATTTAGTGCCACTTAGATTAGAATACATGTATAAAATTGTTTTAAGGACATTTTGATAAAAAAAATTTATTTAAATACAATATTGCGGCAAAAAATTAACTTAGAATAATCTTTTTTCCAAATGTTCTCCTTTTGTGAAAAATGCTTCTATTATAATAATATTTTGCCTGTATATAGCTCAGACGTCTCTACAGAGGCTCAACTACGATTTTTGAAAAATTCACATTATTTTCAGAGTTACAACCCATTGAAATAATTATCGGCTTTTTTTCTTAAAATTTCTCCCCTCTGTTGTCGTAAAACATGGATAAACCCACTTCTAAGTTATATATTTCAAGACTAGTTGAGCCTTTGTACAGAGGTCTGAGCTATATACAGGCAAAGTATTATTATAATCAAAGCATTTTTCACAAAAGGAGAATAGTTTGAAAATGGGTCATTCTATGTTTATTTTTTGTCAAAATAAGTAAGAAGTTTTTGCGGGCAATTGAGGCATTCACTTCAACACTATATTCTAATACATCCTTTTGAAAGTCTGTGGTTGTCTTCCTGGGATTCCTTATTAGTCAAATTTTATCAGTTCTTGGAGTAGTTTTCCGCTTGCACCCACATTTTCCTTAGTTTTGGAAAGAATGTTCCGGATTCTAGAAACGTTCTTAAAATTCTTGAAACACTTGATTTTCCAATACCAACTGTCGTGGCTGTATCTCTTTCAGTCATAGAAGTGTGTTCGTTAAGAGCGATTATTTCCTTGGAGTAAAATATCCATCTCTGAACAAGCAAACACAGAATTCAAAATTATAACCACCAGTTGCCACACTGAAATGCCCACAACTGAACTACTGATACACTAAAACCAGCCAAACAAGTAAATTATAGTCAAAGTCGATCCGTCAAACTACCTCTAGGAAGATATAATCGATTTGTGGCAGTTAGGGACATCACTGGTAATCACGTACCAACTTAGAAAAGAAAAATATGTTTGTCCCAGTTAATTAGAAGAGTATAGTACTGACAGCATAATAAATAAAGTGGGATTCGTCTTCAACAATGCTTTCAGAGCATCATTTTTCACAAATGTTTCAAATCTTCCACACGGTTCATTTTGTAGGGATATATCACAAAATTTTCAAACTAACTCTGCACTTTTCAACGGTTAACAGCACCATCAACAAATGTCCAATTTATATTGCTAGTAGTTTTTTAAACATAATTAACAAGTTAACTCTCATATAAAAAATTATTCGAATATCGGTTGAATTGCTATCCTGACGAAATTCAAAACAAATAACGAAATGGAACACTTCTATCTCTCGTCTTTCGTATGCATTCCAGGATGAAACGTACGACAACAACAAGTGGAACACTTTTGAGAAAATATTTGTTGAAATGCGATTTTAAAACGAGCTTATGCCAAAAACGAAAGTATAACGAAACAGAGAAACGAAAGTTCCCATTTAAAGAAAATCTGATATTTCATATGTACCAGTCTAATATAAGCTGCAATATTAAGTTCAGCAACACATTCGAATATCAAAATTGAAGGATTAATTAGTCTCGGCTTCTAAGCCTTGAGCAATGCCCATTGTTCCCACGAGAAATCCGTAGGTTACAAGTGTCCCAAGCGCGCTCATCAGAAGAGATTCTCTGATAGCATAGATCTTCCATAGAGTCAAAACATATTTTTTCTTGAATTTCTGTCGAATGAATCTTTTCAACATTCTATAATGTTGAGGAAACCATCCGGGTAACGAAATAGTCATATCCCTTGCCTGACTCACTGCCCGATTACAATCGGCGCCGGACATCATCATTGGTATTAATGCCATTAAGAAATGCGTGACTCCTCCGAGAGTGAAAACATACATCAGGTGGTCGTCTTTTTGAAAAAAGACAAAAACATAACTGTAAATAAAAAGCCCGCACATAATACTTAGCACATTAATAAACGCGGGAAACGCCAAAAAGTCGTTCAAGAAAGTCATAGTCTCAGTTAACTTTTGATAAATTTGCAGCGCACTCTGATAATCCTGCAGTTTAATCAAATCCTTTGATTTAGAAACGAATTTCAAAAATAATAACTTCATACAATTGCATACAAAGCAATAATAACCAGCGAAGACAAAGCAGAGACCATGCAGAATTACTATGGCCATTGCTAAAGATACATCATGCATGACCACAAAATACTCCCTTAATTCTTCAGGAAGGCGATCTGTTGTACGAATTATGTTCTTTTTCTGAACGCTATAATATAAATACATAACCATAATTGTAAGGACTAGATTCAAGGAACACATAAAAGTAGCATATAGCCATATTAAAATGTTCAGCTTGTTGCAATCAAGAGCAGAAGGCAACAACGTAGAGAGTTTTGAAAGTTTCTTAATCAGCAGCCGGATATTTTTTCTGTTTCGATTTAGAGAAATGTAAGCATACGTTTGAAAAGTATTGATGATGAAATCACCCCATTCCGGTTTCGACATTGGGAAAAAGAATAACCACATAATTTGAGTTATTAAGTTGAAAAATAACAGAAATCCGAAGAAATGCTTTTGCAACTTCCATACACAGTTCCAAATTTTATTTTCTCTTAAAAATAAAGGGTGAGGTAATGTTTCCATACCTCCCATGTGAAAAAGGATAAAAAATGGTAGAAAGGATCGTTCCAGAAAACTTACTTTCTTGTTCATAATTAAAGGATATAATTCCGCTGTATTATATTTAAACAGATGTATCGTTGTGTAGAACTTGTACGTGGACGATGCAACAGATTCTTTTATCTATATTCACTATCTAAATTTTGTTTCAATGGACTAAATTTCGATTGCGTACGCCATTATAAATTCAATTTCTTTTTTTAATAGTTATTTCAGAAAAGTCATATTTTGTTTATTATAGGCAATGTATATTAAAATGCATTGAATTAAACTATTTTTTCTATTATAAAACTCTTTCGTGGCACATAATTTATTTTTTAAATTCAATTTGGCAACAGTTTATTTCTTTCCAAAAAGTCACGCCATGACTCAACACATTTCAAAGGCTATTTTCGAATAAATATATATATATATATATACACACATAACTAAATTTTAAACTAAAGTTTAGTTTCAATTTTTCATAGTTTAACTACTTTTATTTCAAAATCCATTATAACTATGTTGTTTTTCCATCATTTAATGAGATTGTCCTTCAATATTGCGAAAAATAAGATTCAAGAAAAATGTATTTATAGCCGAAATCATTTCGAATTATTTCCCATAATTTCATTTCATCTTCTTTCTTTATAGAACTAAAAAGTGTTTAATTATTAAAGGTCAATTAATCCGCAAGTAAAAAATACTATATACTTTTCATTATTTCAAATTAAAATTTTTCTTTTTAGCAGCAATCTATTTTTTTAGTTTAAATTTCAAGCGATTTAAGTTTTATATACAAAGTCTGTTTTTTTTAAACTGATATTGTCCAAAGTCTCCTACAATTGAATCTAACAACAGAAAGGAAACTTTAACTTAATATGGAAACGAACAATGACATGGGAAGTGTGATTCGGTGGGGAAAAAACATTAGTTTCAAAAATCACTCTTATGGAGTTTATGGTACTATACAGCAATGTTCCCAACCTTTTCATCACCTCGGACCGGTCAACGTTGGACAATTTTACCGCGGCCCGCTGACGGTGAGGATGTTGATTATTTATATTCTAGATTGTTTTGATTTAATAATTTTATTTTAATTGTAGTCAAACGTGCCTTCAGAATAAAATATAGCAACATTAACAATGAATATAAAGGGAAAACAAGGAATATAAAGTGATTTTCATAAAAAGTAGCCCAAACCGAAGAAAAATATACCGCAGTAAATAAAATGGAAATAATTTAATGTTTCTTGTGCGGACTAGTAGTATTTGATCCATGGACCGGGGGTTGGAGACCACTTCTATGCAGCGTAAAGGGTGTCACCAAATAGGGGGAGGGGATAATAATACATACAAAATAACAGCGAAATTGTAACTAATCTTTACGGCACTTTTCCGCTAATACTCTTAGGCGTCTTTGGGGATTGTAAATTCACGTATATTTCCAATCAGCTCTAAAAGAAGAAAATAGGATATCTAAATAAATTAATGTATTTAAGGAGAGCGTTGTAAGTTAGTATTTAGAAGGCGATTGAGCCAAGAGTAGTAGTGACGAAAAGTTAGGAAGATTCAAGTGGATTGCGTGATTAGAGTATTGCTGTTATTTTTCAGCGAAGTAGCCTTAGAAAGATTGATCTACCTGGAGAGAACGACATTACAGCCAGGTGATACATCATAACTTAGTCTATCTGACCACAAGAGTTAATGAATAATAAAGTTAGTTAAACTTTAATGAATGTTAATAATTCAAGTGGCGTGTACTTCTCGGACCTCCTATTCCGATAAACCCGTTCAATATTGAGCTTAGTAATGGATTGATTTATTTCGTAATTTAATTTAATAGAGTAAAGGTAAATCCCTTTGACGTAGACATGTTGTTAAATATTTGTAAGTGGAAGGTTAATATTTGAACTAATGTGAATAAATATAATTTGCTATTCTGAAATGGAATCTGGTAATTCTTTGCTTCAATTCAATCCTAGTGTCCAGGGTGGGTTCTCACAAAATGTTTAGTTTTATTTACTACATTGCCTTTCCCAGTGAGAAATTTGACTACATTCAATATGACAGCCGTTCTCAAGAGACCAACCACACCTTGCATTCTCTGCGCAGCATATCACAAGGAATATCGCACACTGGCTGTGATATGTGTACCAACAGTGGGGTAACGGAGAAGATTAGCCCCCTCCCCTCCGGCAAAGTTAGGTTTTGGACCCCAAGTCAGATCTTACAAGGGATACATACATGTCATCAGTCAGTCTTTAGACCACTTAAAATCCTGCCCCCTAGCGATGCAGGGATGTACATTACGCCACTGGTTCCTTGTAATACGTCGATGATTACAATTGCAGAATCTGTTATTTACGTAATTTTTGTCGGACTTTTGTTATTTACGTAATTTTTGTTGAGAGTAGTGTATCAGTAGTTTTCCCCACGGAATCCTTTTTACCGTGTTATTATTTATCGCTATACCAAGTTTAGTGCTCTTTTTTTTTTGTTAAATCGAGCTACGGGTGACTCTGAGTAGTATCATTTTGAAAAAAAAATCACCCTGAGGTGTAAATTTCAAAACTTGTAAAAAAGAAATATTTATGAGAAATTGGACTTATATCATTATCAAATTCTTGAAAAATTTAGATACGTCGTACATAAATTTTGTAGAATATTTTCTACACTTTTTCTTATTCGTGATTTAACATAATTAAATGAGGTGAGTAATATTAAGAGATTTAAAAAATTTTAATTTTACAGAAGAATAAAAAAATTTTAAGGTTTACAGAAGAAGAAGAATTTTAAATTTTACAGAAGAATAAGAAAAGTTTTAAGTTTTATAGAAACATAAGTATTAAAATATCTAAAAAGTAATAGAAATTCACCGTTGACTAATAAAAGGGATATTACAGCCTTTAATAATATTTCACAATTCCTGAAGTCTAATATAAAATGGAATATCTATTATCAAAACAAAAAATACTTCTTTTGCTCAAAGCCATGTATTTTTAAGGAGATCTTTTCTGAGAGAAATTATAAGGACCCTGTTAGTCGAGCAATCACGTCATTCTTATTATTACGTAGATCGGGGTTCGAGAATTTTATGCAAATAAGTCGCGAAGGGCAAGACAGTTCTTCAGGAGCGATGGAAATTTATTTTCAAAAAACAGTCCTTGAAGTACAGGATACAGAACTCAAATTCAATGAGTAAATCTCAGAAGGCCTACCGTGTTCAGACACAACTATCAGTGTCTTTCGTACGAGTTGTGACGGATCTTTACGGGACCTTCACATTAATCCTCTTGGGGAATCTTTGGGCTAACATTCGCGTTTAATTCACAGCCATCCCTCTCAAGAAGAAACCTTGATATGTGTAGATTAGTTCGACTATATAAAGACAGAGTTCTGTAATTGTAAGAAGAAGGACTGAGAAGCTGTTACTTTCGCCACGAAGGTGAGATATAATAAAGTTGGTTTTTCGCAGCTTTTAAGATTAAGAGCGGGGTTTATACAACTGTATTAAATTAGTGGATTGGGAATTGTCGTCAACAATAGATTATGTTTAGTTAAATTGGTTACTTGCGTTTGTTCGCTTCATGTTTATTGCTTTTCCCTATTACTCCTAGGGCATTCACTTAAGAAGTAAACTGTTGTTGATTACTGTGTTTGAGTAAAATAAATAATTTTTTTAATGCAAGTTCCTGGTTCTGTTCTTATTCCTCCCTCACTCTTAGATAGGCAAGACGGTGAGGGAGCAAATTCAGGGGTAGATCACTCACAAAATATGTAAAAGATTATTACCACAAGCACTCTCGCTCGTCTTACACAACAGTCGAAGTAATAACTAATCGCTGGTCGACTCTTCACGGTCAAATCAGTACTACTCTTCAGCGGTCAAAACAAGACAACTCAGTTTCGGTGAGTGACTCCCTATTTATAGCCCTCAAGGATTTTTCTGGAAAAACCCCCTTGCGTCATAGATCGTGATATTAGTAGATTTCCCCCGTAATTTCTAGAATAATCCATATGGTCACGAACTCGCCAAAATGGTCACCAAAAATTATGTCAACATGGCTCTATCACCAAGATTTCGTCAAGCTTCCACTGAATCACCATTGTAATGTAAGGAGCGGCGTTGCTTGCGAATATTACAATTTTAACATAAAATAAGTACTACATAGAGTAATATAAACGTATTACACATCCAGGTATAAATGATGTACACTATTTTAAGCATTCATTACACAAAATTCGTAACAATATCATAGGCGGTGACCTTCCAGTCAAACGGCGTGTTCGAATCTTGACTCCATTTAAGATCCGTAGCGTAGAGTAGCTGATGCAAGTTGAATCTGTCAAAGCTCAAATTTTTAACCCTTTGACGGTTAGGGAAATGAGCAGTTTTCGTTTACTTCATTCGCGCTGTATTACGAGTAAACAGTAGTCGAATGTGGCAGCTGTTTTTCCCCGCCGTTCGTCCGAAAATATCACCCTTCTCTAGCGATGCCGTAGATAGCTCATCTCACGCTTTTAAAAAATTTCTTAAAGTATTTGCAGTACATAAATAACAGCAATAAGTAAATATAGCGCAAATGTTAAATTGGAAGGACTAAATAAATACGTCTTCTGATACGTCTTGAATCGTTTTCTGAGCTTGATGTATTGTGAACAAAGTCTTCAACAGACTCAAAACTTGATAAGCATTCTGTATCACAATCATAATCATCTAACATTCGCTTTTGAGCCATTTTACACTGGTATGCAAAACTTAAGCAACAATGTAAAAATTAAGCAACCATGAAATTGCAGAAATGGAGGTCTGGAGATCAGTACAGTGAACACGTAAGTCAGTAGAAACGTCATGCGTATGCAAATATCAGGAACGAAACGTCAGAAGCGACGTGAGCGTACGCAAAACGCGTGATGTCGGCGCGTGCTGTTCAACAGTAAAATAAAATGAAAGACGCAGACGCAATTCAACATATTCGATGCAAGTGCCAGTGAGTCAGTTCGTGAAATATGGCTAGAAGAAATCACCTGGACGACTTCACACATGGAAGAATGATTGGAAAGCTGGAGGAGGGGCGTACCGTCACCAGTGCAGCTGAAGAGTTCGGAATCAACAAAAGTGTCATTTCGCGCGCTTGGAAAGCGTTCCAAACCACAGGTACAGCTGTTAGAAAGGTTGGTGGTGGCCGCCCGATGACGACAACTGCAGGGGATGACCGATGTATCATCCTGCAGGCGAAAAGAGGCCGACGGCAGTCAGAAAGCGTCATTGCTCAGCAACTCCCTACAGCAACGGGGCAACAAGTGTCGCGGTTTACTGTGGCCAGACGCCTTCACAAAGGGGACCTATTCGCCCGCCGTCCTGAACGCTGCCTCCCGTTGAAAGTTGACCACCGACGCCACCGTTTACAGTGGTGCAGAGAGCACAAAAACTGGACAACTGTCAATGGAGTCGTGTCCTCTTTACGAATGAGAGTCGGTTCAGTACCAGAAGCGATTCTCAACGCGTTTTGATTTGGAGAGAGATCGAGACTCGGTTTTATACCAGTAACATCAAGAAAAGACACCATTACGGTGGTCCTGGAGTTCTTGTCTGGCGAGGCATTATGCTGAACGGGCGAACTGAGCTCCACATTTTCGATAGAGGGTCTGTAACCGGGGATCGCTATTGTGAGGAGGTACTTCTTCCCCATGTGCGTCTGTTCCTAGGTGCCATTGGCCCAGACTTCATTTTTATGGATGACAATGCATGGCCACATTGGACTCTTGCTGTTGAGGAGCTGCCGGAAAGTGAAGATATCACTCGAATGGATTGGCCAGCGTACTCCCCAGATTTAAATCCCATCGAACATGCGGGGGATGCTTTGGGGAGACGTATTGTAGCACGCTTACATCATTTGGAGAACACCCAACAACTCAAACAGATGCTGATTGAAGAATGGGCACTCCTACCGCAAGAAATGTTGCACCAGCTGGTTCTGAGTATGCGGAGACGGTGCGAAGCAACCATTGCAGTGAGGGGAGGGCATATACCATATTAAGGAACATCTGCCTGTTGTTCTTCCTGTTGGATAGACCATCATGAGTCACGATGCTATGCGTTCAATAAAGCTTGTTTTTGTTTGATTCCATACCGTATGCATTGTATTCCTTTTTCAGCACCGATGCTTTCGTCATCCTTTACGTACATAATACTCTCCCTCATTTCTGAATTTCATGTCTCTCAAATGATTTTTCGTGAAGTTATGGCAATAAACCCACCTGTTGCTTAAGTTCTGCACACCAGTGTACTTTACAAGCACCCTAAAAAACGCACCAAAATACGCATAAAAAGAACAAGGCAGAACCCCCTTCATTATGAAAAGAAATTTACGGAACCCATACTACCATCTGTAGACAGTAAAACTAACTAAATTTCGTGAGTAGGATTCACTGGTAACATAATCAATGCAGAATAATAATGGCGAACGAGCTCAGCTCGTCAGCGCACATTGGGGAAAAATTTCACTGCGCGACTAGTGCTCGTTTCAAACCATTTCGGTCGAAATCTTGCTCCCGAGCGGAATTCGTTTGCGCGCATAACGAAGCACGATTCGATTGCGAGCTGAACTTGTTCGTAAGCATCAAAGGGTGTGCAAAGGGTAAGCATCATTTAGTGTGATATAAATGTAGAGAGTTGGGTGCCAATTCAGAAGTCGACATTGTGATATGACTGGTTCAAATTATTAGGTGTATTTCATTGTTGTTTGAGGGCCATGGTCGCGAATATGTCAAACCGAGTCCTGATGCTACTAAAAACATACCATATAAAGAGGTTGATGAAGAAACAGATAAGGAATATTTTGACAATGAACCATTTCGTGGAGTTTTAGTGAAATGGAAAATGTTTGATTTAGCGACAAGATTTGTCTTCATAATATTCGAAAAGTTTTTTTTTTTTTTTTTGCTCTATTTTCTTTCTGTGTTTCCAATTTTATTTCCAATCGTGGACAGTTTCGAAAAGAATCATCGTGCTATTATTTGTTTTTATAAAAATGTTGATGAAATATGAATCTTTACTTGCGCGCACATATTCAATTTCATTGATCAAAAAAATAAAAAAACATATGGAAATACAAATTTTTAACTACATGGGAAACATTTCATTGATAATGAGTTTTTTAATGAAATAGAAACGTGAAAAATAATTAGTTTATTAATAAATAATGAACATTGGGATTTCTGCATATTGTGTTTAAAAAAAAAAAATTTTTAACTTTTTTCTCAAAAAATTTAGTTTATTTTTCTTCGATTTTTTTACCCATTCTAGTAGAATCTTGATTTAGATTACTTGATGGAGTCACGTAACAGATAAACATATATAAAAGCACATTATTTTGAATTTAATATAATAATATTTTACTTTAACTTTGGGACCGTGGGTTAGTGGTTAGAGCATCGGACTCCAGACCGGAAGACCTGAGTTCGATGCCACCAAACACCCTCCGAGTACACACGGAGTACGTGCTCGTTAAATCAGTGGGTCCGTAGTCTTGTGGGCTTAATCACGAGCGCAGAGACTGGAGAATATTTCCCTCCCCTTCAGTCTACATGCAGAAATTGTGGAGGTGGAGATAGAGGTCGTGTCGCCATCTATTGTCCCTTCGGGGAATTTCGCCGAGCTAAAATCGTACTGTCACCTGTATGGTGCTCAAGGTCAACGACAGGCGTACCTCTTGCCCATGCCATGATGAATTTCGTGGGCCTCGATCTGACTACGTCAGACAGGTGGCATTAGAAAACAACAACTTTAACTTTATATATAACTTTAATAAAGAACTACAGTTTTTTTTTTTTTTTTTTTTTTAGAAAACTGAAGTTCGAAGGATTAAAAAAATATAACATATCAAGATACATGTGAAAAAAACTGAAAATATTTAAAAAATTTGACAATTTTTTAATGAATATTTATGTGATTTTATTAAATAGAAAAAGGACATCTTGTGTGTGCTCACAATTGTGACTAGATAAACCAAAATCTGTTTTAGTCATTCTACCTAAAATACGGGGTTTTTTTAAGTTTTATTTTTAATAAAAGTTTTTTTAAAGACTTTAAAATTAATAATAGTAATTAATAGAACTACTGAAATTAAGAAATTAAAAACAATAAATAAATTTTTAGTATACAAATGAATTATCAGACTGAAATAAAAATGACTCTAATCCCTTTTTATTTGTATTGTATATAATGAATGTATGTTTCAAAAGAAGTTTTAAGTTACTTTAGATATAAAACTTATATCAACAAAAAAGTTTATTGGACGAAAAAAAATTATTGGAAAAATTGATTTTGCATCACCATAACGTACAACGAAATTTTAAAAATCCCAGATTTTTTTTTAGGGAACTCTTAAAACTGTATCATCATGTGTTACATTGGCTATGATAATTTATATCAATTTAATTACTAATTTTTCTAATGTGTCATGGACCATGGAAAAGATTATTAGTTACAATTTATGTCTTCTTTTTAACATGATATAAAATATTTTTTTAAAATTATGAATTATATCAAAAACATATCTTCGAAATAAAATAGGTTTTTTTTATAATCTTCGAAAAAAAATTCTACCATTAATAAAATATTGCAGAAATTCTGATTTAAAGGATGATAATATTTTTCGAGGTCAGAAAATTATATCTTTTTTTTATTTCTCATGGACCATAAAAATGTTTGCTTCTTTTTAATGGTTTATTTTTATTTATTTATTTATTTATTTATTTTGCAGTTTGTGCAGTTAAATATATACGAAGTTTACATTATAGTGTCTTAATAGTGGCCCGAAGGTCGCGTTTGTAAGAAGATTCCAGGAAGAAGCATACATGATCTTAAAAATAGCTACTTTTATTCTATCTTTAATACTTATTGAAATGTACAATTTAATATATATATATACATATATATATATATATATATATATATATATATATATATATATATATATATATGATGAATCCCCAGCCCCACAAGTGTCAGTTGGGGTAAACTTCCTACCAGAACAACTTAACCCACCTCCCGCATAAGAACATTGACTTCTACTTTCGCCGGACTTAAAGAAGACACGTGTTCTAAGGACTCACTCGCTGCTGATCAACGCTGAGAGATCTCTCGTTTTTGTCATGGCTTGGAGTGCAGACTTCCTTACTGAATATTGAAATAAAATATAATAGGACAAACGGCTGCCCGTTGCATTTCTCCTGTCAATCCAAGAATTTCTCCAAAACATGATTGATATATATATATACATATATATATATATATATATATATATATATATATATATATATATATATATATATAACTTAACTCTGTGTACAATCTAAAATCCTAATCGGATATACTAGATAATTGAAATCTATTTATCTGGAGTTGGAGCTCTTTGTTATGATCCTTCTCGAATCCCGATAGCTCGGTCAGTTCCATGGTTGTTTACTTTCATAATTTCTGATGGATTCTACGTCGACTATTAATCTCAAGATCCGCGACAACCCAGTCATTGATCACCTTTTCTAATACTTGGATTTCACGCTTAATGATCAACGATTAACCATTAACCTCACATACTCAACGACCGGCACTTGAATAGTAGTTACGCTTGCACAAAATTAAGTATCTCTACGGAAAGCTGTTTTTAAACTAAAATCTCTGTTAAAGAATTTTCCCCAAGAAGATACATAGAACAACCCGCACAATACTCGTTATATATGTTTTGTATAAAAATCATATATTTTTAAATAGTATAAAAGATGAAATAAAAAAGTAATGAACACGTCTTATATTTTCCACAAGAACTTTAGAAAGGTGTAGAATAGAACCTACAGTTTTATATCAAATTAAAGTTGGAATACCCCCCGTCCCGGGGGTATCATCTCTTCATCTAAGCGAACTAGATTTGTAGGAGGAAATTATTGATCACCCAAATTCGCCATAATAAATTTAATTTATTACTATTCCAATATATTGATCCAAACAACACAAGTCTTACTATAGAGATGTAATCAGGAGTGATCTAACGTAATTCTAAATTCTAAGTAAATAACGCTTGAAATCCAAATCACTATCTTTATGAGAAGTTATCTTAAGAATCTTTATCTACCTTAGTTCCCTAACACGCTAAAGCCCTTTCTATAATTACTCTTCTTTATTTAATATCTTACCATCAGCTCAAGGGGATCAGCATCTCAGCTTTCTTTCTCCTTCTTCTATTCTACCATGCGAATACTAAAGCTCCATTATATATCTATTAACTAATCTATATATCGCGGTTTCTTATTAAAAGGATTGGATATGAAATAACTCAATTCTGGCCCCAAAGATTCCCCAAGAGGATTAGTGTGAAAATCCAGTAAAGCCCCATACAAAATTACTACGTTCCTTTGTACTGTATACCTAAAATCTGAAACTTATCTTTAATTTAAATATTTCTAAAATTAAAATTTCAAAAAAATTAAGATTATGTATTACTTTTTTTATTATGCTACAAAATAAGTTCTATTAGTCCCATCTTCTAAGCTGATGAACAAAGATATAAAGATAAAACATACATATTTAAATGTGAAACCCTTCTTTAAAGAATCTTGTGAGGAGAAATGTGAAAAATAGAGACTATAGAAATCCGTTGTAAAAAGTTTGACTTATACTTTTTTAAAATAAAATAAATTCGCTTAAGGTATCCGATTACGTTCGGAATCGTGATTTTGCAAAAGCGTACAAACGAATAATTTTTTTGATATTTAGTGTCGTTTTGATTAGAATCCACGCATAAAATTGTTTTAAGGTTATTATTACAATAAAAAATTATTTAAATGCAATATTTTGGCAAAAAATGAACATAGAATTGCTTATTTTCGAAACATTCTCCTTTTATGAAAGATACTTCTATAATATTAATATTTGCCTTATATAGATAAGACATCTCCAGAGAGCATGAACTAGGATATTTGAAAAATTCACACATTATATTCAGAATAACTCCCAATTGAAATAATTATCGGTGTTTTTGTTGTTAAAATTTCTCCATTCTGATGTATTAAAATATATAGAAATCCACTTCTAAGTTATATATTTCGAAAATTCTAGTTTAATCTCTGTACAGAGGTCTTAGATATATATAGACAAAGTATTATTACTGTAGAACAGTGTTTCTCAAACTGTGGGGCGCGCCCCCCTGGGGGGCGCTGTAACCGTGCGAGGGGGGCGCGAGCATATTGAAAATAAAAGGTTTAAAAATATTTTTTTGGAATGAAGTATAACAAGATGCTTTCTGACATAATAAAAAATACACATTTACACTGATATAATTTATTTTTATCATCTGGTGATCATCAAAAATAAAAGATTCCACTTCAAACGCTCATTAGCCGTATTTGATCCTATAACCAAATTAAACAAATATTTTGTTTGCTTTGCGGTCAATATGAGAACGATGAGAGATTTTTTTTACGTTTCTTATAACGATATCAAACGATGAGAGATTTTTTATTACGTTTCTTTTAACCTAAAATATTACTTTAGCTGACCTTCGAACTTACTGGTATGGTTATCTCGGTCTTTTTTTTAGGGAAGTTGTAAATATATATAATATATTTCTGTTTCATCTCTTTTCCATGTGAAAGAGTTTTATGATATATGGATAAGCATGAGTATTCTGAAACATATAATGCATAATGAAGAACGTTTTACACAGTTATTTTTTAGAGAACATGCTACACTTTCCCCATGAGCAATTTTGTAGTTTTGATTGCTGCGTTGTACGACTTATTATGTTTTATAAATATAAATAAGCAGAATATTAAAAAATGGGCATCTGTGATCCCTATTAAAGGAAGTTGAAACTGATCAAGCAATTGAAGAACCTACTGAAATAATGCATATTAATCAAGATAGCGAAAGTAAGTATCAGAAAATCGTGAGACATGAAACGTTTGAGTTGATTTGAGTTTAGCTGGAAAATAACGTTCCTGTGTTGTTAGCGAAAAGTGTCTGTGATTTATGTCCTTTAATAAGGACACGCACATTTGGAACATTTTCTTTAGTTTTATTGGATTTTTTCTCAAATTTTCTAAGAAAAATTGAAAAGTCCTTGAAAAAGTAGGTAAGTATATTTTCTCTTAATAAAATTATTCACTGGAATTGTGATTTTTATAGTGTATAGTAAAAATAACTATAAAATAAATTATAGTTTTAAAAGAAACTAAAAAACACGCTTTTATAGTGAATCGAACTAAAAAGCAAAAAAATATATATATTGCTTAAAATTAAGATATACAAAATTTAATACTTATCTTGTTAATTTGTACGGTTTATAATTATGATCGTATTGTAGCTTTAGCGTCAAAGTGCATTATTATAGCATTCAGTACATTATTAATGTATAAGGGGGGCGCGATAAAAATTGTGATTGAAAAGGGGGGCGCCAGTAGTGAAAGTTTGAGAACCACTGCTGTAGAAGCATCTTTCAGTAAAGGAGAATATTTCGAAAATAGGTAATTCTATGGCATTTTTTGCCAAAGTATTGCATTTAAATAATCTTTTTTATTGTAATACTATTCTTATATATATATAACAATTTTATATCTGTATTCTAATCTAAGTGACACTAAATATTGTTGTTATACTGGTTGCAAGTTCACGATTCCGAACGTAGTCGGATGCATTAACACTTAAGATGTATATCCTCTTCATATGTTAGGTTTGTTATTTCTATAAAATTTTCACCTGTGATTCTTACTCAGTCTAGGAGTCTCTATTTTTACTAGGAGTCTTGCGATTCAGTTGTGTTAAAGACCTAGACATAATTTTTGTTATCCTCATTCTCACATTGTGAACCTAAATTGCTATTGAATTTCCTCTTTATTTAAAAGGGTGGAATAAAAGTTTTAGCTTATCTGTTATAAAGACGCTTTTGAAAGAAAACTTTGATGATATGAAGTAATTTACAATAAACTATTGCTTTCAAAATAAAAAAAAATAAATTGACAATTTCAGCCTTTTAAGAATCACACTTTAATTCCCGGTTAACATATTTATATTTATATTTCTTGGATAATATACGTGATGAAATTCAGTGGACGAAGCATTTTCCTTACTGCTCACAGACAAAGACAACACGTACACTACATAAATAAAAATTTACTATATCATTCAATTTAATATAAGTCTAAGTAAGTTCATCCACTTCCCGAACTACTGAAATATGTGAATTTTCGTACACGTGATAGAAATGATTCAAATACGTTTAATCAACATAAGGTAACCAGTATTAAAGTTTACTTTTGTTAGTATATAATCAGCGTGTTTTTTAAGTCTTTTTTATACTATATTTGGTTAATCTGACGAAGTCCCTCTGTGCCATCTCAACCTCCCCTAATTTTCTCTGGGTCTTTTACTGCCCCCTGAAAGTCTCAAACGTCCACAAGGGGGCGTTATCGCCCATGTTGAGAACCTATGATCTATATAATCTGCTATTCCCCCATTAAATGAAGCTGTTACTTTGTGAAGGGTTCTATCCGTGATATTTCTATTAATCCTCTTGGGAATATTCTTCTTTAGTAGTAGTAAGTAAGTTGAACTTCACAGGAGACTGGACCGATGATTCGATCCTCCGCTCCCTATCTTGAAACTACGATATTGCTGGTGTTGTTAGCTTTACTTGTTGGAGGAGGAATGGCTTCATTAATCAAGGATCAATGGGGTAACTGGTTTCGGCTATTGGGATTAAGCATTGCTATTGGTTGTAGAATACGCTTGCAGAGACTTCCCTTCTCAGAGAAAAAAACTTATCTATTGAGATAAAAATACTAAAACGGAGAAATTAAAATTAGAAAGAGAAAAATTAAAGAATTATCTAGGAGCGATTCTACAAATAGAAAAGCTTTTTGCCTGTCATCTTTGGATGCTTTAAGAGCTGGGAGTAGTTGCAGTAACTTTGGCATTTTATTAACCAGATCGGAAAGGCTTTTAAAAAGTTCGATTAAACTAGAAATTTCTGAAATATTTGTTTCAGGGGTAGACGAATCATGGGATTAACTTTGTTCTGTTTTATTATTATTTTCATTTCAGTTTGAGGATTTGATATTATCTTTATTTCCGCTAAAAATATTAACGAAGGAATATTGTTCTTTAATTGTGGTTTGAATTTAAAACCGCCTTCCATAGAGGTAACTTAGTTTTATGCTAATGTAAGTGCTATTTAAATCTTGGCAATGGGTGTTAGTCTTTAGTTTTTACGCTGTCATCCAAGTAAGCATTGCCGCAATGAAAAGTGGAAATAAAAGAGATGTAGTTTTGAAGAGACTGAAGCAGTGTAAGAAAACCTGACAAGTGATCTACAATCGGATCGAGAGATAAGTGTCTATTTGATAATCTTAAAATTTTAGATTAAGAAACTAATTAGGATTGCTCCCACGGTTATTAAACTTGAATTATATAATCATAAGTTGATCTGTCATAAATAAAAAGTAATTATTTTTACTACAATGTCTGTGTTTCTTCGGTGTCCCAAACTACGCATTTAACCTCCGTGTTGTAATAACCTCATTAGCAACAATATAAGTTGTTGTCTTAAGAGATCATTACATTTTTGGTCAATATTTACTCAAATATAACACCCAAAGACTGTTAATGTGTACACATTAATAACTTAGTGGGATTTTTATATCTTTGTGAAACGTACACGTACGAATGCGTTATTTACTTTAACCTAAACATTTTAAAACATACGTGTCGCATTGTTATTAAAACATGATATAAAACATTCAAGCATTAATTTACTCCATTAATTTTCTAATTTAGTCATTCAAATACATTTTTAATAAAATGTATGAATATTAATCAAATGTTGATTAGAATTTATTACCTAGAATAAAATTGAGGTGGAATTAATTTCTATAGGCAAAAATAAAGATATTCAAAAGTATAACAAAATTATAAGCAGTAAGATTAATTTCAACAATACATCTGAATTTCAAGATGAGCTCAATTCATGATCATCACGTGATAAATGCAATCACGTGTTCTCCATTGAATTCAAAACTGACAGTAGATTTGCACTTGCTGTTCTGGATGTAAAATTCAAATAAAAATTCGAATTTGATAGTTGGATAGATATATTCAAATATTAAAATTTGTGACGGATCTATTCGCGATCATTCCACTAATCCTTTTGGGAAATCTTTGGGCTATCAATTCGAGTTATTCACAACCAATCCTTCGGAAGAAGAAAAAATCGTGATATGCAAATTAAGTTTACTATATATAGTCGAAGGTTTCTAGATTAGAGAGTAGGAGAGGAAATAAACCAGAAATCACACACACAGACGTGCGATCGTTATTGGCAGGTTGATATCTGAATTATTGTGAATAATACTTATTAGAAGAAAGGTTTAAAGGGAGAGACGATTGTTCACTGAGATTAAATTGATATTAGATTGAGTCGGATGATATATTAGATCCTACATAAAGTAAGGATCGAGTTTGATAGTCTCTCAATCTTTCATGTATTATCGTTGTTGTTCCACTTTCGCCGTTAGTATCTAGACATTCTATTCCTGTTATCAACTGAATTTGTGTCGTTATATTGTGAGATCAATAAAGATTGATTAGATCATGGCGAGTGCTTCTTCCCTACCTCCTACATAACTAGGTGCCCATGAAAGAGGTGTAAACCCCTCACAAATTCTTCCAAAAAAATTTCAAAATTTAAAAATAGTCTTACTATACGCTTACTTTTAAATCAGGGGTATTTTGTTTATCTATGTGCATTATTATTGTTGACAAATATGTATTTTTAACAAAATTTCTGCGAGAAACAAAAATTGGCAACAGCGAAGCGTCTGAACTGATTGGCTGGAAACAAGTAATTTCAGTTATTATGTGACAATGACGTCACATTAATTTAGCTCCTTGAAGTATTAATGTTTTTCGGCTTCTATACCTTGAGCAATACCTATGGTTCCTACGAGGAATCCGTATGTTATGAGAGTCCCAAGCGCGCTCATCAGAAGAGATTCTCTGATAGCATAGATCTTCCATAAAGTTAAGGCAAATTTTTTCTTGAATTTCTGTCGAATGAGCATTTTCAACATTCTATAATGTTGTGGAAACCATCCGGGCAGTGAAACAACTGTATCTCTTGCCTGACTGGCTGCTCGATTACAACATGCGCCGGACAACATCAATGGTATTAATGCCATTAAATAAAGTGTAACTCCGCCAAAAGTAAAAGCATAAATAAGAAAATTGTCTTTTGGTAAGAAGACGAAACTGTAACTAAAGATAAAAAGCCCAAACATGACACACACTATATTGATGAATGCGGGATACGCCAGAAAGTCATTCGTGAAAGTCAAAGTCTCAGTTAATTCTTGATAAATTTGCAATGCATTCTGGTAATCATTCAATAGAATCAAATCCTTCGATTTTGAAACGAATTCCAAGAAAAATAACTTCATACAATAACATACAAAGCAGTAATAACCGACAAAGACAAAGCTGAGACCGTGCAGGATGATTACGGCCAGTGCTAAAGATACGTCATGTATTTCTGTAAAATATTCTTCCAATTTATCAGGAATGCTATCTGATGAACCAACTAATCGTATATTGTTAGCACTGTAATGTAAATGAGGAGTTACAATTGCAAGCCCTAAATTTGAGAAACTCATAAAACCAACATACGCTAATATTAAAATGTTTAACTTCTTACACTCGTGAGCCGAAATCAACAACTTTGAGAGTTTTGAAAGTTTCTTAATAAGCAAATGTATATGTTTTCTGTTCCGATTTAAAGAAATGTATGCGGACATTTGAAAAATATATATGATGAAGTTGGCCCAATCCGGTTTAGAATCTGAAAAATAGGAAATCCATATAATTTGGATTATAGCGTTGATAAGTAACAGTAGTCGGAAGAAATACTTCTGCATCTTCCATATAAAGCTGCAAAGGTTATTTTCGCTGAAAAACAAAGAACGAGTCGATGTATTTATACCTTGTAAATGAAAGAGAAACAAAATTGGCAGGAAAGCTTTTTCTAGAAAACTTGTTGATTTCTTCATAATGTTAAAGGTATAGTTTTGTCGATAGTATAGATAGTATAGAGTGGGCTGATTCATGTTAAATTTGTTGAACCCATTGGCGTGATGAGGCAGTTTGTTCAGGCTACACGTCAGGGGCCGTCCTGTTAACTTGACCGAGGCTCACAACTACGCCAAAGTCCGTGGCTAAAAGTCTTAGTGTTGTTTTATAGTTCGATGTGAATGTAACTCTCTCTCATGCATTAGATAGGTTGTATCATTGCTTAGAACTTAAATATGTGCGTAATTACCTAAGATAATTTATCTGTATCCACAATCTATGTTTTGTTCCAAAGGATTAAACTTCAGTTGCGTATACCATTCAATTTGTTTTCAATTTTTAGCAAAATTATTCCTACAATATTAGATTTTTCTGTTTATTAATAATGTATATTACAATGGATTAAAATGACCTGTCTCTCTCTACTATAAACTTTATCGAAATATATAATTTAGTTTTGCAATTTAATGTTGCCAGTAATTTATGTATATATTCATTAACAATCCGAATAAGTCACGTCATCTTTACTTATTTATAATGCTGCTCTCACTTGTATGTAACTAAATTTTAAATTACATTTTAGTTTCACACACACACAGTTAGTTCTTTATATATTTTATTACTACATCCAACCAAATTTTCGTACTTTCATTTTAAAAATTTTAATTTTTTTACATTTTTCATTTCTTTTGACTATATTTTTTCACCATTTAATGAGATTATCATTTAATAAAATAGTAGATAAAATTCAAGGAAAGTAACTTAGCGTGTTTTTTCTTGGCGACTAAATTTTTTCGGTATATTTCTCTTATTTGATTTTTATCTTCTTTATATACTGCTGGACAATTGCTAAGGACGGATAACATTATCATCCATAGCAACCACAAAATGAAAGGAAGCAAAATGTGGAAAATTAGAATAAGTGCGGGATATTAGTAAGAAGAAGTATGAGTATGCAAATTTTTTTCCACGTCTGTTCATCACGTGATAGCGTTCATAAGAGCTTTAAAGGTTTTGACGCGTGTGGACAGTTGTTGTTTTAAGTCAAAGTTTTACAGGAAAGATTTAATAGACGAACTTAAAATTTTTGGCATGTCTTCCCGACATCACATAGATAATTTTATGCATGGCCGAATTATTGGAAAGATCGAAGAAGGGCGAAAAATAACAGATGTTGCCAGGGAGTTCGACATCGCTCACAGCGTTGTTTCACGGCCGTGGAAGTCATTTAAAACTACTGGAATGTGTAGTAGACGGCACGGGGGAGGTCGTGTTAAAAGTACGACGCCTGCAGAAGACAGATATATCGTCCTATTAGCAAAAAGGAACAGGCACACCACAGCTCAGCAGGAGGCAAATCAGTTTCTTGCTGCCTCAGGAAAGCAGATCTCCCGAAAAGCTGTTGCCAGACGTTTGAGGGGAGGAGGACTATACGTACGCAGACCTTTTGTGTGTGTCCCATTGACCAGACAGCACCGTACTGCCCGTTTGCAATGGTGTCGTGAGCATCACAATTGGACTGAACAGGACTGGACATGCGTACTATTCTCAGATGAGAGTAGGTTCAGTCTGTCATCGGATTGTAGACGTCAACTGATCTGGCGCGAGAGTGGTACTGCTTATCGTCCAGAAAATATCCAGGAAAAGGACCGATATCCGACATGCAGTATCATGGTGTGGGCCGGCATCATGATCAATGGCCGCACGCGCCTACATGTGGTTGCGAATGCGACTATGACGGGCCAACGATACATTGATGATGTTCTACTTCCTCATTTTCGTCTTTTCCATGGTGCTGTCGGTGATAAATTTGTTTTTATGGACGACAACGCAACATGTCATCGAACACTCGCTGTTCAGGATTGTCTAGACAGCGAGGGTATTCAACGTCTCGTATGGCCAGCGCGTTCTCCAGATCTAAACCCCAATGAAAATGTGTGGGAGGCTTTGGGGAGGCAAGTTGCTGGTCGAAACTATCATCCGACAAACAAGAACACCCTCATCCGTGCACTCACAGAGGAATGGGATAAATTGTCTCAACAGCTGCTGGATAATGTTGTGCAAAGTATGGTACGACGTGTGGAATGTTGCATCACACTCCACGGTGGACATATCCCGTACTGATACCTTTCTTTAAGGTGCCTGCTGACTTTTAGATGCATTGTTCCATTTCTCCGTACGCAGATCAAATGAACATTTTTTTTTCCTTTCAGATGTTTCACAGCTTTTGTACTTTCCAGAACAATAAATATTCTTTATTCTAATGTCTGAACAGTGTGGCAACTATATTTTATCCTACTAGGCCTCATGTCTCGCTTCATGTTATGCTACATAGCAATTTGTGATCCGTCCTTAGCAATTGTCCAGCAGTGTAATAATGAAAATTGATTCAATATCAAAGATTAATTATTTCGCAAATTAAAAACCTTAAATTATTTCACTTTTCAATCTGTCTTTTTAGCAGCATTCTGTTGTTTTATTAAATTATTTTTCGAATGCATTCAGTTTTTATGTATGCAATTAATTAAAAATTTGAAAGAACATTTTTCTGTGATTTAAAACTATTCATATATATTTTTAGATTACTTTTTAAATCAAACAATGGATCAAAGAGACAAATTAATCTTAAAAAAATTCTTTTCGACATTAATAATAATTTTTTGGTAATGTCCCCTTTTTCATTTAAATTGTCTGCATAGCATTTGAAATACTTTATTTAATTTCATTATGAAGCATTTGTAATTTTTAAAATATAATTTGAAGTAGTTTTTTCATTTCGAAATCAATGGAATAACGATCTGGGTAAGAGAAGTGTCCATTTTTTTCAATTGATTTAGATTTCGTTACATTTTTTACGATCTTGTGATTTGTAAGCCTACTTACTCTATTCTTTGACTCTACTATTTCGTAAAATAAAGTATTTTGAATAAAATCCTGCAATATATCTTCTTCGTGTACTTAAATGACAATCCCCTGTTTAAGATTTTCGCAAGCTTTATTATTGAACACTATCCAACGAACGCGCGCGCGCCAAACCATGTGTTCAGGCACTACTCCAGACAATATCGTTGATTTCCGAAGAGTAACAAGAAAAAAGGATCACAATGTCTGCTATGAAGGAAAAGGAACATCGATTCAGCTAATTGCTTTTTTTAAAAATGTATAGGCTAGAATAGTTAAGAATATATATATACAGTAATTTTTTTTTAATTTTCCCAATCCTATTTCACTGATATAGAGTGGACAAAATATTTAAGAAAACATTTTTGAGATTATCTTTGAACTTTTTTTTCCGTTTCAAATGAATTGCTGTCTTTTGAGTCAGTTTGAAGTGAAACACAGACAAAATGGATTCAAAATGGAAGGGATACAGCTAACTTAACTAATTTGTCCTTCTATACTTGCTGAAAATGAGATAATAGAAAAATCGAATATCACGTAACACACGCCACCCAGCCAATATGGTGGTTATGACCCCCGGCTTCTAATCGAGTGGACTCGGGTTCGAATACCGAATAAGGCATGGATGCATCTTCGAGAAAAGAAGGTGGACTTTAGGGATGGCGATCCGAGATCGACAAATCGATTTCTAGAGACAAAAAAAATCGATTTTTAAATCGATATGTAGCCCTGAATCGATTCAGTGAATCGATATTTCATCCTAGAAAATCGATATTCGATTTTTTTCTGTTTTGGTAAAAGCCATAAAATTATTTACACTTAGTTGAATGTACTATCTTTAAAATCCGTAATATTACGGTGTTGGCAGTTAAAGGGATAATAACTCAAAAACTCGCGAGATGCCTATGTGCTTAGTCTCCTTCTCTCTCTTTAATAAATTAAAAAAAAAGTTACGCTTGTAATCTCTTTGACCTTTTGTATTTGGTGATATTGCGTCACTTGTTGATGCCTTGATTGACCGACTGTCGTAATATACTGTGATTAGCGAAATAAATATTCATTTTAATGTAGTGTTTGTTACGGAATAATAAGTAATTTGGGAAACATCTGTTCCTAGTGAGCGCTTTTTTTTTTCGATTAGCGGCAACATCGCAAGTGATGAGTGGAACCGCATGGATCTTGGTAGACTTGACAGACTGTTGTTTTTGAAAAGCTTAGGTATTAAGCATTAGGAACTATAAGTTACATTATTTATTTTCTAAACTTTTTAATGTAACCAATACATTTAGAAAATAAATGTCTTCTTTTATACCTGATACTCTCTTTGATATGGTACTAAAAATAATTGTAATTGTCTAATTCTCTGAACTAAAAAATTCCCTGATTTTACAGATAAGAGATCGTTTATTAGAGTATCTTTCTTGTTTTTCATAAAATGGATTTATATTTACATTGTAAATGTAGACTTGAAAAAATAATAGATTTTTTAGAAATCGATCTTTTAGACCTCGATTTTTTTTGTGAATCGATCCTTCAGGTTACGATTCGAATCGATTTAAAAATTGATATTGTTCGAAAAGAATCTCCATCCCTAGCGGACTTTCGCCTGAAATGGATTCCCTTCTCGAATGGAAAGCAGCGCACCCCTTTTGTTCTATGATGGGATCATCGTTTGTATTTAAAAGAGCATATTCTTCTGTGTTTGTATTGCATGTTTCTGTTCTTCCATCTTTCGTCTTTCATATATATCGTAGGATAAAACACACAAGAACAACGCAACACACGAGGAAGAAACAGTAATCCTCCATTTGCTTAAAAGCGCGCCATTAATAAAAAATCTTCAATCGAAAATTCTTACAGATTTTCTCATCTTCAGGGAACATGCAATAACATTCGAAGGTAAATAAAATTCACGTACACGACGAACACACTGTAAATTGATTTTCGTCATTCCTCTTTATTGTTGTTATATACTGGCAGAACCGTTTTGAGTTTGATTACAATACTTCTTTCAACGAATTGTGGCATTTTATTTATTATTTATTTTTGCAGTAATGCACCCAAAAATTACTATTATGTATTTCATATAACTTTTCAGTTATATTAGAAATTCACTAATTCCTGTTTTCAATTATGCATATAATCCTCTCTTTTCATTAGTATGAGTTTGGCTTAGTCACGCTACGCTTCAAATAAGTGTGTTATTTAGCTCAGAATTTCATGCTGTAAATATAGTTAATTTTTTTACAATTTATTCATTTTCATTTCAAAATGTTAACTTTCGTGGAATCTATAACAGGGACTAAGATATCAGAAATTCATTTTGTGTAATATTACGTTTTTTAAGACTCTGCTCCAGTAATATAGTTTGTGACGGATTCATCGCGATTTCTACTAAAACTCTTTTTGGATTTCTTTGGGGCCAGAATGGCAATTCTTTCCAACCAATTCGAGAAGTGAAACGTGAAATATTCAAATTAAGAATCTTATAAATAGTAGAAGTTTAGCGTACGCAGGGTGGCTATGAGAAGTGAATATACGAGGTCTGTGTTTACAATTACCTAAGTTAAGGTGAGAGGAAATCCTGTGTTCAAGATTGAATCTATCCCTGTGCGATCCTGTTAAAGGTGGATACCATTCCACAGGAGTTAAAGCCACGTCAGTTAGGATTCAAGCGAATTGCTGCTTACCCAAGATAGAGTGGTAAAACTATTTAATTAAACTACTAGGAACTGTATTTTTATTGAGATTAGGATTTAGTCGATAAGGTTGGACATTGTGGTTAGTTACACGATTATTTGGTATTACATATTGTGTGTCTCCTCACCCCAGATTCACTTGGTTTGAATACTAATATTATTATTGTATATTATTTAAGTTAAGATCTTAATAAAGAGATATTAAGATTATGGCAACGTCTGGTTCTTCATTCACTCCCACATCTCTAGGTCGCGTGGATAATGTAGGAGTAGGGCAACCTACACGGGCACCTGCTTTACAAGTTTTACAAGTTTTAATACATAATTATTCAAATGATTATCTTTACGGATTATTTTATTAGTTATACAAGTATTTTATCATCCCTGTAATATAAAGTATAAAAGTTGTTTCACAGCAGCTTTATGTAGGAGATTTGCTTAAATATACGTGAAGCATAACTTTATAGTTTGAAAACTATCGTGATCAATTTGCAAGAAAATGTAGAAGGATAAAATGCAGGGTGGTCCGGAATTCATGGTACAAACTTTAAAGGTAGGTACAGGACATTGTAACAATCATTTATTGCATAGCATTGTATGGACGCAAGTGGCGCGGTGAGGCACAAACACAAAAAATAAGTGACGGAAGGAAAGACAAAGTGTTTATTGAAAGCCTCGTAAGCAAGTGTGATGCTTATAATAACTGTTCAAAGTTACATCCACTAGTAGTGATACATGCTTGGCAGCATCAGTGAAGCGATAGGTGTACACGATCAAAGATGCCAGGTATTTCACGCACACGTGTAGCAGCATCGGATATTCGTGCAACGAGAGTCTTCATCTGAGTCAAATGAAATCCAATAAACAAGATTCTTCAGATGTCCCCATAAAAAGTTATCGAGGCTCGATAAATCGGGAAATCAGGGTGGCCAAGGGACAGGTCCACCACGCCCAATCCATCGCGCCTTAAACCTGGCATTCAGATAAGTAAGCATATAAGTGAAGTGGGCTGGCGTCATGCTGAAACCACAAGCAGTTTCAAATGGCGATCGGAACATCCTGCAGCAGTTCTGGTAACGCCTGTTCCAGAAAAATTAGAGAACATTCGCCATGAAGTCGCGTGCAGCTCTTCGTCGACCAGCATCATGTCTGGTGATGTGGAACGAACCTATTTCCCGAAGGTGACGTTGTTACCCCTGAAAAAATTTGTGGTCGGGCATTCGTCGATCAGGAAACTACACGTGATACATTCGTTGCGCAGCTCTGCCATTACCATTTGCACGGCTGTACTTGTAATGCATGCCTGCTTTTTCGGCATGCGTAGTTTCCCATCGTAGACATTTCGGCACAATTGCGAATGGGCTACTGAGATGCATCATGTTGACATCTACTTCCCCCCCTCCCCTCAAAGGGCAGTGAAACCAACCAATAACTCCATTTCTCTTTTCTTTTATTTCCCCTGTTTGTGCCTCACCGCGTCACTTGCGCCCATACACTCCTATACAATAAACGATTGTTACAATGTTCTGTATCTACCCTTAAAGTTTGTACAAGGAGCTTGGGACCCCACTTTATAGTTTCTCTCTCTCTCTCTTTTCTTAAGTATTTATCATGGTGAATTATCTTCACCGACTATGGAATAGTCGATTTAATAATTTGGAAAGATTAAAAATGGGTTCATTAAAAGCAGTAAAAACAGAAAATAAGGGAAGCAAGAAAATATTTTGAGATCCATGCGTTTACTTAGTAAAAATAGCGATTTTATGGACAGGATCCTCCTCAGATCCCTTCACAACCGAAAAGAGCTATGTTCTCTTTTTAGTTCTAGTTCAGAATATTTCCAATTTATTTTATGGCTTAACTTTACAAATCAATTAAAAAACAAAGAATCCATGGAATATGGTTCTTAGATTTCAAATAACTTAAATAAAAATTGTATTATTCTCCAAAACAATTTTTGTACGAGTTTAGTTCAAATTTCAAATAATCCTTTTAAATCAGTTGTTTCTCAAACTGTGGGGCGCGCCCCTGGGGGGCGCGATAACCTTACGAGGGGGGCGCGAGCATATCAAATATAAAAGATTTAAAAAATAATTAATTTACTGGAATGAATTAAAACACAAAATACTTTCAGACATAATAAAAAATGCCCATTTACTCTGATATAAGTTATAGGCGATATTAAATCATTAACAACAAAAAATTCTTCAATTCTTAATTAGCTATTTTTGATCCTATAACCAAATAAAAAAATATTTTATTTAATTTGCTGTAATTCCATGATGAGAGAGCTTTTGTTACGTTTTCTTTTTTAAAACTAACATTCTACTCTTTCAGAGAAAAAACAGATCCCAGATCCAGAATCGAAAAAATTTAGGAACATAAAAAATTCATCACTGTCATTATTTTTGAAATGCTGCACATTATAGCTGTAATTTGTTTGACCTTCTAAGTTATTGGTACAGTTAGTTATGACCCCTCTCTTATGTGTTTATTTCTCATTTAAGGAAGTTGTAAGTAATGTATTTCTCTGTTGCACTTTTTTCCATGCAAAACAGTTTTATGATATTTGAAAAACCACGGAGAGCACTTTGATGGATTACTTGGCCAAGACTTAGACCAAGATGAGTATTTTCAAACATATAAAGCATGACAATTGTTTTTAGCAGTAACATACATATTATCATAATGAATACACTTTTTACCCGGAAGTGGTCACGCGGGACACACAGATCACGAAATTGTTAATTCTGGCAAAACTGTTTATTTGTTACCAAAGAAAAATTGAAAAGTCCTTGAAAGTAGGTAAGTAAACTTTCTCTTGATTAAATTATTCACTGAAATAACGATTTGTATCGTGTACAATAAAATAATTATAAAAAAAAGGATTAGGGTGACTCAATAACCCCGCTCGACCGTATCGTGTGCGCGAATGCTCCCAGGTTAAAACATGTTGAAGTCTTTTTGCTTTAAATATTAAAAATAATACAATTATTCTTCATCGGAATTTTATATTATTGTTCATTATTTAACATCAATTATAAATGCTAATTCTGTGAAGCTTAAAATTAAAATTCGCTTAAAACTAATTATAATTTGAGCAATCATTTAAAAAAAAACATTTTACATTTTTGTAAACATTGTCGCGCACTTACTTTCCTTACAATACAGCTATTATATCAAGAATGTTTTATTTTCTTATAAATGAACTCCTGCAAAGAGCGGGTACTTCGGCCAGTATACTTTTAATGTATCAGTGCTGCACAGATTATTTTGTAACTAATTAATTAATACCAAATTAAGAACAAGTTTAATAAGTATTAACGACTTCCATGGGGTTGTCTTGCAAAGCAAAGTTTTTATAAGGAATGCTTATGATTAGAAATTGACCCTCTAAGTTATTTTTCTATATTTAGCAGATATCCATATTTTGTCTTCTAAGCAGTCACCGCATTTTGCAATATGTTCAATTTAAAAATTAGATAAAGGAAAAATAACATAATAATTATCCTATTACTTAATTTATTTTTTTGCTTAAAGGTAGTATTCAAAATTTAATACTTTTGTTAGTAATTTGTTTGTTTTATAATTAAGATCTTGTATTGTAGCTTTAGCGTCAAAGTGCATTATTATTGCATTTAGTGCATTATTAATGTTTAAGGGGGGCGCGATAAAAATTGTGATTGAAAAGGGGGGTGCCAGTATTAAAAGTTTGAGAAGCACTGTTTTAAATAACTTTTAACTAATTATTTATCCGAAATTATATTTTCTTCCCACCATCAACCCTTCACCCCAGAATCAGAGAGCCTTGAACAAATACGTATTTCTAGATTTTTTAATTAATTAAGTCTAATGAGAAATTTTTCCTAATACTGTATAATGAACAGGGTAGGATTTCTGAATTCATTTTCACTTTAATTATAAAAATCTCCATATTAGAATGGATTTTTTTTCAAAATGTGCACAATTCCCTTTTTTCCTTTTCTGAAAAACAATGCGGTTGAAGAAGATTTAACATGCTAAACCATATCACTTTCTTTCACGCAACGTTCAAATGGGATTTTTTATCCTGGCACCATCTTTTAGCATTCACAGCAATCAAAAGTTATGTAGAATAGCTACTCACTGAGAGATTCATATGCAGTTCTCTTCTAACTACAATGGCTGGTACGAAAGCCTGCATATTACGTTTACTACAGTAGTCACTTTAGATGTAATCATTCTTTTTTTGATGCCATGATGAGGGACGTCTGAAGATTTCTTAAGGTCCTGGGATTCTATTCAAAAGTAGGCTTCACCTGCGACCCCTTTTAATAGACGGTGTTAAGCGTACACCATCAGATGCTTGTGAAAACTGTAACCAGCAACAAATAAATGTTCATGGATGACAATCTCATATACCTAGACCAGCGTTTCCCGAACTGTGGGAGGCGCCGACCCCACCCCCTTAATGAAACGTGGTAAATCTACGAGAAGGGCCCAAACATATTCAAAAGTCGAAAACAAAATATTATTTAAAAACAAATATTAATCTACTGAAAGTAAGCAAACAAAATATATCCTGACATAATAACAAATAAAATACACATTTACACTGATATAATACACTTATAAATGTATCAATACTGCACGATGTATTTTATAATTAATTTAAGAACAAGTCTAATAATTACCAGTGACTCCATGGGCTTGTCATATGTAAAATTGTGACAAATCTATACGGAACTTTATCACTAACCTTCTGAGTCGTCCTTTTTAGGGAAATTTAATTCCCTAAAAAGGACGACTCAGAAGGTTAGTGATAAAGTTCCGTATAGATTTGTCACAAAGGAATCCTGTCCTTCTTTTGGAGTTGATTGGAAATAGGTAGGGAATTAAATTTCCCTAAAAAGGACGACTCAGAAGGTTAGTGATAAAGTTCCGTATGGATTTGTCACAAAATTATATGCCAAAATTAATACTTATCTTGATAATTTGTACGTTTTATAATTAATCCCTTGACTGCCAATTAAAATTACGCGATTCGCTCCCCAATGTCATTATTTTCCCTGTTGGCGTGTGTATGTAATGTATTGAGGAAGGGGAGAGAAAATAAATATATAAATAAGTAAATCCTCTCTGAAATAAGTAAATCCTTCGCAAACACTGTCAAGGTCCTTTTCATGCATTCCAAAGACTTCGGAATAATTTTACGGATGGCAGTGCATAGAAAAGGTTGTACTTCGGAAAGACATATATATATGCGCGCGTCCGGGGCAATCAACGCTTTGGCTGCGCGAGACGTTTATATAAGCCGGTGGCACTTAAGAGGTTAAAGTAGTATTGTAGCCTTGGCGTAAAAATATAGTATTATTGAATTTAATACGTTGCTGTTGGGAAAGGAGGGGGGCGTGATGAAAATTATGATTGAATATTGGGTCACAAATATAGAAAGTTTGAGAAGCACTGACCTAGACATAAGCCTATTTGATCGACTGCCACTATTCGATTAAATAATGATGTATGGTGGTAGACCTAGGCCTAGATAAGGACGACGGACATGGCCTAATAATGCACTCTTGTCAGTTGGTAGATCGTTCGAAATTCTCAGGTTTTAGAAGAATATGTCCGGGAACAACACTTGACGATTACAATTATTCGAATCATGATCTTATTGAGGTCGAGGCCCTAGGACCGGGCCCAGTTGGCCCATATCTTAAAATGTCCTTAGCCACAATCCGGTACAACATTCTCCTTCAATTAATTTTCGATTTCGCCACCAGATATGCTTCATAAAAGGTATTTTTCTTCGTATTCGGTACGCTGTTAGGATTTTCGATATTGTAGATTTAAAAACCCTTATGACATTAGCGAGTGCAGTCACAACTGATTCATTCGCGGAGAACCTGTTAAATAATTCCATTATTGGGTGAACTAGGTCTTCCTTAGGCGAGACAGGTGTTCCAATTAGACACTCTCCAACAATTTACCCTGTTTGATAATCTGTGTAAATAGGGCATTCAGCCTTACTCAAAGAAAAACATTCTGCCCATTCTATAATGTGAAGTTAAAGTTGGAGAAAAAATGTAAACTTCAATTACACTAAAATATTTCTGATAGTAAGAGTTATGTTATGTATTTATTACTATCTATACATTCACGTATGTATTCATGAAAAAATTATACAACATTGGAACAAATCTATTTGACCATGCACTGAATTCTATTCAATCAAATTAAAACAATAACGACAATGAAATAAAATCGATTGATTAATAAAGAGAATTTTCAAGTCTTGTTGAAGTCATCAAGTCTTAATTTAGACATCCTTAGTGTTTTGAATTTTTCCCAAAGTGCCAACAAGAAATCCATACGTGACAAGCGTGCCCAGGGTACTAATGAACAAAGATTTATTAATTGTGTAGATTTTCCATAACGTGAAGTTAAGCTTCCGCTGTTTAAAATTTTTCCGTACGTATATTTTCAATTTCTTGTAATGTTGAGGAAACCATCCTGGCAGAGAAATGATGACATCTTTTGCGTCCTCAGCTGCCTGGTTGGCGGTAGAAGCAGGAATCAGTACCATCAGCAGAAAGCATGAGTATAGAAATACGGCAGCTGAAAGACACACGTAAGACTTGTAATCATCCTTCAGTACAAATACCAGAGTAAACGTGGACCAGAAAAGCCCAACCATACCATTTATTATGTTAATGAAAGCGGAATAAGAAAGAAAATCATCAGTGGAAATTATTACAAGGGAAATTTCATCATATAATTCAAGTACAGTTATGTAATCACTTCTTGCCTTTAAAATCTTCACTGCAGAAATGAAACTACGAAGGATTAACTTTACACAAATACATATGAAGCAGTAGTATACATTTAAAGGAATAGATATACTTAATTGCACTAAAACGTTGACCATATAAAACGCATCTACGGTAAACAAACCAAGTTCTTTAAACTCTTGAGCAATATAGGGTGACTGTTTCATGGTACCATGGCCAATATCGCTCATTTTGGAACCGAGAAACGTTACTATATAAGCAGGAATCCCAATAACACTTAAAAGAGAAAAAAAAGCAATGGAAATTTTTAATGAGTGCCATTTTTGGACACAGTGTAACTGCTTCCAGATTTTCGATATGTTTTTTAGTAAGAACTTGATTTGACGTCGATTTCGAAATACGGATAAGTAAACAGATATCTGAAGCAAAAGAATAATAGGTCCTATGATATCTCGTAGTGTTGTAGGTAGTAGAAGTATCCAAGATATTTGGAGAACGATAGTTACAATCAGCAGCAGACAATAGAAATATTTTGGAAGATTCCACACCTTTTTAAATAATTTATATTCTACGTAATATTTAGGGAACTTGAGTGTTTCCATTCCAATAGCATGGAAAAAAATTAAAATAGGTAAAAATATCTTCTCTAGTGAATCCTTTTGGGTTTTCATAGTTTTCGAGAATTTCATAGCTCTGAAACTTAGCGCTTTCGAAATGCGAAAAGAAAGAAATCTATAGTTTATCGTGACTAGCTATTGTTCCTAAAAAGCATAATGTAGCTTGAATTTCCATTTTAATATAGCTTCATTAACTGTAACTTTTTTAAATTTAAGATAAATTTTGTTGCAGTAATTTTCCACATGACCTAATATGTTTTGTTAATGACTTACGTCAATTCCTATTACTCCTATTAAGGATTACATCGTTTTTTTATTCATGAGTTTTGAGGTAAAAATTTAATAAAACCACACAATGCAGAAATATAATGATGTGCTTATCTGAATTAAATTTCCATTAATATTTTTCATTCTTCCAAATTAATAAAACATACCCTTAAAACTCTTGTATTAACAAATTCAAATTCTCGAATTTAACTTCTTGTTCACATTTACAATTTCTTTTGAATACTTTATTTGTTGTGAGATGGAACATATGTACAATTTTTATGCGTGTTAAATGTCTGATCAGTCTTTTTAAATGTATTTTGTATCTTAACAAAAAAAATTATTCCATGCAGGAGGAGTGGTCAACTGAAAAAGATTCGAGGTGTCTATCCATGAGATGAGTAGGTACAGAAATGAGACAAATACATAAAAAGAAACAACAATATTTTTTTAGTTAAATGTATACAAATTTGGTTAAAAGAAATCACCCATGGCGTTTAGGCAGGCGTCCCATTGCTTAGGAAGGGTACGAATTCCGTGCGCAAAGAACGATGTTGGTTGATCATGGAACCAATTCAAAACTGCAGCATTTTCGTCATCGGAGAGAAATCGTTGAACCATTGGGCTTTTCTTCAGAGGTTCAAAGATGTGATAGTCACAAGGTGACATATCTGAGCTGTAAGCTGGATGTTTCAGGACTTCCCACTTTTTACGGGCCAGTGCCTCGACACACACTATGGCAACATGCGGTCTTGCACTGTCATTTAGGATGATGACACCTAACCCGTTTAGGATAACGACAGCATACCCGGGGATTATTTTTGACAACCTTATGCAGCTTAGTGTCTCAGTATACCGTTGGGCATTAATGGAGACGTCCAGTTCCTTAAACTCCAGTAACAAGGGTCCCTGCATGTCGAAAAATGCCGTCAATATCACCTATCAGGCTGGCTGCTGAGCTATCGTTTTTTAAACTTAGGTGAGTCGGGATGTTTCCATTGCATGCTGACAGACTTCCCATCCGGTTGGAATTGATGTCACCAGGTTTCATCCCATGCCACAATGACTTGCAAAAAGTCGTCACTATAACCCATGTATCGCAATAAATGTTGTCATTGTCTCAGGTCCATTTGCTGTTTCTTGTGATGTTCAGAAACCATGCGAGGGTACACTTTGTCAACAAACTTTTCGATACTTCAGAATGTTGGTGATAATATTGTAAACAGTACCGATGGAAACGTTGAATTCATTTGAATTGTCACGAGTGTTTCGGCGTCGATGACCCTTAATTGTAATGTGAATGTCCGTAATCGTTTTCTCTGTCACAAATTTGTGTGCCTGATAGGGCCGCGGCAAATCCCTTGCCTCCTGTCAATCGTCGGTAAACATTTTTGCCCATCCCGTCACCGTGGGCTTCGATACACACGTGTCCCCGTACACAACCAGCATTCTGCGATGAATATCCACCAGCTTACACCCTTCCAGCATAAAAGACTTTATTACAGTTTTCTGGTCCATTTTAGACGCACTTGCATTCACACCCGCCATTTTTAAATGCAGTTACGAATGCAGTTATTGTTTCGTATCATGGACGATCCAATTTGCTACGAATTGAGGGTAATCTCATTAGCAACAGGTAAGTACGTGAAGTTCTACAGCACGATGTCGTTTACTTTGTTGAAGACATCCCTGGAGCTATCTTTCAGCAGGTTAATGCACGCCCACATGTTGCAAAGACTTTTCGATACCTCTGTTCAGCCCAACATATGCAACTTCTTCCTTGGCCTGCTTATTCGCCGGATCTGTCGCCTGTTGAGTACGTGTGGGACTTGGCTGGTCGGCGTCAAGCTCGTGATCCGCGTCCTAAAGCTTCAAAAGACGAACTTTTGCTGCGCATACAAGCAATATGAAATTCTCTTCCACAAGCAGACATTCAAAATCTGTTTCACTCCATGCCACGTCGAATAGCAGCAATTATTACAGCGCGTGGTGGCCACACCAAATACTGATTTGCGACACTTAATACTGTTTTTTTTTTTTTTTTTTTTTTTTTTGCTTTGAGAATGTCGTCATTTATTTGTACTAATAGAAGTCGTTTGTTTATTAAAGTTCATTTAATTTTGATTATTCCTTCATGGTGTTGCATTTTTTACAAACAGCAGATTATTTAAAATAATAAATATCACGCTACTATTATTTATCTCAAACGCAACAGAGAAATATGCTTCGAATAATAATTAAAATCTTACCAAATGCTGAGAACAAAATTATTTCTTGCCTGTATGCTCTTAGGTTGTACTTTGGCAATATCTTAAACATATTTGTAAGATTTTCTGTAATCCTTACAATTGATTAATGGCTTCGATATATTATTTAATGCAGTATTATTTTTTATATTATTAAGAAAAAAATAACTAAACGAATTTACCTCAAAAAGTTCTGTTATTAGCAAAACGAACGTGGAAAATCACGCAACAGAAGTGAAACTTCTTTGGCGGCATTGGCCGTAAATGCAGGAATAGGTCTAATTATATTAAACTGCTGGGGGAACTTAATTTAATCAAATAAAATTCGAACTTCATTTATTGCACATGAAAATAATATTTTTATTCAATTCTCTGCATCATCATTTTCGGAGAAAGACACAATAGATTTGTAGGGTAACTGAAGTAAGATATAAAAATCCTCGGCTGTAGTCAATCAAGAAAACGTGAGAAAACTGCATCAGTCGTGATTCCGTATCTTGTTGTTCCTACTCTAGAATCAGTATTCATTGTCAAATTCAGTGTCCATTTGCTTCTTCTGAAGCAAAATTAACATTAAAGTAAATAGCTGGGAAAGAGAGCTCCTCAGTATGTTTATCAAACATCAAACTTCTTGGTTCATTCTGTTCTCCAGGAGCGAGACGAAGATATTTCTCTTCGTTCCATAACAACGTCTGTTGCTGGGTTGTAAGACCCTCTTCAATAGTTATATTTTCACTTGACTTTAATCATCATCGAATCCAATGATTGCAGTAGCCTCTGGTGTGTACAGCACTAAAACTTTATGGATGAAGGTGACAACAGTTGCAACAGGACTACCTGGTGATAAATAGATTTCCATTTTTTTTTCTTTCGTGAAACTCTTTTCCTCTTTTTGTATTTGTTCTAGGAATTCTGACTAGAATTAACTATAATTCAACGGATATGAAAGGTAATAATATAAACAATACATCACTCACAGAAGTCACTGTGTTTGTTTACAAGACACTATCCGTAGTGATTCTGGAGCGAACGTTAGAGACATATACACAATGCCTCAGACACTCCCGTAACGGGAAGACACATATAATGGTAGTATTTTGGGTGCCTTTATTTGTTGAAAACGGCATGTTTATTGTATAAAAACTACGGAAATACGTCACGGGAGTTCGTTGCGAGTAGCAAGGGTACCCACATTGTGTTTCCAATACCTAAGCGCCTTTCGTCCGAAGCAGCAAGAAGCCCCACTCCATACCTCTGATGCAAATACTCCTTGGCAATCGTCCAACTTTTTCATGGATATGACGCAAGTCACGTGGAGTCCCCCGCTCTCTTACTTCCGTTCGATTTTTCACCCTAACGCAAAACTGGGCACATTTCCCATTCACT
Organism: Trichonephila clavipes; assembly: GCA_019973935.1. Classification (NCBI taxonomy): domain Eukaryota; kingdom Metazoa; phylum Arthropoda; class Arachnida; order Araneae; family Nephilidae; genus Trichonephila; species Trichonephila clavipes. Next base: position 348,648 of record BMAU01019526.1, on the reverse strand, counting down.
CTCGCGCCTAAAGAAGTTTCACTTCAATAATATTTCAATTAGAATTTTTTTCATTAAAATGATTAGAAGGAAATATATATGGATTACCTTGATGCAACCAATTGTTCTTTTGTTTTCTTTTCTTTCCTGAATGTTTTTACATATATTGGAATTTTTTTTCTGCAAGAATTCGAAATATTCTGACACCAAACGAGGTTAAGATAATGAAAACTCATTCGTGACAGAAATTTTAGAGAGATTTATTATTTTTATAGGTGTTTTGTAACAAACTCTAAACTCTTGTAACTGAGATATTTAGTTACTGAGTTTATGAGTATTTAGATAATGAGTTGTTGTTTTTTTCATGTGTGGCGGCTGCTTCTTTTTTATGTAGAAATTTTAATTTCCACATATCTGATACCTCCTTCACAAATTATTAATGAAATATTATATTTGGAAGTCATTCAAAATGCTGAACGAGAAAAAAACTCTATGGAATACTATGTTAAATTGAATAATAATGTAGCCTTTTAACTCATAAGAATAACATAAAGAAACCCAAATATATTGCACAAGTGAACATCAGTGAAAACGAAATACAAATTTTCCTTGCTTGTGGCACTGGAATCTTCCAACTTAATCACAATCTTTCACATTTTATATTCAAAAACGTGTTTACTTGTTTAACAATCGATTTACACTTGGTTAAAGAAGGTAATTTGATATCTGTGGTTGTGTGTGTATTTTGGAATGGTTTCCTTAGCATTTCATACTTGAAAAAAAAACATGATGCATTATTTTTTTAAAATTATTTCTCTACGTAAAGAGGTAAGTAATCTGAATAATCACCTTAATAATTCTTCTAATGGGTTTTTAAAAGTAATGGATTTATATTTATGATCTAAATTTAAAAGCAGATTTGAGTGACTTGTCGATTATGTCAAAAGAATTGGCTTTTTATTTAAATTTGAAATCTACAAAAGCAAAGTAATTTAATTGTATTTCACAGTTGCATTAGATTTTGTCTGTAATACAAAATTGCTCAAACAAATTTCCTTTGGTATGGTTGACGTTCAATGTAAGTTTTTTGATTGTAGGCTTGATTCTTGTTTCCTCAAAAAGACCATCATGTGGCCGCGGTAGCCCCAGATTCGTGGCCGGCGTAACATGAGTTCAAGTCCTAGTCCCACTGAAGGCCCACCATGTAGGGAAGCTGAGACCGGTTAAATCTTTCAAGGCTCGAAGTCCTCCCGTTGGGGTGGTATAGAAGTTAGAAAAGTGGATGCCAGTTCAAGTGTTGTGCTCTTCACTTGAACATGGGTCACGTCCCTGTGAATGCTGGTGTTGGAGGGTTCGAGTAAAGATCAGCCATTTTAATAACTAACACACTTTTATTTATAACTTTCACTTAATAACTTTACCCAACTTAACGGAGAATGCTCTTAAGAAGTGTTGGAAAGCTAAAATTTTATTTTTTTGACAATTTGAGATTTTTACATTTTCAAATTGTATAGATTTTAACCTTTCTAAAAATACATTACTTTAACCTCTAGGGTAATTAGAAGCCCTGAAAACCTATTTTTAAATAATCGTTGAAACTGGGCCACGTCCATTTAAATAGCGAAAAATGTAAACAAAGTACTTCGTTTTTGCTTGAAAGTTAAACGTCTGATATAAACCAAAACATGTATATTTTATTGTAAATCAAGTCGCTTATTTTTTAATTTCCTAGCCGATGAGAAGTCTCACCGTATACATGAAAATCAATTTGTCTCAAAATGTAAATTTTGATCTTCAATGTACCTTTTTTGAGAAACTACTGTTCACAGGTATGTAATTTTTTTATGATATGTTTATTATAATAGCTAATATATAGTAAAATGAGCTTTTTGTAAAAATTTCAAAAATTTATTTTTTACAATTTTTTTTATGTGGAAAATGGGTCAAATTTCACTATGTTTCATAAAATATTTTATAAATTATGAAATAATTCAAAATTAGCTAAAAGTATATTTCAGTATAATGAGAAAGATGTACTTTAATAGTATGAAAAATTTCAAACATGTACATATAACAAAATTTGAGAAAAGGAACATCGAAAACAGCAAATTTAACATTGCCGATATAGAGGTTTCCTACTCCCCTTAAATCACCTAACCCGAGGAGCAATAAATCTTAATCAATTAAATATAATAGAAATAGGATCCCTTATCTAATCTCTTGAGCACTTTTCTCTTCAATACCTGAATAATCTTCCACTCTACTTAACTATACGACCTCCGGTCGCTCATGCTATGTTCTCTTCTGTCTCAACTTTCAACCATTATCATGTCTACTCTATGACTAACACTTAAATAGAAGTTCTAATTTACATAAACTAAGTCTTCTTTACAGAAAGCGTTTTTCACAAATGAAATCAGTTAAAAAGATTATTTTAGCCAAGAGGATTAATGGAAACGCGGATATACCTGTTACACATGGCTTAAAATAACGAGGTCCATCACCAATAACTCTTGTGTTGCCTGACAGGGCAACGTTAATAAACACTCCTTCACTAAGAACCATCATGTGAATTAAGGAAGGTTGCTGCGAGCGATTTGAATATACAGGTATCTCAACTGACGTAATATGGCAATTAGGAACAGAAGTATCTGCTCAAGTATCGCGCTTGTAACTTGATTGTGGGTATTTAATGCTATGAAACTCCTCCCCAGCAACCCATTATAGTGTGATGTTAGTCTATAAACCAATATTTTATTCACACTTTTAATAATATTCTTACACGACAGATATGTTCCCGAAAAATACATGTAAGAAAATTTGTGTTAAGAAATATTTTTTGCATCTTTACAAAAATAGAAGATTTGCTTTCAGTCCTAAAATCAATAATAATTCAATACGCCTCATCAATAGTAATTCAATACACTATAAGTTTTCGTGTTAAGATCTTGAGCATTTTATCTCGAATAGATTGTGAAAATAGGGGGTGGTAGGCCTAAATGCGGTGGGATGCAGGCAATAACATTAACGTCGATAATACTCACGAGAGAGAAATAAAACCTTAATCCATAACAAACTAATATTTATTAGGATTAATATAGGTAAACAACAATAACAAATTAGTAATGAATTTAAAGGTAAGTAGTATTAGACAAACAGGCACCTAAGGCAATGAAACACATTCTACGACGGGACTACTGGGAGAGTACGTCCGCTCGGTATGAGGAAACTCGTAGAAGTGATGAAATGTAGGGGGCGCGACCAGCGACAATAGCGGGGGTGTACAAGGAACAAACAGATTGCACATGTATCATACAAAGTAAATTATCATTTTGTGACGGATCTATACACGATCTTCTAATTAATCCTCATGGGAAATCGTTGGGCTATCAATTCTCGTTATTCACAACCAACCCTTCGGAAGAAGAGAATCGTGATATGTAAATTAACTTACTATAAATAGGCGAGGGTTTCTAGCTTGAGAGAAAGGAGCTAAGATTGTGACGGATCTGTACGGCACTTTATCACTAATAATCTTGGGCGTCTTTGGGAATTCTAAATTCGCGTATATTTCCAACCAGCTCTAAAAGAAGAAACCGGGATATGCAAATTAGTCAAAGTATTTAAGGAGAGTGCTGTAAGTTAGCAGGAAAAGTTATACGCCAAAAGAAAAGTTGACGGAGTTCTAAAAAGATTCTAGTTGATTGTGTGATTTGCGTCTCGCTGATTATTAGGCAGCGATCTATAATTGGAAAGTTTAATCCGCCTGAAAAGGACGGAAGTAAAAAGCAGGTGATATTTAAATTTAGATTATCGGATCACAAGAGTAAATATATAATAAAGTTAGTGGGAAGTCAATGAATAGTAATTCAAATTGCGCGTATCTCTCGATCCTCTTATTCCGGTAGTTCCGTTCGATATTGAGTTTAATATTTGATAAGTATCATATTTCGTGATTTAATTTAATAGTAAGGATCAATCACATTGACGTAGACATCTTGATAAATCTTTGTAATTAGATGGTTGATAATTGATTCAAGTGAATAAATATAATTTGTTATTGTAAAAATGTCGTCTGGTCGATCTTTGCCTCAATCCAATTTAGGTGTCCAGGGTGGAATCCAGGGGGATTCCCACAAGATATACTCTAGACAGGTGAGATTGCTACTAAAGGTATAATATTAGAAGGAAACCTCAAAGTGACGATTGTTCTCTTTAGATTGAATTAAGATTAGATTAAATTGGATAATATATAGGTTATATCCTTAATTAAGATAAGGATCAAGTTTTTTAGTTGCCTAATCTCTTAACGCTTTATTGTCGTAGTTTCACTTACACAGTTTTCATTGAGATACTCTCTTAATATTATTAGTTGAAATTGTGTATGTCCTTAGTGTTGAAATAAATAGATTAGTTGAACCATTGTCAAGTGATTCTTCCCTCCCCCCTCCCCCACACACACATATAGGTGCTCCCGAGAGAGTTGCGGGCCTCTTACAATTTTAAATAGAGAAAGGGAAAAAAACATCTTAATCCAATGAACTCAAAAAATTAATAAAAATTGTACGAGTTTCTCATAAAATGATTTTATTCTTTGTCTTTCTTGTTAACTTGTTTTATTCTCAAAAGTTCCACGTATTAGTAAAATTGCTCTGCTGATGGATAGTTTTCATCAATTATAACAGATCACTAAGGAGTCTTCATTCCTTTGAGCAGGTGCTTTCTCTTTTCGTGGATGTGACGTTATTAATACAACTTAAGATGCCAGGTATATCATCAGTTAAATATCTCTTCGCCGTATATTGTTCTCAGTTTTCTTATTCTTTCACGTATCCTAATCGTCGTGTTCGGTATCGTGAGCTCGATATTTTAATATTCTCTTAGCAGATAAATTGAAGACATATTGAAGTTATGAAATTCGGGAATTCTCACAGATGGAAATCGCATTACATTACTCATTTCAAACGTCGTTTTTTTAAAAATCAAATCAAAATTTATCTCTTAGAATTTGATTTGATTACGTTATATCAAAATAAGTCGAGTAAAAAGCATTATTATCTTTCAATTCCTACTATTAGCTGACACTCTCTATATATTTATTTATCTTGGTGGAATTTTCAATCTTAATAAAATACATTTTAAAGCGCTCAATTGAGCTGAAATTTTATATACATGATTATTTTGGATGACAATACGATACTTTAATTATAATTAATAAAAATTAATTGATTAAAACTAATTATTCAAAGAATTACAAATACAGCCACATTGGCATCATTTTTAGCGACTTGTGTCAGAACTTCAAAAGGTTTTTTTCTCACATTTTAAAGCGCTCATTTGAACTGAAATTTTCGAAACACGATTGTTTTGGGTGACAATACGATAATGTAATGATAATTAATTAAAATTAATTGACTGAAACTAATTATTTAAAGAACTACTGATACGGCCACGTTGGTTTCATTTTTAGCGACTTGGGTCAAAACTTGAAAAGATTTTTTTTTCTCACGTTTTAAAGCATTTAGTTGAACTGAAATTTTATAGACACGATTGTTTGGGATGGCAATACGATACTCTTTAATGATAATTAATAAAAATTAATTACCACCACTTAATGTTGTGATTCTGTCATATGTATAAACATATTTATATTAATTGTAATTATTTAATAAAAAGTAGCTAAAATAAAAATTTTCTTTGTTGATCTAACTAGGAATTGACTTAAAAAAATTGTTTTTATACTACTTGTTAATATAAATTCCCCCTGAAATTCAGCCTTTTATTAAAGATATTTACACTATTTAATATCACAACATATTGCACTTGTCATAATTGAGGGTTGCCAGAGCCCTGAGAGGTTGGACTTCTGCTCATTTTATTCGCCTTCACGACGTGCATGAGCTTTCGTTGGGACTATTCTACTCTGGTCACCACACGGAAGACTATAATGATATCTATTTACTGATGATGAGTTAATTTTGGCGAGATTGTATTTGGTGTTCTTGGCGGAAATTGTCCGAAGAATCTGTTAGGCTTAACGTATGACGCCTCCAATTAAGCTTAATGCAGCTGCATTCAAAGAAAAAATACATTCTTTACTCGGATCGTGCCCTGGATGTTGCAACGGCACTGATTCACGCCTTTGGCAATATATCTGACTATATGCTTATGTTCTATTATTACAACCTCTTCATTTTGTCATACACGACAATAACAACAACAACACTATTTAATTTTTATATTGATTTTCTCGAGTTCTTTCGATATTTATGACATACACAATTATTCCTCAAAAAGCTTTGCATTTAATCTCGATTATTTAAGACGACTATCAATAACAAACAGGAGGGAATATGTATAGTGTTGAAAATTCTTGTTTCCATATTCCCCCTTTTTTACTTACAATTAAGCTATCTCTGAAATTATGGATTTGTGAGAGTGGATTTGTTGTGTGTTTATACTCCTGTGTATGAGCTTGCTAAATGAACAAATAAAATGAAAAAAAAATTCACAAATTATAAAGACAAGTTTTTCAGATATATATTTATTTTCACACAAGTATGTACTTGGAACTTTAAAACATTTTAACTGTCGAACATGACACTTTGTACACTGATACATGACTATTTATATTTATATAAGAAAACGATGTTACAGAATAAACATTTGGTGAGACATGAGTGCTCATGAAATATTCGTGCAGTTGTTTCTAACTTTCAATGACTATACAGAGAATTATGTAATAAAAATATTTTTTTAAAAAGAGGCTGTAATGAGTAATAAGAATATATTAGATAGTATATACTATAATTTTAAAAAATAAAAATAATATAACAAAAACCAAAGATTTTTATCACATATAAATCATTTTCGAGCTTTATCAATTTGTCTCGTGAAATTTATTTTCAGTTATGATAATTTTTTTCGTTATGAAATGTTCTTAATATAGTCGTTTATTTTTAAGCATCCAATGATTGCAAGGACCAATAAGCTGTTACAAGTGCGTTTTTAAGTTTTATTAATAAAATTTTATCACAGATCCTTTAGTAGAAACTCGAATTCTAAAAAAGTTTATATTCTCTAAACTGTTATATATTTGTGCTTTTTATGTCATAAGAATATTTAATCATAAATATGCTATTTAATGTACCAAAACTTTTCTAGGAAAAAACTGGGAAAGCATGCAAAAAATAGTCAAATGTGTTTTGCAGCATTTGAATAAGTGTGTATCAGATTTTAAACGATAGTCTATTTTTTTTTAAAAAAATTCTTTCCCTCTTTTTTTTTTTTTTTTCTTTTTCTTTTTTTTAAAAAAAAGAACTAATTTGGGTAAATAAAAAATACTTTTAAAAAAAATTTGATGTTATTATTTTTTTTTGCTGTTATCATTTATTCTATTTATTTATTCAGATAATTTTCAACTTTAATAAAAAAAACTGATTTAAATAAAATAGTATATTTTTTCCCTTCGAAGTATAGTTTTTCTAGTCTACAGTTTATTGTTATATAGTTAATATCTTTTTTTAAAAAAAATTCTTATGAGAAAAATTAGACCCCGTACAATTACATTATCACATTGTAAGTACTTTGAAAAAATATGTATATCTATCATATGCATATCTTATTTGGCCTGATAAGAATGTATAAATATTAGAGCAAAAATGTTCTATTTATTAATGTTTTTTCTGTAAATAATTATCGTTTGTTAAGGATAAGCTCTGTTTTACATCAATTTTATACACTTCTTAGATAAGTATTCGTAAATTAATTAAAATTCACTTATCATGCATTCAGAGTTATTTATGCACTACTTATTTAATACTTATAAATTGAAATATTTCACAATACATTTAGGGCTGCCATAAGTTCATAGAGAATAACTATTGTAAAAAACAGTTATAACTTTTTAAATGTTTCATATGGTGTAATTTTAAAGCGTAAATAATTTTGACATCATGCTTTGGCAGTTAATGTTTTGTTAAACAATTAATACACCTTCATTTTTCTTGTATATTTGATTCCATATTTTTATAATATTTATAAGAATTTGTATAACATAAATATTTTAAAATATAAGCATAGTAAGTAAAATGTTAATATTGTTGAAGAGTAATTAATATCATTATTATTATTATTATTTCAATTTTATATATTTTACGAAAATAATTGACACAAAAATATCAATGCTGGAAAAATTTAAATTATCATTAGTTCATTTATTATTGCTGTTCATTATATCGTTATTATTTTTTTATTGAGATTTCATATAATTCAAGTTTAAAATACATCTAAAAATTTATAGTTATATATATTTTTTTCTAATTAGAAAAAGACTAAAATAAAAGGCTTAGCTTAAAAATACGTCTTTGAAAGATAGTCAAGTAATTCACAACTGTTAAACCTTCGAATTTTACCAAAAACACGTAACTGCTTCGTTAATTTTTGTCACAATTCTGGAAACATTATTTTAATAATTTTGCTGCTTATGAAAGGTTGGTTTTCATAGAAACTAGTTTTGAATTAAAAATTAATGCTTTCTGAAGAAAATGAAGAAAAGCATGAAAAAGTAATTAAAAGTAACAGTTTTTATAATGTAATATATAATTTTTTTATATTTCAGTAATTTATTTAAAAAAACTGTAAGTATGAAGGAAAATCTCTGGAAAAGAAATAATACAAACCAGAAATTTAACTTTTTTTTAAAAAAAATCTTCGAATTTGTTTATATTTTTGCTTTATCGTATAAATTACATTTTCAATTTTTAATGATATTCTCCCAGTTTTGTAAATTTTTCCCAACGCATCAATTGCTATTATTGATTTTACACATTAATTGATTTTTTAAACTGTAGGACAATTAATTTTTTTTCATATTTATTGATTTTAAAATTTGTATTTTTTTTCAGATTTATTTCTAGATTAATGTTAGCAAATGTCGCCCGAAAAAAAAACATGTAATGCTTGAAATATTTCCCGCCTAATGCAGAAAAATTTATCAAATAAATATTTTTTTAAAAAAATATATTTTTAAATAGTATCACAAATTCTTTACATTTATGAGGAAAAAATAGAATAGGAATTCAAATAAATTTAATACATGAGGGTGCGAAAATGAAATCTTTACCTTTTCACAATCACTTCGTTTCGCTATAATTGTATGGCAACCCTACCAAATGAGGAACACTTTTAAAGGGAAAGAGGAGGATGTAAACTTTCAAGTTGGTAGATGAGAATGGTTTTCATGTGTTATTGATCCAATTTAAGGCAACATTTATTCGAACGTAACTTTCGTGGAACTGTGGATCAAAATGTTTTGTTTTTTTACCATGACTGGACTCTGACAACGTGATTTGGAAGGAACTGAGAAGGTTGGAAAACTTATCTCCCAGCTTCTTGCAAAACTCTTGGTAAACCGAGAATACTGTTTATCAATTCTGAATTCCGCTTCATTGGAGTCGGTCTTAGGGCGTTACAAATGGCTCGGACGATATCGGTGATGCACTGTAAGCAAAAGAAACAAATTAGAAAATAAATTCCGGCTGTAGAAATGTTTTAGAACATGATGGTGATTTGACATCTAAATGAAAACAAGTATAAATATTCTTATGTTGATACAGAACAGGGATTACGACCCTTTATGGATCAACGTGCCATTTTATCTAAATAAGTGTTTAATGAGGTATAGATGTGCCGTCAAGTAATTTTGACTTGTGATTATTGGGAAAGTAATAAAACTAAGCACTAACAACACAAAACTCTATTTACTACAAAAAAAATACCTTTTGCCTGTATAGTTAGTTATAAATGTTTTAGTTATACGTGTAATCCAAATTATAAGGAAACAATAGTATGACTTCTAATGTTGCAGATTGGATGCCTTATATTATTAGGATTGTACTTATATTAGGTATGTAAGATGTTACTTTTAGTAAAATGCATGCTAAATTGATGTTATGTGGACAATGGTTTCTAAGCAGTTAATTAGTTTTGCTGTGGTAGACTTTTTTGACAAGATGATGTGTGATTCGTTTCAAAATGCATTTTTACTAACGATGTTCTGCATACTAATATTCCAAAACATATAACACGCACCGCTTTGTCGCCTTTACTAAAAATGCCATATTTGTAGATTCACCAAATTTGAAGTTACACTTACCATCTTGCACTTTTAGTTCTTTTGCTGAACTAGCCATGTTATATATATAAAATCAGTTAAAAATCGTAAATATAATACAAATAAACTTTAAAATACAATTGTCTATGCTATGCGTGGACAATTTTTGCATCATAAGCAATTGTAGCCTACGACGTAACTAAGGCAAGACAATAACAAACGAGTGCGCTTCCCGCCCCCCTGCGACCGATGACTCGAGTTTGTACGTAATACTGCATAGTGAACTTTGTTATTTTGAAATAAAACGCAATGTTATTTTGAAATAAAACGCAAACTATTTTCATCGCTGACGTGGCCAAAATATCGTGCTGCGTGCCATTGATGGCACACGTGCCACTAGTTCGCCATCCCTGGTATAGAGGGTTATTATAATTATAGTCCCAAAAGGCTGAAAAGAAGAAAACCTTTGCTCAGAATTCAAATTTCAACTAAATATATTTGAAAAGGTTTTAGTACAGGTTCGCATCGTCAGAGCTCAGGTGCCTCCCTCTAGGGAGGAAACTGGGCGTCAAAATTACCTGCGAGATTGGTATCCGCCTATATGGTGCCGCTCTAAAAAGGGATACCAGCTTCCGGGGAATGTACTAGGTCCGCAATGGTGAAACACCAATCCGCAACACATTAGAAATAAAAAAATATTTGAAAAGGGGGAACGGAATGGCATAAGATGAAAAGTTACAAAGTGCATCAATAGCATTTTTAGCGAAAAACCCATTTAACACGGCAAAGTTGCATCACATTGGATTGGAAAAACCAGTTTAAAAAGTAACAATTAAAGCGTCGATGAATTATTTTTTTCTTATACCATACCGTTTACTCCATTGAGTATATTCAGTACAAATTTGATGTCATTTTTCCCACAAAATTCTTTTTTACAGAACTGTGCAGCGTTAGAAGTTACTTAAAAAACATTAGAAGTCTACTTCACGTAATTTAGAACCATTTTCAAGTGTCGAAGACGACACCAGAATCTAAAATTTCCTTTTGCTCCAAACTAACATTGATTAGCACTTCGAGAGGCTCAGTTCCATAATGTCTCTCAAAGGTCGTTATTTCACAGAAGACGTTGATGGAATCTGAACTTGAACAGACGATTTTACTGAATTATCCCCAGTTTCTCGAAGTTCTCAACAAAAATAGTTAGCTAATACGAATTTTAAAATTTATCAATTTTTTTTTCTGGGTCCTTATAAATTTTATGGTAATGAAAAGTCAAATGTTATTGACGAATGCCTAAAAAAAATAAGATATTTCGGTAAAATTTAAATCTTTATATCAAATGATTCGTTCTAATTTTTGTTTTAGAGCATTTCCTTTACGTCTACTTACTGTATTGAGTGTAGGATGATGGTTGAAGATTCCTAGTGGACCTGCTCCTTCCGTTGCGTTTTCGCAACCTCCAACCGTGCTCCATACGAAACATGCAATAACAACAGCAAAAGCCAAATTCATTCCCAATGCATAGGTGTTTACGAGGGCCATTCCGAACTGTATTTTTGATTTTTACCTAGGAAAGAATAAATGAAAATTATATTAATAACAAGAATTAAGCTGATTTTTGAAAATATTTAACTGGAAATTGGAATAATTGATCATATATAGAGAGAAGATTCCATATATTTATAAGGATGTGTTTAAAATTGAACGAGAAGGCTTTTGGTGTCATTTGGCGAGTAAAATTGATTTTTTGTTAGGATATTCGAGTTATTCAATTCCTACTGTTATATATATATATATATAGTATATAGGAATCTGTCCCTATATATATATATATTGTTCAAATTTTCAATCGTTAATAAAATATACTTTCTATTCATCCATTCAAGTTCAAATACATTTTTTAAAACTTGTAGTGTTTGACACTTGATGTTGATGCAGTTTTTTCAAATAATTATTCCTTAATTAAATTTTATTTTTTAATTTCAAATTTATTCTGCGTAATTTCTGTCGTAGTTTCGACTAGCTGCGACAGATGGCGCCAGTACGTTTTTCTAAAAAAGTAGGAATTGACTTTAAAAAGAAATTTTTATATTACTTGTTTTAAAGAAGAGTTTTTTGTTTTGTTTTGTATTGAGTACATTAACTGAACTGTTTTCAGCGAGTTGTTTTTACATCAGGGAATTTTTTTTAGGGTTATGAATACAATCATTTGAACTATGTAATTGTAACTCTCTTACTTAATCTTTCCATCTACATTAATTAGTTTTTTATTCTACCTTTATAATCAACTTCAAAGCACTTTTTTTTTAATTTTACGTTATTTGTTTCTTAATGCTTGTATTGCAATATAAAAACAATACCAAAATTTATTCAATTCAGAGAACGAGGAGCCAATTCGTTCGTTAAAAATTCTAAATATTTTTTTCGCAGTCAAAAAACTAATCACATATACACCAGAATATATTCATTCAATTGTAAGCGACTTTCCTAATTTACATCAATTTATTCCATGAATTCACAGTTTTGAAAGACATACATCGAAGCATGTGATAAAACATTCGTATTTGATTACGTCTTGATTTTGAATTAAAATTACACAGAGTAAATTAGATATAATTATGCAATGTGTTGGAGTTTGAATTGAGTTGAGATAAGAAAATAATTCATTTTATAAGGAAAATGTCGATTTGGATGCATATGTTAAAGCTCATAAAAGCTAAAATTTCTTGCGAATTGTTATTTTCGTCTAATCTGCTATCTAGTGGTTGTATACGCTCTGATACAATTACAAAGGAGCTAAAATTTTAAAAAATTTAATCAAATTTAAACTGTAAATCTTCTTGAAGTTTTAATTTATCTTTAATATTATGCACCTTTCAGTCGAAAGGATCACCCATTGACTCCACATTAGCTTTAAGTCTGTTTGGAACCTCCCATCCGGTCCCATCCCTAACTGCTGCGCTTCAGGGCCTGGGTTCCAATCCCGGAGGTTCCAGAGCCTGAGTTCAAAGGTATGGATGTTTGTAAATGAATAGTGCATATGCGATAGGGGGTACTCTAAATAGCCGTAGAGTCACAAGTCCTCTTGTGAGGTTGGCGGAAAGGGATGATGGGCTAGGGGGCCCCTGACCCCTCCCCCTCCAGGGTGTTCTCCTTCAAAATTAGGGTGGAAAAGAGCCAAATTGTACTTAACGTGGTGCTCCAAACTACGGTTAACAAAAGGTGTCCAATCTAGCCCTTTGCAATGACGAATTTCGTATGTTTCGATCTGACTATGTCAAACGAGTGGCATTAGCGACAACAACAACTATTCTCTTTGGTTAATTATGTATGTAGAGGCACACTACCTCTATGGGAATTAATATTGCTATCTTCTTTAAAGAACGTTAAGAATGTTCTAATTGGGATGCCTTTTTTGACACACCTTTGCCTCTAATAGTGACCACTATTTTTAGTGGAGTGGATTTAAATCTGTTCTGCTGGAACAATATATTCATGTTTTTTAAAGGTGAGCACATTCTCTTTCAACCACTGTAAAGTCAACTTCACCATATGAGCTAGAGCAGAGTTTTGTTGAAAAGTCCAATCGTTTCCAATGAACAGGTTTACGCTCGGGGATTTCATTATTGGTTCTATGGTATTGTTTTGGTAAATTGTTGCCTTAGTTTTCACCCCTGTCTAGTAAAAAAGAATCTATAAGATGCCTTCAAAACTAATACCCCCGCCAAACCATGGCGGAAGCCTGATAATGAGCTCTCTGCAAGTATTTTTTCTTCTCTTTATAATCTCGGGCAACCATCCACATAGAAATCACATACATCAAATACAAATTTTTGTATTAGAACTTATGACACGACTACGTATAACTAACAAGAATACCGAAAAAGGGTCGTTGCATTCTTAATAATACTCTTAAGGGGGTAATGTCATCTTGATTATTGATTTTCATACATGTAGAAATACTAATCTCATTGATATTGACAACTTTATGAATAAATTTGTAATAGAGAATATAATAATAGCTATTCGTGATTAAATATCGGAAGAATCGAAAAATACTTTCATATTAACAAAGTAAAACAAGCATGCAAGAACAAATCTCTTCTCCACTCACACATTTCTAAACCTGGTAATAAAAATGTCATATAAAAATTTGTAAAACTTTTTTAAATCAAATTTACTTTATACTATCTTCATTTGAAACATTCTGTTAATCTAGGTCAGGGAAGGGAAGTTGTTTTACCTCAAGGACCACAGTTTGAAAACGGAGGATACCAGAACGTCCCACCTTTTTAAAATGATTGTATTCATTAATTAACTTTGCATCTCAGAAAACCACAAAAATCAATAAATATAAGTAAAATAAAATAGTGGCAGAGAGTTTTATTCAATTGATTTTTTGTACTAATTGCGTGTCATCTATAGCTGCAAGTATATTTAATTTTAGAATAATGAGACAACCTATTAATCTTTTCTGCAATTTTTTTTAATTAGGAGTGAGTTTGCTTATTGAATTTCTCATAACAGTCTGCAAGTTAATGTCAGCCAACTTGCATCTATATTTACTTTTATAAATCCTTGTACAAAAAAAAAATTTGCTCAAAAATATATATTTACCCAAACATAGAAAACATTTTCTGTCCATTTGGTTTTCTAACTGCCTTGGTGATCCACAAAAAAAAACTCTTTGAGGGTTATTATTTGTCCAACCCTAATTTAAACACATTAAACATTCTATTTTCCAACTTAAGGAAACAAGTCTTGCTTATTGAATTTTTAAAAAATAGAAAAGAAAAGAGAAAGAAAAGAAACACAAGTAATATAAAAAAAATTAAGTCAATCCCTACTTAGATCAACAAATAAAAACTTTATTTTTGTTATTCTTAAATTTAATTAATGAATTAATGTTTGAAAAAACTGTATCAACATCAAGTGTCATCCACTACGAGTTAAAAAATATATATAATGGAAGCCAAGAGAAAAATTCGAAAGATTGCTATTCGAAAGTCGGTGCTATTTCTAACTTCGTCAGAAATAACGCAGAATACATTTAAAATTAAAAAATAAAATTTATTTAATATGAATTAATATTTTAGAAAACTGTATTAACATCAAGTGTCATCCCCTACAAGTTAAAAAAATTATTTGAACTTCAGTTAATGAATAAAAAGTATTTTATAAAAGATTGAATATATATTTAAACAAGATAAATATATAAATAAATATATATAGAGAGAGAGAACTAATAATAGGAATTGAAAAATAGATTCTGATCTTAAAATATAACAACATAGCTATAATGGGAATTAAGAAGTATTGAATGTATGATTGAAACATATGATTACTACGATTTCGAATAAACATTGTTCTAAAGTTACTCGATGAGTATTGGTAACGAACTTCGTTCATCTATAAATACTTCTACCAGCACAGTTTTGTCTCATATAACAGTTCACTAAATAGGTAACATATCTCTCAGCCATATTCAAATAACGAGAAGAATACCCGAGATAATACCTTACTCTCTTGACTTCCATATCACATGAAGCCTGTGAGGCTCTCTCAATGCCATTTGATGTACGATATAACTCACAGGCTTAATTATTTTAAGGTTGTCTTCACTGAATGTTAAAGAATAGGAACCGCGCATTTGGAATATTATTTCAAATATGAAAGTACCCCAACATTAATGTAATATTCTGGCTTCCTTTACAAAACCTATCCAATAGAAAACCATTTATTTAATCATGTTACCCATTTTTATACAAGTTGAGTCATTTTTTCAGGTATAATATGTGTTTCGCCTTTCTTCTTCTTTTCTGAATGCTAAATGAGCCATTATTTTACATGCTATAATAAAAAATTAAATATGTATGGAATATTTTAAAATTTTGGAAACGTTGTATTATATATATAAAAACTAATATATGAATTACAATGTTGCAAACTTTTCATGAAAACTGGGGCATTTTTCTGCTTGAAAATGTGTCCCGCATTTGGTTCAGGCTCTCGTACATTTGGCGAAGACAGCCTTAATGAATAAGTCCTTTGAGGAATCAAAACTCGAACCCATATCTTCAGTCATGAAACACGCGAATTTAACCTTGTAGTTAGGCCTCAAAGACCTCAGGTTAATGGATTTTTAAATTACTGTGCTTAATAATATTTACTTTTATTCACGTAAGAAATAGAAGGGGAGGGGGGAAATATCTAAAAGAAAATAACGTTGTTTGAAATTTAAGTATTTCATAACTTAAATAATTAAAGAATTTCATTTAAATCACTAAATAAACTCCATTAATTTTCTTTTAACTCTTTCCATTTACTTCTTATTAAATTTCAGTTTTTCTAAAAAGAGTGTAGATATATTTGAAGATTTATGCTTTTAAATTAATAAAATTTATTCGAGAAGTTTACTTGAACAACTAAACTATGCAAAATTTCTCGAAATAGTACTCATAGATAGGAAGGAAATAAAAGAACTTACCACTCGAAGAATAAGGAGGCACAAATACTCTTCACCGCTTCCTTCCGATTTATTTCAGCTCAAGAAGAAATACGTTTCTTCAATGATTTCAATCGAAGGCAAAAGAAGGTGGCAAGTGGATTAACAGAACACTACTCTGGATTTTGTAGGACCTTCACTTCTTACTCCTCTTATATATACGAGAAAAAACATATGTTCTACACGTGACAGCGTCCGAATGTGAGAAGAGGTCACTCAGATACTGTCCACTCAAGAGCAGATGCTGTTTTCTTTGGCGGGTGTAGGTGAATAGCTCAATGGGGGATCGCTTTGAATCAATCGGGTGTACTGTGGCTTTTGTGTTATTTGGCATTAAGGATTGATTTATCATAGGAAAAGCATTGGATGGAAGTTGTTAAGATTGGTCAACATTCAAGGGGTATTATTTCAAGTAAGCGCTCTGTTATTGTTGTTAAGATAATTATTTTCCAGGTAGGTCGATGGAATTTCTCTCAATTTATTGGGGAGAAAAAAATTCATGATTTAGATTAGTTTAGTGTAGTCTGCACTTAACAGAATGATATCTCAATGCTTTTAAGGTATTCGACTATGTTCGGAACCGTGATTTTAAAAAAGCGCATAAATGGATAATTTTCGTGATATTTAGTGTCACTCAGATTAGAATACATGCATAAAATTGTTTTAAAGACATTTTAACAAAAAAAATTTTTATTTAAATACAATATTTTGGCAAAAAATTAACTTAGAATAATCTTTTTTCCAAATGTTCTCCTTTTGTGAAAAATGGTTCTATTATAATAATATTTTGTCTGTATATCTCAAACCTCTCTACAGAGGCTCAACTAGAATTTTTGAAAAATTCACATTATTTTCAGTTACCACCAATTGAAATAATTATTGGCATTTTTTTTCTTAAAATTGCTCCCCTCTGTTGTCGTAAAATATGAATAAACCCACTTCTAAGTTATACATTTCAAAAATTATAGTTGAGCCTCTGTAGAGAGGTCTAAGCTATATACAGGCAAAATATTATAATAGAACCATTTTTCACAAAACGAGAATATTTTGAAAATGGGTAATTCTATGTTCATTTTTTGTCAAACTATTGTACTTAAATAATTTTTTATTGTAATACTATTCTTAAAGCAATTTTATATACATTTTCTAATCTAAGTGACACTAAATATCTTAAATATTATCCATTTATACTATTTTGCAAAATCACGGTTTCGAACGTAGTCGGATACCTAAAGGTGACTGGCGACCTTCGGACCCAATTTTTTTATAAAAACAATTTTTTGAAACAAATTGAGTGCTTTTAGGGAAAAAAAATTTTAAAAAATATGTAAATTCATAAAAAAAATTTAAATAAATTTTGTACTTTTAGAAAAATTGGCTGTTTTCAAGGAAACTTTACCAAATTTTTACTAAAACGGGTAACACTGTATATTGAGATTTCTAATACAATTATCATAATTTTCTTGATACGGAACATACATATTATGGTGCGCTTCACAATGAACCAAAATCTAAGAGAAATATTAAAACACAAAAAATTTACAGACAATTCTACATAATAATATGAACATTTTGATATTTTTAAAGTTTTTTCTTTATAAAAACTACCCTAAATGAAAAAAATATTTATCCTAGAACAAAACTCATGGTCCACTTTATGAAAAATAATATAATTAACATTCCCAAAAAATTTCAAAACGTTATCTGGTTTGGTTCTTAAGGTATCACGTATCTGGTAAAGAGTTTCTTTCGAAAACATAATTTTAAGAAAAACTCATTTAAAGTTTTATCTTACTGCTCTTTTAAATAGAGTGAGATGTTTTTTAAAATCACTATAACTTTATTTCTATTTCGCGTAAAGGAAAAAGAAAATTGTTTTGGAAAAGAAAATGTTCAAACTGTAAGATTTTGAAATAAAAAAAATGCTTTATATGTTGACGAAAAACAACATTTCAAGGTATGCAGTCCCCTTAAGTTTTTTTAATTACAATTTATGTATATTTTTTATAGTTCAATCAAATGTCTGTACATTTGACACCCTAACATTAGTTAAATTAGTTTGAAAGTGCAACACTTTTGATCAGCGGTAGCTAAACTTTTTGACCTCGCGGACCAGTAAATTCATAGTTTATATCCTGTGGACCACTAATAGGATTTTTTAAGAGTTAAATCTATTTATAAAAAAAAATTGTGATCCAAGACCACCTAAAATGTACCTAGTTAATAAAATGAAACTATTAATTGTAACTAAATTATGAAATCTAAAATAAAATAAAAAGAAGAAATTTAGAAAGTCGAACTAATTTTATTCCAATAAATATCAAATAAAAGAAAATATACACATGGTTAAGATTTAAGATCATACCGGTCTTAAGAAAACACCAATTTACAAAAGCAAATACACAAAAACTTTCATAATAGCTCAACTATTATGCTGAATATATTTTATATTGAACTCAATACGTCCGTAAGCCCACCTTTAAATGCTTCAGCTGATATATATGCAACATACAGAAAAGTGAAACATTAGACGAGTGCGAAACGAGACGAGACAAAACATATAGCTAAAACAATGCAGCTACAGCAGTACGACTTATTTACCGTGGCATCATTCTATAAAGTAGCATTTTTATAACTTTTTATGTATTGTTATGAACTGAATTATGTTTCAATACTTCTTAAAACATAATTTAACGTAATGAGTAAGCATATTCCGCATTTTTTTGGGAAACAGCGAAATTTTCTCGCGGACCACCACTTTGGCGACCGCTGCTTTTGATAACAGTCTTATCGTTTTCAGAAGGAAAAATTAGCAAATATATTGTATGCTCTATATGTAATAAAATGTATGAACTGATTGTTCGTTAATGTCGCTTTTTAAAACTACCCGAAATTAAGAGGTCCGTCACCAACAGCTCTCGTGCAACTTTATAGTACGTCGTAAATACACTCTATAACAAAAAAAAGCGACGCACCAAGAAAGAGTTATCCGATAGAGACAAAAATTGGTGGGTAGAAAGACTATGTACGAAATAGAAAATGAATAAAATTTCAAAAAAATTGAATGATTTATTTCAGAGTTACATGGTTACAAAGTAACAAGCTCAATAAGGTGTTGACACACCTCTAGCCTGGATGCAAGCAGCCATACGACGTGGCATAGAGTGATAAGGCAATCTGATGGTCTCCTGCGGTATTTCTTGTCAATTTGCTCCAATTATCGGGGCAGGTAATCAACATTTCCCGGTAGACGCAGTCTCTTAACCTTCATGTCCCAGACATTCTCGATTGGAGAGATATCTGGCGATCTGGATGGTCAAGGAAGTGTTTGACAAGCTGTAAGACAGTTCATAGTAACATGTGCTGTATGTGGTCTGGCATTATCTTGCTGAAAAAAAGGCCAGGGTACTGTAAAAGGAACGGTAGCAAAACAGTTCTTAGAATATCGTCGACGTACTGCTGTGATGTAAGTGTGCCTCTAATGACACCCAAAGGGATCCGGCTGTCAAAAGAAATGGCACTCCTCAATATAACTCCTGGTTGAGGGCTTGTGTGGAATGCAATAGGGAAAACAGGATCTGCACGCTGTCCTAGGTGTCTCCAGACACGTCTTCGATGATTGTCAGGACATAGTTGGAAGTGGGATTCATCGCTAAACACTATGCGTCCCCAGTCAGCATGATTCCAACCTGATCGAGTCAAGCACCACTGTAATCTGGCCGACAGTGAGCAGGCGTGAGTGGCAGGTGGCGTAGCGGTCGGTACGAGCGCAAATTTCGCTCAATCAGCCGTCTGTGAATGGTCATGGTGGACACTCATGTGAGGGTCGCATGTCTGATGGTTGATAACGATTAATCAAGTGCTGTGGCAGCTGATCTGACAGTCAATCTGCCCTCTCGATCTGCTGTGGCCTTAGGTCGACCATTACCATCATGACGCTGAAATCTGCCACTGTCCACCTATTCTTGCCAGCATCTTCTAATACCCGCATCGCCTCGACCCATATGGTGAGCGATTCCGATTGCCCACCCAGCCTCTTTCGATCCAATGATATGATCCCTTTCAAACTCTGATAGTTGCTTGTAATGAGCTCGAATCCTGTGGCGATGCATTTTTTTCAGTTGTTGAAAGGTATCCTAAATCGCAATGCAACAGAAATTTTGACCATCAGATTGAGAATCGCTTCTTATAGACACCTGCAGAGAGCGCTGTTCCCATACTCTGTAGCTCATTCATCGGGCATCAAATTTTAATCATTTGCATGTTCGGTACAAATGTCTTTGCATACGAAATTTCATTATAATGGGGTAACTCCTTCTTGGTGCGTCATTTTTTTTTGTTTGTTATAGAGTGTATAACTCTCACTCACTCGTTCATTCAAAACTATCTGAAAAGTATTGGCGACGAACCTCTAAATTGCAAGCTGTGGTTAAGTGATTAGGAAGTAAAACATATAAAATGAATAGAGGAATCGAACTTAAATTAGTTTTTAATAAAATTTAGTTTAAAAAATTGCAATAAATACTTTATATATATATATATATATATATATATATATATATATATGTATACATATAAAATTCTTTAATTTAACGGTTTTCAAAAATTTTTTGATTTAACCCTATATATATGCACTAGCTGGTATACCCATTCTTCGCACGGGTGAACTGAAAAATTAAACAATACAGATTGAAGGAAAAAGAAGTTTTTAATGAGTTCATTTTACGTGGATTGCAAATTAAACAAAAAAAAAGCTTTTTTTGCATATCTCAGCTGAACAAAAAGAGAAAGAAAAAGAAACATCTTTGTTAAATTTTAAGTCTGTAAATCTAGTAGCTGATAAAAAGGATTTTTTTATATATATTTATAATTCCCCATAAATCTCTTGAGGGTCGATTTTTGAAAATACATTCCTAAGCTGATCTCTGCTCAGCAAAAGTAACACATTGTTACAAATTTTATGTAATGAACGCTTAAAATAGTGCAAATAATTTATATCTGAAAGTGTAATACATTAATATTACATTCTGTTGCATTTATTTTATGTTAAAATTGTAATATTCGCAAGCAACACCGTTTCTTAAATTATAATGGTGATTCAATAAAAAACATAGCGAAGTGTTAACGATAGAGTCAGGTTGGCAAATGTCTAGCTACTTTCATGACTCGAGCTTTATTAGGGCTTTGGGAAACATTAGACTTATGCTTTCGTGGCATAATTCTCTTAGTAGGTACTTTTTTCTACACTTCCAAAAAAATATAGTGGTCGCGGTAGCCGATCGGGGCTGGCCTTGTCACGAGTTCGAGCCTAGTACCACTAAAGACCCTCTGTGTAGGGGGACGATGCACGCTAACCCTTTATCTACCGAATTATGGTTTACTGCAGTTTTTTTCACGCATTATTTCTTTTTTTTTTGGATCACTACATTGAAAAAGTGATAAACATAAACAAAATATTCAAAATTGGCAAATTTAATCCGTTAGAGCTAATTAATTAATTAAAGATATTCCACTGTAAAGTTAATTATATACACTGTTCACTTAAAATAAATAGTCAAATTTTCTAAGGTATTCATTAACATAGAAAAAGCAAAGATACTTAAATTTTGACATTAAATATTTTTTCAGGACAAAAATGATAATCTTTGCAATCCGCTGAAAACGCAATTTCCTACAGAACTATTCACCTTCCCCGCTAAAAATGGCCGCGGTAGCCGAGTGGTATAGGTATTGGACCGTGGCTTGCCTTGTCACGAGTTCGAGCCCAGTACCACTAAAGACCCGCCGTGTAGGGCAGCGATGCACGTTAAATCTGTCGAGAGCTGAAACGTCCTCCCGTTGGTGTGGTGTGGTAGTTAGGAGAGGGGGTGCCAGCTCAGGTGTCGTCCACGCCACTTGACCATGGTTCAAAATTACGTGGTCCGTCGCCAAAAGCCCTCGTGTAGCTGAACAGTGCGACGTTAATATTCAATCGATGAATCAATCCCCGCTAAAATACTCATCATAGAACCCATGCTGCCATATATCTTAGAAGAGTGGATTTCAATTGGTAGAATATTCCTGCTAAGTTGGTGTGGTGTGGTAGTTAGGGGAGGGGATGCCAGCTCAGGTGTCGTCCACGCCACTAGACCATGGTTCAAAATTACGTGGTCCGTCGCCAAAAGCCCTCATGTAGCTGAACAGTGCGACTTTAATATTCACTCACTCACTCCAAAAAATACAGGACAGTAGTTATTAATATTATTATTCTTAAAAAATGCAATATCTGCCTATTCAATTAAAATTATAGCGTTATGATTAACTACGAACAACAAATAAATTATACAAATTTGTCCAAATGAAGTAGTGTGAAAGACAAAGCTTATCTACTGTAAGTACCAGAAGCGATAAAAGTATTTATTTTGATATAAGGATCACAATTTGTTACTACCAAATGTGCATAATAAAATCCTTTTAAAAAAACCATATGGTTTACTATTTTGGCGATAATGGTTTACACATGAAAAAAATCAATAGCTTCTATTCATAAAGAGAGATTTAAAACAACCTCTCCCTTCAAAACTTAGTTTTATTCGGAAATAAAAAATAGGAATTACACTGATCAAAGGAATAAATTAGAAGTGAGTGCCTGGCGTAGACAAAACAAAAAGAGTTTCTTCACGCGTATAAAAATACATATATGCTGTCGCGGGCTTTTTTGCAGCGCACGCCAGAATTGCTTGCAGATGGCAGAACTTTTTCTTACTTACTTGACAATTATCGTTATATTTTGGACACTTACCACAGTATCTTTATAAATTATAGCCTATGAGTTATTCTGATCTATAAGCTATATTATTGTAAAGTTTCATTAAAATCCATTCATTTGTTTTTGCGTGAAAGAGTAACAAACACCCATACAGACTTTCGCATTTATAATATTAGTAAGGATAATGTAAAATAGTTTTCGCGCTCAAATTACGACAAAAAGCGAATTGTTCAATTTTTTAAGAAAAATACTAAAGTTTTGAAATGAATTTAAAGTACCACTACTCCTACAATAATTGACCCACGCACTTGAAATTTTATTTACAAGTACTTCAAACTACGTATAACAAAAGTTGGAATGAGTTTTGTAATAAAAAGATTCATATTCGCGTAAAATACACTTTTGTATAAATGCTAAATTCAACTTTTTTAAAAAAATAAGTATTGCTTCGATTAAAAAATGCATACCAACTTTTGTTACATCTATTATTAGCAGTGGGTAAAAAAAGATTTCAAAACATTAGGCACAGAAAAAAAAAACCGTAGCATTTTACATGAAGGTAAATGAGTTATTTTTTCTTTGAGATAAATCCGCTTAAAGAGTTTATTTGCCATTAGAGATGTTAATAAAAACGCGAACATAAGAGTTAACATAAATCTGAATTTTTTTTATTTAGAGCTTCCGAATTTTGTGAGATAAAAGAATAATTGAGGCTAGAAAACTTTTATTTGAATTTTTGATCGATTTTTGTCAATTGAATCGTATTGTGTCTCTTTTTAATATGTATTAAAAATTCATAAAATCCAAAAAAATGACTTTGTATCGAAAACACATTCATTAAGATGCGATATAAGTAACCTTTAAAATTCGGTAACTATAATAAAACTCTTCATTCATATCATTATTTGATTTCATTAAAGACATAAGTAATCTTTACAGTATAAAAACCGCTGAAGCAGGGACATCTTAAAACATTGGCCAACTGGGCCCGGGCCCAGGGCCTCGTCCTTGATGGGGGCCTCGTTACGTTTTCAGCTCTGTCTCAATAAGATCGTGATCCGGATAACTTTAAAAAATGGTCAAATATTATTCCCATATAAATTCTCCGTGAAACAAAGAATTTCAAACTGCATGTCAACCAGTTAAAGTGGTAAGACTTATTATGTGATAACAGTTGTTCATGTCTAGGACTAGGCCTAGTATCATAAACAATCATGCGAAATGCGGCTATCAGTCGCGCCTATTCGTGCCTAGGTTTTTGATGCTGGGAGCCGTACACGTTTATTTGTTTCAAATTACCGTTTGAACAAGTATTTGACAATGCATGCTATATACTGTCTACTTTTAAAGATCTCATGCAGGGCCTATTTTTGCATAGGGCCCAGGGCCTCAAAGTGTCTTAAGACGTCACTGCGCTGAAGCCATGTATAGAACATCGCTTTCAACATAAAAAGCGAGGAGAAAAATTTTTTCTTCCGTTAATGTTCGTTAAAATAGTTCATGGAGCACATAGCCCCCTGTTGTGCTATCGTCTCCTTTCTTTGTATTTAAGAAAGCTGTCATACAGGACCTTCAGCGTCAAGTTGTGTGTTGACCTTTTTTTTACAAAGATATTTTTGCAAAGAAACTTATTTAAATCAAAAAAATGTTTTTAAATTAAAATGCACATTGACTGATTTATAATTACAATATTTATTATTATATCTTTCAATTATTAATTTATGTTCTTAAGAGAGTGAAGTATAATTATCCTCTCACTGTTGGTGCCGAAATCACCAGAACTTTCCATACATGTGACTCGATCCCCTTCACAAGCGTTTTATTTGACATTCTTTAGAAAGTGAGACGAAAACCGTGTTTCTCGCACCTTCCTCGTTTTTAAACCTCTATTGAAAGCTACACGTGCATGAAAATCTCGCCAATCGTACATGTGACACGAGCCGAAAATTTCCAAACACTTCCATAGATCTTCAAGTACTGTCATATGGGTTTGAAAAGCAGCATGCCCTTTATTTTTCAGATTTATTCATCATTCAAAAGGACACTTCCCTTTATTTGAAAAAAAGAACGTGTCACGTGTAGGCTACCCTTCGTTGAATTTCTGAAATGCGCAACGGGTATTATTGTTTATTTTTTAGTAGGAATTTCTTTGCTAAATAAACACGTGAGACAGATTTTTAAACATGCTAGTGAACATATCAACTTCTTTAAGTGTTTTCGTTGAGTGATGGTGGCCGCGGTAGTGGTCAAGGTAACGGACTCGTGGCAAGAGTGTGATGAGCTCGAACCTGGTACTCCTGAAGACCCACCGTACAGAGGGGGCGATGCACGTTAAATATCTCGAGGCTCAAACAGCCTCCCATTGGTGTGGTATGGTAGATAGGGCTGTTTTCAAATGAATTACTCCGGTTTCAATTCCTGGGAGTTCGCAGTTTTAACGGCCGCGGTAGCCGAGTGGTATAGGTATCGGATCGTGGCTTGCCTTGTCCCGAGTTCGAGCCCGTACCACTAAAGACCCGCCGAGTAGGGCAGCGATGCACGTTAAATCTGTCGAGAGTTGAAACGTCCTCCCGTTGGTGTGGTGTGGTAGTTAGGAGAGGGGTGCCCTCTCAGGTGTCATCCTCGTCATTTGACCATGGATGAAAATTACGAGATACGTCTCCAAAAGCCTTCGTGTACCTGAATAGTGCGACGTTAATATTCACTCACGCACTCATTCATAGAGTTGTGGAAATGGAGCTTTTACATTAAGACTCAGGGCAGCTTAGACTCATTTCATGAGCAGCAGATCTACTGGCCCCCTTGGCACTGGAAGATCGAAATTTACAACCAGAAAACTGGTTAAGTCCAGCTTATCCGGGCTTCTAGGCGCTCATTCCAAATGTCTAATGGATAAATCGGCCCTGCTAAGGCTTCATCTTTACACAAATCATGTGGCCGCGGTAGCCGAGTGGTATAGGTATCGGATCGTGGCTTGCCTTGTCACGAGTTCGAGCCCGTACCACTAAAGACCCGCCGTGTAGGGCAGCGATGCACGTTAAATCTGTCGAGAGCTGAAACGTCCTCCCGTTGGTGTGGTATGGTAGTAGGAGAGGGGGTGCCAGCTCAGGTGTCATCCACGTCACTTGACCATGGTTCAAAATTACGTGGTCCGTCGCCAAAAGCCCTCGTGTAGCTGAACAGTGCGACGTTAATATTCAATCACACAAATCATTTTAAATTCCGATACACATAATGTTTATACTGTGTACTTCCATGAATGCATTTTGCCCAATAGATTTAAACGTTACGAGGCTATTGTATCCTAGTGGTCACGGTCCCCGACTTGTGAAAGAAGGGTCATGAGTGAGCGAATATTAACGCCACACTGTTCAGCAACATGAAGGCTTTTGGCGACGAATCTCGTAATTTTGAACCATGGTCATGTGACGAGGACGACACCTGAGCTGTCACAACCCTTCCCCTAACTACCACACCAACCGGAGGACGTTTGAGCTCTCGACAGATTTAGCATACATTGCTCCCCTACACGGCGGGTCTTTATTGGTATTGGGCTCGAACTCATGGCATGAATGCCATAATCCGATACCTTGACTACTGGGCTACCGCAGCCCTTAAAGGGCCATGAGTTCGAACCCTAGAACCATTGTAAACCCGCCGTGTAGATGGGCTAATGTACATTAAATATCTGTCGAGGCTCAAAGTCTTTCCTCTTGGCTTGGCGTGGTAGTTTGGAGAGGGAAGTGCCAGCTCAGGTGTCGTCTGTCACTTGACTATGGCTCAAAATTACGAGGTTCTTCACCGAGGCTCAAAATTAAAAATTCCGTAGCCAATTGCCGTTTTATATTTTAACGGTAATGCAAAAAATCAAATAATCGGAATTGAAAATAATTTTAAGAAAAAGATATGGAGGCGCGGGGTATCGATCCCCGTACCTCTCGCATGCTAAGCGAGCGCTCTACCATCTGAGCTACGCCCCCAGCCAGTAGACGGTTTACAATAAGCAATCACAGGTGTACAGTTGTGCTTACTCTAAATGACCTAATTGAGATCCTTAAAAAGAAGGTTGTGCTGAGATTGGAAAGTATGATAAAGTATATTCTCTTTACAGAGAGAAAGGCGGTCACAGCAGTAATAAGAAAAAGAGATGAAAAAATATATTTAAAATATATATATCACTTTCTGATTTGGTTCTACGGTTACCTTTGGCCGCGGTAGCCGAATAATTACAGTCGCGAACTCGTGAACGACGGGCTCCAGTTGTGGATTTGAAACATTATTCCACTAAAAACCCGCGGTGTCGAAGGACTGATGCACGTTAACAGGGCCTTAAGACTTTTTGAGGCCCTGGGCCCCTATGCACACACACAAAAGTAAGCCCTACCCCTATGATCTTTTAAAAGTAAACAGTATATAACATGCATTGTCAACAGTAGCGCACACAGGAATTTGTCAAGGGAAGGGGGAGGGGGGTCCAGGGTCAAAAGTCCACCATTCATGTATCATGCTCCTGTTGATTTTTTCGATTTTGGAAAACAAAAGCAGTAAAAAACTAATTATCGAACAAATAATTGGCATTAATTAATAAAATTAATCATTAATAAAAAAATAATTAATTTTACGTACTATTCACTTAGAATTATAATCAATCGGAAAAGACGCCACTGCACGTTAAATCTATCGAGTGTCGAATATTTACCATGGCGTGATGAGGAAGATTGGAGGGGGAGTGTCAATATAAGTCCGCTTTTTTTTCCTCTGTAATTTTTGCACTATATATTGAGGTGATAAATTCATTTAAAACAGAACCAGATATTTATTTATATTACGAGAGGTGCAAAAACTGAAACAAAAAATTGTATTTTACAATATATACACGTTTTAAAATTAAACAACAGAATATCGGAATTATTTACTATAAGAAAAGTTATAATACTATTAATGTTTTATGCATTATTTTTTTAACTTTTTATTTATAATTGCATAAGAATTGTAAGCCATCATCTATGCATAAAATGAATAAAATTACGCATTTTCCTCTTCCCCTCCCCCTCCTTTCCTTTTTCATTTAATGTGTTGTGTGTGTCTCTTTTAATCTATTACTTGAAGAAAGAAGAAATACTAGAATAAATGTAAGAATATTAAATAAACATTTATCCTTTTTATTTTAGGTTTCATTTTATTATTTCGTTTCCGAAACACAAGGTTTGTTAAGGTATCCGACTACGTTCGGAACGGTGATTTTAAAAAAGCGCATATATGGATTATTTTCGTGATATTTAGTGTCACTTAGATTAGAATACATGTATAAAATTGTTTTAAGGACATTTTGACAAAAAAAAATTATTTAAATACAATATTTCGGCAAAAAGTTAACTTAGAATAACCTTTTATTTTTCAAAATGTTCTCCTTTTGTGAAAAATGCTTCTATTATAATAATATTTTGCCAGTGTATAGCTCAGACCTCTGTACAGAAGCTCAACTATGATTTTTGAAAAATTCACATTATTTTCAGAGTTACAACCCATTGAAATAATTATCGGCGTATTTTTCTTAAAATTTCTCCCGTCTGTTGTGGTAAAACATGGATAAACCCAGTTCTAGGATATATATTTAAAAAATTCTAGTTGAGCCTCTGTACAGAGGTCTGAGCTATACACAGGCAAAATATTATTATAATAGAAGCATTTTTCACAAAAGGAGAAAATTTTAAAAAGGGGTCATTCTATGTTCATTTTTAGTCAAAATATAGTACTTAAATAATTTTTTATTGGAATACTATTCTTAAAACAATTTTACATGCATTTTGTAATCTGTGTGACACTAAATATAAATATTATCCATTTATACGCTTTTGCAAAATCACTGTTCCGAACGTAGTCGGATACCTTAAAAAATATTTAAACTAATATTATGAAGCGATTTTATATAACTTCTTATGTATATGCATTATTTATTTTATTCTTCAATTACGTTCAACAATAACGAAATAATTTTTATTTTTATTTATTTTTTTCTGTTTTGACTCTCTAGGACAGTAGATTTCTGACTGTGTTAAAATTCTCTATTCGAAAATATCTTTCTTCAGAAATAGACTTTAACTTTCAAGGAAAGAATTCAACAGATAAATAATTTGTGAAATTCATAAAATTACAGACAAAGCTCCTGTGTGCTGGAATTATCATTCTATGAGTAAGTGAAAAAATTCATTTTCATTTAAAATAATTGTTTACAATCCAACAAACTATTTCCATAACGATATTTAAAAATCAGTAATCATTGCGGATATTTTGTTTATTAACGTTGCGCATTGAAGCAGCACGAGAGCTATGGACAATGTGGATCTCGTAATTCTGAACCTCGGTCAAGTGACGAGGACTACACCTGAGCTGGCACCACTTCTCCTAACTACCACACCGACGGAAGGAATTTGAGCCTCGACAGATTAAATATGCATCGACTCCTCTACACTGCGTTCTTGGTGGCACAAAGTCCAGATCTCAAGACGCGCCGAACACGAGTTCGTGACCACAACTACTAGTCAACCAAAAGTAATCATTGAGAGATAGATAGTTTATTTACCCCGTGCATTAAAGCAACACGAGGGCTATTGACGACGGTCCTCGAAACCAAAACCCCGTTTAAATTAGGAGGGTGACACCTGAGTTGGCAGCCCACTCTCCAAACTTTCTCATCGTACCAACAAGAGGACTTTTGGTCCTCTACACGAAGGGTCTTTACTATAGAAATAACGTCAGCCGTGAACGTTGCGAAATCATTGGAGTGAGAGAGTTAATATTAACGTCGCACTGTTCAGCTACACGAGGGCTTTTGGCGACGGACCACGTAATTTTGAACCATGGTCGAGTGATGTGGACGATACCTGAGCTGGCACCCCCTCTCCTAAATACCACACCCTACCAACGAGAGGACGTTTGAGCTCTCGACAGATTTAACGTGCATCGCTCCTCTACACGGCGGGTCTTCAGTGGTACTGGGTTTGAACTCGTGACAAGGCCAGCCACGATCCGATACCTTGACCACTCGGCTACCACGGCCACACGAAATCATTGGAAGAGCAGTCTTAATTGCGTAAAATAACAATTCTGCTTAGTACTTGAATGTATGTATTCATTAATTTTTTTATGAATTTCGAGATAATTGCCGCATAGAGAATTAAGTAGATATTCGAATTAAAACTCATGTTCAAAATTTTATTTGAATTCACTGTCATTAGTTCCGGAGGTATTTTAAAGTACCACCGGTGGTCGGGGGTTACTATGTGCTCGATTATTTTTTTCATGAAAACTATTCAAAATATACTCAGCCCATTTTTCAAATGCAGTATAAAAAGTGGATCAATGAATAATTATTACAAATTGGTAAACGACTTAGATCAAATGAACAAGATTAGCTTCCGTTAAGACTTTAAATTTATTTCGTTGAAAAAAAAGCGTTGAAATTCAAGAGCAATGAAAAAATTGAATTTTCTACCTTCCAACATTTAAAGGAATATCTTTCAAAACTAATTTGCCTAGCTGTCACGGTCACGTACTCTTGGCCGTCGTGTCACGAGCTCGAGTGCCATATTGAGGGACTAACAACCCTTCCATTGGCGTGGTGTAGTGGTTTGGGGAAGTGGTTCCATCTCAGATGTCGTCCTCGTCACTTGACTGAGGTTCAAAATTACGAGGTTCCGTCGTCGACCGTCTTCGTGATGCTTTATAGCCCGACGTTAATAAGCACTCCCTCGTTCAAAACTATTTCAATATTATGATGGTGTTTATTTTCTATCTGATTGGAGAGATTTCTTTCGAAATGAAGATAACAACTATACTTTCATTGACAAATATATTCCTAAATAAGGAAATAATTTCACATTACATATTTTTGAGTATTTTTAAAGGCTACTAATTAATATTTGGAATATTTAGCATGTGTAGACTTCTCTGAACTTTACTTACAACTTGAAGCGGTCATTGACGAACGTTGTGACGTTATTAATACTATGGACAGTTATAAATTGTATACTATAATTAAGAAGTTTATTATTTTTTTTTCCTCTAAAACATTTGCATACTGTTTTATTGATCGAGCACCCACATACTGGTTGGTAGTCACGATTTAAAAATAATTGTTCCAGAAATTAATCAAATGTCTGTAATTCTACTTTTTTTTTAATAATGCTTTCTTTAAAAAAAATAAATAAATAAAAAGATGGAGGCGCGGGGTATCGATCCCCGTACCTCTCGCATGCTAAGCGAGCGCTCTACCATCTGAGCTACGCCCCCCGACAGTAAGCAATTTACCATAAACAATCACAGGTGTGCAGTGGCGCTTTTTAACTAGATCGTGATCTAAATTTGATCCATAACGAGAAAGTCGTTGAGGAGTATAGAGATCGCAAAGTAAACTGAAATATATTTATTTATTATTTCGAATGGACAGCGGATTGGTGTTTTACCATTGCAGACCTAGTACATTGCTCGGAAGCTGGTATCTCTTTTTAGTGCAGCACCATATAGGTGAATACCAATCACCGTAGGTAATTTTGCGCCCAGTTTTCTCCCAAGAGGAATGTGTTTAGCTCGAAAATGCTTAAGGCGAAATATCGGTTAGCATGAAGTATTACAGCGGTGGGGGAAACTACTATGTATTTTCATGCATTTTTTTTCTCTTAAGACGAAACGAAAGTCGCTTAACGCGAAAAAATTTCCTTTCTAGGAATGAACAAAATATGGAAAACACCAGCCGGACTGGACTGTACTATTGTATCATCGGAAGAATTCGTTACAGTAGATGATGATAATGTGTGTACAACCACATTTATGGCAGATGAACACATTTTGCAGTTTGTTCAAAGCTAAAATAAAATATTGATGCAGATTCCAACGATGAAAATTAAGTGAATAATGCAGCCCCCGTCATCCGAAATGAGGAACGTCATAAGTATGCGTAGTTATTTATAGACGTACACAATTAAATGAACTGAATAACAAAAAATGGACGATATCCAGTGCCGGTTTATCCATTGGGCGCTTGGGGCGGGTGCGAAAGGGCCCGGATAAGCTGGACTTATATATATATATAACCAGGTTCTCTGGTAATATATTTCAATCCGCCAGTGCAAAGGGGGCCCGTAGATCTGCGCCGAGGGCCCGAAATGAGTTTAAATTGACATAGACGATATCGAACAATTTGATGCTAAAAACACGATGCAAAGAAAAATAAGAGATTATTTTCTAAAAGTGCAATAAATATTTTGTTTTTCAAAAACTTTGAAAAATTTTTGTATATATTTAAATTTATTTTCTTGTTAATGTTTTTGCTTTATTGATTTTTATCAAATACAAGCTTATATACATATCTATGTAAATAAAATATAAATTGTATTAAACTTAATTTTGTTAATACATGTTTTTTTTTTCATTGTTCTTTAACATGAAAAAATATTTTAGTCCTTTCAGTTTCGTGTTAAGCGATATTCATTGTATATAACATTGTAGTTCTATTTACAGAAGGAAAGGTGAACAGTAGTAATAAGAAAGATGAGAAAAGTATTTAAAAATATACATGACTTTCTGGTTTGGTTCTAATCTGGCCTGTGGCCGCGGTAGTCGAGTGGTCATGGCCAGCTTATCGAGTCGCGGATTCTAAGCCTTGTGCTACTAAAGACCCGCCGTGTAGAGGCACGATGTTCCTTAAATATATCGAGTGTCGTAGATTTTTTAATGGCGTTGGGGGAAGATTGGCGAAGAGGCGCCAGCTCAGGTTTCGTCCTTGTCACTTCAGCATAGGGATTGAAATATTGGACAAAAAGTTCAATACCGATATTCGGTATTTTTTAGGTCTTAATACCGGTAGTAGAAATTTTAGAAAAAGAAAGAAAACAAAGGTGTTTCTTTGTTTTATTTTCCAGTTTTATTAGAGAGTGTAAATAATCACCAAAAATAACTTGTTAAAAATAAATTATTACAGTACATAAAGAATCCCAAAAAAGTAAAGGAACATCTTATTTATTTAAAACACAAAAAGAGTAAATATCACTATTCAGTCTGTGGTACTATTACAAATTTTTAAAATGTGAACTTAAAAAAAAAAGCAACAATTGTGCTGTCACTATGCCTGGAACATATGCAAAATTACCAGGTGTCGAAAACGCTCTTTCGGCATTTACGCTAATTGGTGGTACTATTAGCAATGCGGGATAACTTTTAAAATGCGTGATATTCTCATAAAAATAATGAAACCAAACCGAAGTATTATCAACTGAATTTTTGTGTTCCTTACAAGTTGTTCATTAAGATGGGTTATTATTTATGAGTATATATATAATGAATCTGAAAAATATTTTGAACTTTTAAGTATGATATACAAATACAAATAACGAACTGACCAATTTAAAAAATATCGAAATATTATACACTTTCTTCACAACTACAACTTTGTTGTCGCAGATACGCGAATATCAGACTACAGATCCTGCGCATGTGCAGTATCGCCCCGGCTGTAATAGGATAGGTTTGGCTTGCCTCTGGTTGATTCCCCCATTTTATCTTCTCTCGATTGTACGATATAACTTTATATTCCCATTCTAATTAATTTCGCCCGTTAGGGAGACAAAAAAACAAAAACGTATACTATTTGACTATGTTTGGCGATCTCTGAACACATAGTGGTGACAATTTAAAAAAATTTCTAGTAAATACCGAGAAACAGGTATTGAAAGTTGTGAATACCGGTATTGCAATCCCTACTTCAGCGTGAATCAAAATTACGAGTCTGGTGCCAATATCCTCGCAATGCTTCACAGTGGGACGTAAATCAAATCTGCGCATGCCTACTTTTCTAAAAGAAATAAATACAATTAAAAGTTAGATGTAGCACAATACCGAGATGTTTAAAAAATGCTTGCAGAGGATCTTCACCTGAATCGAGACAACTCTTTCACGGTTTTGAATACATTAATAATACGTTCAGTAACAAAATTCGGTACTTTTCCGTTTTGCCGGCACAAATCTCGCCAAGCAGGCTTTATTGGCGAAACCACACAAAAAAAATGCAATAAATGTTGTTCTCATTGGTTTTCCATCTATTTTTAAAGTATTATGAAAAAGACGTTGCTGATAAGAAAAGACCGCGACTTGTTTTGAAAATGTTGTGGTAAAAGGTTACCAGTTGGAATATCCCGACTCCATCGCTTGCGCCAAGTTGACCAATTTTTTTACGATGAAAAGGAGAACGAAAAGATTAAGAAAAAATTACAACGTGAATAAATGAAACACTTTATTAATTCAAACAAAAACACACTAATTACGCTAACATCCCTTTGAATTATTTACTTAAATGAATATTTTTCCATTAATTTTTTGTCAATCATTGGCGTATCTTGTCCTGAGTGGGCCCTGTATCATAATTCCTCGGGGCCCTTTTTCATGTATGGGAGCCTATTAGGAGCCCTGACCAGGCGGGATTACATGGCATTTGTAATAAACAGATCAGACGTATGTGAACGCATCCTGCGCGTATTCCTATTTACAAATGATGATGGGAGAATTACCATTTGACCCAAGTTATTTGGATATAAATCCGCATCTTTTAAATGTATATAATTTTCTGATGGCAGTTTCATATGGTTCAAGGTAATAAAACTCTCCACTTTGACGTACACACACACATGTCCACCAAAAACTGAAATCTACATCGAAGCAATAAATTAAAATTGTTGCGACGTACCATCATATGATACGCATAAAAGTCTTTGCATGACACTTTTTGTTTGGTGTTTCATAAAAAAAGTTCTGGTTCAACTGGCTCGTCTATTGAAGGGCTACTTTTCCTCCCGAACACCACATGCATGCAGCTTCCTCTTACTATTTAAGAGCACTGCAAAATTTGCATTCTTTATTCATCGCTTCTATTTTTATAAGCTTGTGGCTTTCGTAATCAAGAATCTCGTCATACTCAAATGCAGCTTTACCGAATACCCCTCCCCTCTCAAGTGTTTGTTCCTTGTGAACGTTAGACGTCGCTGTTGTTTCAGCAACAACGCGTCTGCGAGATTCAGCTGCTTCAACGGTTTCTGTCTCTGAGACATGTAACTCGCCGAGCTTGGGACTGCTCTGTGAGCTGCCTCACGTTCTGCCTATTCAAGCCTTTGCAGTTCGGCTTGAGGAAACGTTTCGTTAAATCTAGCTTTCATAGCTCGAGCTTTGGGAAAGATTAGACACGCTTTCGCGGCGTAATTCTTAGTAGGTACTCTTTTCTACACTTCCAAAAAAAAATACAGTATAGTAGTAATTATTTTTATACTTAAAAACGCAATACCTGCCTATTCAATTAAAATCATAGCTTTAAATGTTTAACATTTATATGTTTCCTGCCCACCCAACCCCCTCTTTTTTTTTTTCTTCTCAATCTTTAAACCTTCCTCTCCCCTATATTCCATAGTATATTGCAGCTTCGTGGTTTAACTCTTTAGTCAACAATTTGAGTATACTTTAAGGTTATTTTTTTTAAAAAAAATATCTTCAATAATTTTTTCCCCTCCTTTTCTCTATTTTACCCAGCTGCATTCTTCCTTTATGTTTCTTAAAAAAAAGCACGGGAAAGGATTATTTTTTTAAACTGAAGAACCAATTAAGAGAAAAAATATCGACAGGAAGTGTTGGCGTCAACTGAAAATATGATTAAAAAAAACATTTTATTTTATTACTTTTGTTTCCCATCTTTCTTTTTTTAGCAGATGGCAGAACTTTTTCCTACTGACTTGACAATTATCTTTATATTTTGGACACTTCACACAATATCTTTATAAAGTATAGCCTATGTGTTATTCTGATGTATAAGCTATATTATTGTAAAGTTTCATTAAATCCATGCCGCTGTTTTTGTGTGAAGGAGTAACAAACATACAAACTTTCACGTTCATAATATTAGTAAGGATATCTTACCCATCAAAAAGAAATCTGCAAAGGAAAACAAGTTGCTTAGGATTACACTGTATTTTCAATTTCAAAACATAATTTTGATGACATTTTCTAATTTTAAGCATACATTACCACATGTGCTCCAAAATTAAATTATTGATAAAACCTTTAATTTTGAGTTTTTTGATTGAAAAACAAATAATTTCTCTAGGTGTCAGGCATATGGTCAAACCAGTTCAAGGTCATTGATCACCATAAAAAGTAGGGTTAGAAGGGAATTTAAAGATAGGGAGGGAAAATATCAAATCGTAAAAGGAAAAAGTTCGTTTTAACAGAAAATGCATTTCGCTTTTTGGAAGTTATTTTACAAAGAAAATAGTAAAATGTTCTTAGTTCCAGGAAGCAGCAAAATAAAGGTCCGAATATTTATTTGTCACTTTTTCATTTATAATCACTTAAGTACTATTAACTATTGCTTATCAATATAGTGTATTTGAACTTAAATGGATGAATAAAAAGTATTTTATTAACGATTGAAAATTTGAACATGTATATAAATATATAAGGAAAGTGTGAATTAATAGTACAAATTGAAAAATAAAAGCTATGTGGAAAAACACAGTAATCTATTTATTGCAATTCTACTTAACCCTTTGACGGTTAGGGAAATGAGCAGTTTTCATTTAGTTAATTCGCGCAGTATTACGAGTAAGCAGTAGTCGAAAGTGGCAGCTGTTTTCCCCCGCCGTTCTTCCGAAAATGTCACCCTTCTACGGCGATGCCGTAGATAGCTCGCCTCATGCATTTTAAAAGTTTCTTAAAATATTTGTAGTACACAAATAACAGTTTTTACGTACTTTAAAATAATGAATAAATGATAATTATTAAATAGTAACCACATCACCAGTAAAACGAAATCGGCTCTAGGAGCGGGAGAACTTGAGTCAATTTTACACCACTGTCGAACACTCGAAAAATTTTCCTTGTCGCTTGTATCGTCTTCTGAGCTTAATATGCTGTGAACAAAGTCTTCATCAGACACAAAACTTGATAAGCTTTCTGTATCGAAATCAAAATCATCATCATAATAATCTAATTTTCGCTTTTGAGCAATTTTACTTTACAAACAGACTAAAAAAAGCACCAAAATACACATAAAAAGAATAATGTAAAAAAAAAAGAACCTTCGTTATGAAGAAAAATTCATGGAAGCCGTACTGCCATCTGTAGACAGTAAAACTAACTAAATTTCGCGAGTAGGATTCGTTTGTAACCTAATCAATGCAGAATAAGGACCTTGAACGAGTCCATCTCATCAGCGCCCTTTGGGGAAAGGTTTAACTACGCGAGTAGAACTCGTTTATACCCGTTTCGGTCGAAATCTTGTGCCCGAGCTGAATTAGTTTGCGCACATTCAGAAGCACTACTTGATTGCGAGCTGAGCTCGTTCATGACCATCAAAGAGTTAATGCCCTTCTACTTAAGTTCAGCAAAATTCACAACGTACAAGTAATATATTAACCTAGGTAGTTTTTAAATCAAATATGAACACAACTTTTAGAAATTTTTTGTGTAAAATTCCTTTAAAACATACCAGAATTGTCTTAAACACAGATCAGAATACCAATTTTTTTTAAAAAGAAATTAGATGGTTTCACACATACTCAGTGGGAGTGGGGTATAAACAAAAAATATACCTAAAAATTGAAAATGTAGCTTAAAAGAAATGTGTGTTATACAATGGATTTTTTGGTAGTTAATACATTCATATATATATTTATTCATGTTATAAATCATTAAAATACTTTAACAACAAATTTACAACTAACCCTTAACTATTGCCTGCATAAATATATGTCTCGCTTAATGATGCGCTAACTGGCCCTGGCTTATACATGTGTCTTAAGAAATATGATCCATTCCTTTGCACTGCTTTCTGAAAGCTTTAAAATATATTGAAATGACATTGACAATGCTTGCAAAGGATTTATATCAGAGAAAACTTGCTTTTTTTATGTGTGACAAGTGAATCATGCAATTTTTATTTGGTAGTTAAAAGGGGTTAAAATTTTACATTTTTGAAAAATTGTATTTATTCATATTTCTTACAAAAGTTTATTACTGCTGCAATTATAGACTATGCAATGCAGATTCAGTTTGACCAATAAATCTAGTCACAATATTTGAAAAATGCAATTTAAAATATAATTTTTCATTAATTATGTATTTTATAATGTAAGCATGTCTAAAAATGTAATATACATGTGAAATGAAGCTTCAACAAAACAATAGTAATTAATTTATTGTCAGAGTATCACATTCTAATTCTCATTACCACAACAAAACATCTCGAAAAAAGTATCACATACCAAATATCAAAGATAGGTTTCACATCCAACCATAATAGCATAGATACATTAATTGCATTGATACATCCATAATTTTAATTTTTAAGCATTATTATAGGTGAAATCAAGAAATACAAATACACTGAAATGTTTTAATTTTTTATTCAATTCCAAAATGAGAAAAGTTAAACTTTCAAAAAAGGGTTTCACTTAAAATATATAAATTTCAAGTAAGTCAACAATAATGCCATGCCTTAGGGAACATAAACTCAAGATAAACTTATTGATAGCATTAGTTTACATATTAGAATCAAAACATGTAACATCAGTAACTATTTTTTCCCCCAAGGTACCTAATTATGAAATAACAAGGAAGAAAATTAAAAACCTTTTTTAAACAGAAAATGAAATATACATGCATCTGAGTAACAGATATTGTCTGCCAATTCATTTAATACTTAAAACATAATTTTACATAAATTGGTTCAATAATATGAGGTAAGGGATATGCAGATACTTGATCTAAGGAAATGTATACATACATATATAAAATGCAAGCTGAAAAATGAACTGTAACTAGTTACATTTCAGATTTTAAACAAGAATGCCATTTGTTAAAAATAAATAAATCAAAGACAACAGAAGGTGGAAATCTTGTAGCCAAAGATAAGCTGGAATTAAGGAAAAGTATTTCATTGGTGAATATTTACAAAGGATTTTCTAGATTTTTAAGAATTCGTTTACGTAGATGATCCTTGTAACTTTGGATTGTGCCTGACCATTTAGTTACAGTTTGTTTTTCACAGATCCAAATTTCTTGAGCCACCTAAAATAAAATTGCATTTTAAATTATGATTACAAACAAACGTGAAAAGAAAAAAGATCAAAAATTTAATATCTCAAAGTTATGTACAGTAAATATAATTCTACATAAACTTAAGAGATTCCAAACAGAATAGCCAAAATTATTTCACTTCGTCAGCCAAAATTATTTCACTTCGTCTATCAAATTCTCAAAACTGACATATATCTGATTTTATTCATAACAAAGCCATTTTAGAGGGCTTTTGAGATTTGTAACAGCTAAAATAATGCCTCCCCTAATAAAATTTAAAGACTTCCATAACCAGATTTAAACCATTCCAATTTAACATATTAAAGCTAAATGAGAATAAAAACTTAAGTTGAAACTTTTCAAATTGTAAAATTATAGTTGAATAAAATATTTCTGATTAAAATTTTGCTAATGATTTTACAAGTTAACATACTCAAAGCAAAGTAATTGCGCAAACCTGAATAAAACCACATCTATGTTTCATCATTTATATTTCCAATATATAACACTTAAGAAAAGATACTGTAAATACAAATTTCTAAATCTCATTTTTAAAAAATTAGAATTATAATCTTTACACTTTATTACAGAAGAACTTCACTTAATGAGCACCTCACATAATCTGTACAAGGAGTACGTGCTTGGCAACATAGTGGAAAAACATTTTTCCCCATCTATTAGAACTATTGAAGGAAACAATTCTGAATAAGCATAGGCTAGACTTGTAGTAAAGGGAAGGGGGCACTTAGAGCTGAAGAAAGTGGAGTCAATACCCTAGGGCATTGCAAATGAAAATAACCTTGAGATGCAATCGGTTTAACTTGTCTTTGATACTATGAAACTGGGAATCAACATGATTTAAAAACTAATGGGGAAAACGAAAACAAAGAATGAGTGAAATTTACAAGAATTATGTGACATCCAGATGCTTAATCTAATAAAGAATTTAGAAGAATGTCATATATTTAAAGAGAGAGAGACCATTCAATTATACAGACAATAATTGTGAAGTCTGTAGTCAATGAGATTGAGTCTGGCCAAAATAATGGCACTGAAAAAGATAATGATTTTGATTAGCTTGTGGGACAGCATAGCCAACTACTGAAGAGCTTATGCATTGTATTTTATGGCAAGTTGAGGATTAGGCAACAGAAAAGTCAGTTTTCTAACGCAATAAGATAAATGCTAAAAGCACAGGAAACTGTTGCATTGTAGATTGAGAAGCATAACTCAAACAAGACAGTGGCTAAGCACCATGAATATTTTGATTGAAAATGTTGAGTCCCATTTTCAGATTTTGGAACAATGGTAAAAACATGTCTTTGCGGCTTATTTGTTCTTATAATTTTCATTTGCATTGAATTATTAGTAATTCTAGTAGTGCCGACAAGCTCACATAACCACATTTTTTGGTTATAAATTTCGACCCTCCAGTGCCAAGGGGGCGTGTAGATCTTTTGCACCCAGGGCCCGAAATGAGCTTAATTAGCAATGAATTCTAGTCAGAATGCCTAAATCAAGTGTACAAAAAAAAAAAAAAAAAAAAAAAAAAAAGAGTTCCATAAAAGAAAAGCTAACAGCAAGTCCAGTAAAAAAAGTCAGAAAAAGTGCAAATTCATCAAGTGCTACAGCCAAATCTCCATCAGTGCATGAGAGAATATCGAGCATGGAAAAAACATTGCAAAATAATGCCGAGTTGAATGACTGATGATGGGAATGCTATTGAGAGTCCTAATAACAGCACACACTAATACAAACTTTGCGAACTACCTTGTGCCATCAACAAGTGTAGTGCGTGATGGAACTGATGCTCATTGATAATCCTATCGGTCACAGGTGTTCGATTTGTGGTAGATCATGGTTTTGAAATGATTTGAAAACTGCAGTATAGCTGAGCACCAAATTTATCGAATTATAATGGTTTTGCATACTCAGAAATTCCAGCACATCTTCCAACTTTGGATTTGGCATCAGAAAGGCTCATTTCGCCACAAATACCTTTCATGCAAATTAGGCATTTGAGACTTGTGCACAATCAGTTTGGAATATTAAGTATATTACAAATGATCAATGTTCCGGTATCTGTCAATACAAAGGTCAAACGATTGCCCAGGAATGTTGATGATAATTACTGTCGATGTTCACATCAAACAGCGGAAAATTCACAGAACAAGTTATCTGATGGGTTTGGTTACTAAAACTACCATCAAAGCATGGTTGCAATATTTAGTTACTCCATTGTACAGAATGCAAGATGTTACAATGGGTGATACTTTCTTCAATTTCAACCCAGTTACTCGAGATGAAATCGGTGAAAATATGACTATTGAACTTGCTGCCCAGCAAAACAGACATTGTTATAGAAGGAAGAGAAATATCTTCGTATCGTTCCTGGAGAACAGAATGTACCAAGAAGCTTGCTACTTGATAAACATGCTAAGGAGCTCTTTTTCCCAGCAATTTACTTTAATGTTAATTTTGCTTCAGGAGAAGCAAAGCCACTCATTGAGTTCTTGAAACAGACACTGAATTTGACAATGAATACTGATGTTAGAGAAGGAACAAGATACGCAACCACAATTGATGCAGTTTTTTAGTGTTTTCTTGATCGACTACAATCAAGGATTTTTATATCCTACCTCAATTACCACAAACCTATTGTGTCTTTTTTGGAAAATGATGCAGAAAATTGAATAAAAATATTTTCATACAATAAATGAAGTTCAATTTTTATTTGATTAAAATTAGTTCTCCCCAGCAGTTTAATCCTGCTGAGATATATTCCTGCCTTTACAGCCAACGTTGCCAAAGAAATTTTTCTTCTATTGCGTGGTGTTCCATGTATAATTTTTTTTAAAAATTTAATCTTTGTTTTCTCTGGTAACTGAATTCATATTTCAGGAAGGTTCATTCTGCAGTAGAAGAAAAGATTAACTTTATTCATTTTTTTTACAGCATGGAGCACATTGCCATATTTTACACTATTTTATATAGAAAAAACAGCCTGCTGGGTTGGCTTGGTTGGTTTGTCACTGGCCTTCTGCACCTAAGGTTGCGGGTTCAACTCTAGCGCAAATCAATGGATTTTGTGTGATGATGCAGAAAATTGACTGTAACCATGATTATACAGCATGTAAAAGATCCCTAGAGTGTCTATTTGGTTTGGGTGGTCTTAGCAAAATTAAATCCTAGTACAGGTTTGCATCATCAGAGCTCAGGTGCCTCTCTAGGGAGGAAACTGGGTGCCCAAATTATTTGCAGCGATTGGTATATGGTGCTGCTGCACTTAAGACATACCAGCTTCCAAAGAATATACTAGGTCTGCCATGGTAAAAAAACCACAGTCCACAGCCCATTAGAAATTTTTTTAAAAAAATTGCTTTGCTTGAAGGTTTAACATTATCAGTAAGCTATTTCTATATATTTCATATAATATACCTTCTACAATTTTTTCTCTGTATTCATAGAGAAAATGAATTTCCCGATTGTTTAAAAAATTCTTAATACGAGTCCTCTATTTGTAGAAGATAATGAATATAGCAAACATTCAGCATTTAAAAAAAAACTATCATTCTTAAAACAATAATATCACTTACTTGACTAATCAATCTGAAATCGTGACTAACCAGTACCATTCCTCCTGAGAATTCATTGATCGCTTCAGCTAAGGCATCAATAGTTTCCATGTCCAAGTGATTGGTAGGTTCATCAAGTAGCAATAAATGTGGAGACTGCCATGCCAACCATGCAAATACTACACGACATCTTTGACCATCAGACAATTGACGAATGGGACAAACCTAGAAGCAAATTTTCAATATGTACCCAGAAAGCAATAAAAGATATCTTTCACCATTGTA
Organism: Trichonephila clavipes; assembly: GCA_019973935.1. Taxonomy (NCBI): domain Eukaryota; kingdom Metazoa; phylum Arthropoda; class Arachnida; order Araneae; family Nephilidae; genus Trichonephila; species Trichonephila clavipes. Next base: position 305,329 of record BMAU01019526.1, on the reverse strand, counting down.
ATTTAAGAGAATATCAATATTAATCTAACATAAAACCTAAAAGATTGCTACTTCTACACATGATTCTAACATTTTGAATGAAAATTTCAAGCCTGTTAAAACAAGTAAAATTATCTGAATATTTCCCTGATATATGTAAAAACTTAATCTTTAATTTATTCCTATTAATTAAATTTTACTCAAAAGTGCTAAATTATCACTAAGTTAAAAAAAATTCTATAAGAAATTCATCAGAATAAATTTGAGCACACTACATATTTTTTTTATTCATTGCAATAACATTAAACATTTGATTCAAATTATAAATGATACCAAATGTCAGATCTTTTACAAACTGTATGAAGTCATTTAATAAATGGTGCTTAGTTTTAAAACATTTTTTACTGAATAAAAAACTCATCAAAATTGAAATTATATCAATGTTTCTTTAAATTAAATTACAAACTATAAGTATTAAAAAATTGGTAGAAATTTTTTTTTGAAAATTATATATTTCCTATCAAGATAACACCATAAGTTTCAGTTACCAATTCACAATAAAGATTTTTAAAAAAAAGTTTAAAACATCAATGAAAATCTCAAGTTAAAAATATAGCTAGAGAATAAACTGTTTCTGAAAAACTGATTAATTCTCAAGTAATAACTACTAAGGTACCAACCTGCTGTCGACCAGTTAAGCCAAACCGGCCAATAATTTTCCTCATCTCTTCTTTCTCTTTAACTTCAGGAAAGCTAGTCATCATATATTCCAAAGCAGAGATATCAAGATTAAGTAAATCTGTTAAATGCTAGAAATAAAAATTATATATATTTTTTATAAGTAAATTTACTATCACTTAAGAGTATTTTATCTTGAGTGAATGATTGGCAAAAACAAAATTCTTTTAACATTTAATAAATTCTCAATTTTTACATATTAAAACAACTTCGTTAAAATAATTATGTTTCAAATGTAGTTACCTGATGATATCTGCCAAATTTCAAGTGAGAATTGGTTCTAACAAGACCATCAGATGGGGCAAGCTAAAGTAAAGAAGCACATATAATAAAAGCTTTTAGCACAAATATTACCAAAGTAATGATTAATTAAAATTTAATTGTTGTTTTAAATTCACATATCCTTTATAAAAAAAACATGCTCGCGAATCTCAATTTATATTACATAGAAAGTGAATAATTGTAAGTTGACTCTATCAAGAGAAAAACAGTATCAAATTTCCACACAGAAATATTTTCCAGAAAGTCCACAAGTTTCTCAAAAATTTTAATAAAATACATCCATTTCAACAATATTCCTCATAAACTGTCCTTATTCTCTTTTTGTAGCAAATAATTAAAAATTTTAGAGTTTTTTTAATATTGAGGCATTATTTAAGAGATTGCTTCACTCATCTACAAAAATTACACATAAAATTTAAGTTTAAATAAATGGTATCTACCCCACCACCATTTTCGCTAGTAACATTTAAAATTTAAAGCTAAATTAATATTCTTACATTTCAAAGCACTTTATTTTTCTACCACTTAGAATAATGAATACTTTAAATAGAAAATTATAGTACTAGTTCTTCAAATTGGTACATAAAATTAATACTTATGAAACATCTTCATCCAAATGTAAATAAGGTAATTACAAAATGCTTCATCCAATCAAGTACTATTAAATACTAATTGTGGTTCAATTAAATTAGAATAAATTATTGACAGAATATGAAAATCAATAAAAAATCCTGAAACAATTGAAAATAGTTTTATAGGAGACATTTTACTTTTTTTATACTTCGTGAATCTGAATACAATTTATTAAAAATTAAGAAATGGAGAAATTACATTTGAAAACTAATGCGCAAATATACCATAAACAGCTGTAAAACATACTATATATTTGTACTTAACTCAGTGGCATGACAGCCCATGAGGGCCAAGGCCTACTTTGCCTGTCTCAATTATATGTGACTGAGCCCTGTGGTGCATGAGCAGATGTTTCGGTCAGGTGGTCAGTCACACAAAAAACCCCAGCGTTAAGTTCCAAAGCAAGCTTGGTACTCATTTATCAACCCACTGAAGGGATGAAAGGCTTAGTTGACCTTGCATAGCCCGGGGTTTGAACCTCAGACATCTGACGCGGAAGCCCGATGCACTACCATTCAGCCACCTGGCTTCATACATTTATAGTTTTTATAAACAGAAAAAAAAGGCCTTTAACTTTACAAAAAATTTATAGAACTTTTTATAGAATTTAATCCTGTTATAAAAATACTCACTTCTCCACATAAGAGTTTCAGTAAAGTAGATTTTCCAGCTCCATTTGGTCCTACAAGAGCGATCCTAGAATCAAGATCAATACCAAATTCCAAATTCTTGTAGATCCAAGGCTGGAATGGATAGAATTCTACTTTAATTATACGAATTTTACACATTTGAAAGAAGTATTAAAAAGTTTTACTATCTTAATTAAATGTAAAATTAAAGCTAGTAAAAATAGTAATAAGAATTTTGTAAATTTTAATATAACAATTTAATATTCCTATTCATATTACATAGCTACAATAAATCCTTCAAAAAATATTTCTATAAAATTATACTAGAAAATTCTAATCAGTAATTTTATCTTTCAATTTTATTAATAATGGAAGATAATACAGACTATTACATGAGATAACAAATTACATTAATTACAAGAAACTACTCTACTTCATTACAATTATGAGCAATTTTTACATACCCCATCATCTGTATATCTGAAAGATACATTCTGTACCATAATAACAGGAGGAGGAATTGTTCCACAATCAAGAAAATAAAACTGTACAACCTTTGAAATAAAATTAAAACTCAAGTAAATATAATGAAATCCGAAATAAACTTTCTCACAACCATTCAAATTCAACTAAACATAATTTCGAAATATTACATATTAGCTTAGTTTTTTCCTATAAACTTAAATACAACAAAATATAAATTATTCACTATGCAAAATGTCATGTTCCTCATAGCATGCATTTTTATGCAAATGCACAAATATGTGAACTGCTGAAGACTAAATCAACATTCAAAATAAACTAAATTCTGTAAAATTTGTACAAATTTTTTTTTTAAATGATATAAATATCAAATATGTCCAGCTTAAATAATGAAAATTAAATCATAATATAGTGATAATTTAATGAAAGTAAAAATTATAAAAGCTTTGATAATAAGCTATTTTATTTAATATGAAGAAATGTTAACTGTTTCAGAATTATTCCAATAACAAAAATGAACATCCCTTCAATTATTTAATATCGTAAAAATTTAAGTCAGACATTTCTTAATTCAAAAGACTTGTATGTCATAAAATGTATTAAACATATGAATATTAACAACACAAGCATTAACTTCAAGCCAAATGATAGTTCATACAGTTTAAAAGGAAAAATTATTCAACTTAACAATAAGGAATAATTTTTTTTTAAAGTTTTGTTGTGTGGCATAGTATACTTTACCTTGTCAGTAGCAACTTTTTCAGTCAAGCCTCCAGCAACCATTTTTGCCATTGTTTTTTCTTTACTCTGAGCTTGTCGAGCTAATTTAGCACTTCCATGACCAAAACGAGCAATGTAATCCTAAAACACATGATAATAATAAAACTTCTTTAAACAGAATACATAAATATAACTTGGTAAGCTAATTTAAATAAGTTCATAAAAATACAACATGAAGATTTTATTACTGTGTCCTTGAAATTTTATGAATAAGCTGTTTCTGAAAGTGTATGGTTTAATGGTTCGAGAGTTCTTTAACAAGTAACGTCATTCAATTTAACATTACAATACAGGAGACGAAGCATGGTGCATTTGATATAAGAATGTATAAATTAATCCAATCAGAAGCATATTAAAATAAGCTCCCACCATATGACAGCAAAGTTAGAATGTAATACTAACAAAAATGGATAGCTTTCATACTAAAAAGGTATAAAGTTGATGTCATATTCCTTTGAAATTAGACAAAAACATTCCAATTCAAAAAATTGTTCATGTCAATTAAACAAAAACTTACGATAAAAAAATAGTTTAGAAACACAGCAAGATGAAAATTAACCTCATTCAAATTCATCTTAAATGCTTTGGAATAATGTAATCAAAATATTTGCAAAATTAAAAAGTTTATTTTTAAAAATAAAAGAAAAATGATAAAATTAATTTCAATTTTTAAAAAATCTATTAAAGAATAAAGCATTGTATAAACCTAGTCAAAATTTTAAACATTAATGAAAGCATTCTTAAACTTATAGAAAAGTTGCAAAATATCAGAAAAAAAGAAAACTTTATAAAAAATGCCACATTAACAATGCATAATATACAATTCAAAGAATTTATATTTATGTCACAAACTTCTCCAAAAAAATTCACACACACAAAAAAAAAATCCTTATTAATTTAAGAACATTCAGAAGAAAATTTTTCACACACAAATAGAGTGAAAAATATAAACATAAATGAATAACACTGTAAACAATTCATCGGGTCAAAGAATCAGAAATTTAAAAACGCTTCTGGAGTTTAATCACAGTGAAACATGGCAAACAGCACTCAACTACAAATAAGCAGGAATGCGTGTTTACCAATAACACTCAAACTCGGCCTGTTATCATCATATTCAATTTATATTCTGCTTAGTAATACAATCAAATTCAATAATATATAAAAGTATACTTAACTCAAATAAGAATATAAATGTAAAAAAGAAAAGGAAAGTAACATGCCAGTTAAAAACATTTTACACTATATGGCCAAAATTATTAAATTAGTCATTTTCTATTTATATAAAAAAAATAACAAAATAAACTTAAATATTAAGATTTTAAAAAAAAGAATCACAAATTCTTAGAACAGTATCAATAAAATTACATAGTACACAAAAATCTTAGGAAAAACAAAGGCATAGTACCATAACTTATATTCAATACATAATGGAAATGCCAAGAAAACCATGTACAATGACTCTTTAAACACACACACACTGCAAAATAAACAATATCTTTTCATAACAACAAAATTTCTTATGCCGTATGAATCGATACCAAGTACAAATACAAATTATGCATGAAAGTCTACAGGAAGACAGTAGAATAGCACTGTAACATTTATTCCATGCATGATAGAAACACACACACAGTGATTCTAAGAGCTTTTATGCATTCAGTCCATTCATGGAAGAACAAACATTTTCTCATACACCAGTAAAATTGGTAATATTGTATGAATAGAATGAAAATGTAGTTACAGATAGTGCAAGAAAGTCTACGACAGGACAGTAGCATATCGCTGAACAGTTACTCTATGCATCATGGGAACGCCAAGAATACCATATCCAGTGATTCTTGGAGCTGTAATGCAATCTTATCCAGTCACATGGAAGAGCAAACATTTTCTCATACACCAGCAAAATTGGTAATATTGTATGAAATAGAATGAAAATGTAGTTACAGTTAGAGCAAGAAAGTCTATGAAAAGACAGTAGCATATCGCTGTAACAGTTACTCTATGCATCGTGGGAACGCCAAGAATACCATATCCAGTGATTCTTGGAGCTGTAATGCAATCTTATCCAGTCACATGGAAGAGCAAACATTTTCTCATACACCAGCAAAATTGGTAATATTGTTTGAAATAGAATGAAAATGTAGTTACAGTTAGTGCAAGAAAGTCTATGAAAAGACAGTAGCATATCGCTGTAACAGTTACTCTATGCATCATGGGAACGCCAAGAATACCATATCCAGTGATTCTTGGAGCTGTAATGCAATCTTATCCAGTCACATGGAAGAGCAAACATTTTCTCATACACCAGCAAAATTGGTAATATTGTTTGAAATAGAATGAAAATGTAGTTACAGTTAGTGCAAGAAAGTCTATGAAAAGACAGTAGCATATCGCTGTAACAGTTACTCTATGCATCATGGGAACGCCAAGAATACCATATCCAGTGATTCTTGGAGCTGTAATGCAATCTAGCCAGTCACATGGAAGAGCAAACATTTTCTCATACACCAGCAAAATTGGTAATATTGTATGAATAGAATGAAAATGCAGTTACAGATAGTGCAAGAAAGTCTATGAAAAGACAGTAGCATATCGCTGTAACAGTTAATCTATGCATCATGGGAACGCCAAGAATACCATATCCAGTGATTCTTGAAGCTGTAATGCAATCTATCCAGTCACATGGAAGAGCAAACATTTTCTCATACACCAGCAAAATTGGTAATATTGTATGAATAGAATGAAAATGTAGTTACAGTTAGTGCAAGAAAGTCTATGAAAAAGACAGTAGCATATCGCTGTAACAGTTACTCTATGCATCATGGGAACGCCAAGAATACCATATCCAGTGATTCTTGGAGCTGTAATGCAATCTATCCAGTCACATGGAAGAGCAAACATTTTCTCATACACCAGCAAAATTGGTAATATTGTATGAATAGAATGAAAATGTAGTTACAGATAGTGCAAGAAAGTCTATGAAAAGACAGTAGCATATCGCTGTAACAGTTAATCTATGCATCATGGGAACGCCAAGAATACCATATCCAGTGATTCTTGAAGCTGTAATGCAATCTATCCAGTCACATGGAAGAGCAAACATTTTCTCATACACCAGCAAAATTGGTAATATTGTATGAATAGAATGAAAATGTAGTTATAGTTAGTGCAAGAAAGTCTATGAAAAGACAGTAGCATATCGCTGTAACAGTTACTCTATGCATCATGGGAACGCCAAGAATACCATATCCAGTGATTCTTGGAGCTGTAATGCATGACTTTCAATCTATCCAGTCACATGGAAGAGCAAACATATATTGTATGAATAGAATGAAAAATGCAGTTACAGATTGTGCAGTCACATGGAAGAGCAAACATTTTCTCATACACCAGCAAAATTGGTAATATTGTATGAATAGAATGAAAATGTAGTTATAGTTAGTGCAAGAAAGTCTATGAAAAGACAGTAGCATATCGCTGTAACAGTTACTCTATGCATCATGGGAACGCCAAGAATACCATATCCAGTGATTCTTGAAGCTGTAATGCAATCTATCCAGTCACATGGAAGAGCAAACATTTTCTCATACACCAGCAAAATTGGTAATATTGTATGAATAGAATGAAAATGCAGTTACAGATAGTGCAAGAAAGTCTATGAAAAGACAGTAGCATATCGCTGTAACAGTTACTCTATGCATCATGGGAACGCCAAGAATACCATATCCAGTGATTCTTGGAGCTGTAATGCAATCTATCCAGTCACATGGAAGAGCAAACATTTTCTCATACACCAGCAAAATTGGTAATATTGTATGAATAGAATGAAAATGTAGTTACAGTTAGTGCAAGAAAGTCTATGAAAAGACAGTAGCATATCGCTGTAACAGTTAATCTATGCATCATGGGAACGCCAAGAATACCATATCCAGTGATTCTTGAAGCTGTAATGCAATCTATCCAGTCACATGGAAGAGCAAACATTTTCTCATACACCAGCAAAATTGGTAATATTGTATGAATAGAATGAAAATGCAGTTACAGATAGTGCAAGAAAGTCTATGAAAAGACAGTAGCATATCGCTGTAACAGTTACTCTATGCATCATGGGAACGCCAAGAATACCATATCCAGTGATTCTTGGAGCTGTAATGCAATCTATCCAGTCACATGGAAGAGCAAACATTTTCTCATACACCAGCAAAATTGGTAATATTGTATGAAATAGAATGAAAATGTAGTTACAGTTAGTGCAAGAAAGTCTATGAAAAAAGACAGTAGCATATCGCTGTAACAGTTACTCTATGCATCGTGGGAACGCCAAGAATACCATATCCAGTGATTCTTGGAGCTGTAATGCAATCTTATCCAGTCACATGGAAGAGCAAACATTTTCTCATACACCAGCAAAATTGGTAATATTGTTTGAAATAGAATGAAAATGTAGTTACAGTTAGTGCAAGAAAGTCTATGAAAAGACAGTAGCATATCGCTGTAACAGTTACTCTATGCATCATGGGAACGCCAAGAATACCATATCCAGTGATTCTTGAGCTGTAATGCAATCTATCCAGTCACATGGAAGAGCAAACATTTTCTCATACACCAGCAAAATTGGTAATATTGTTTGAAATAGAATGAAAATGTAGTTACAGATTAGTGCAAGAAAGTCTATGAAAAGACAGTAGCATATCGCTGTAACAGTTACTCTATGCATCATGGGAACGCCAAGAATACCATATCCAGTGATTCTTGGAGCTGTAATGCAATCTTATCCAGTCACATGGAAGAGCAAACATTTTCTCATACACCAGCAAAATTGGTAATATTGTATGAATAGAATGAAAATGCAGTTACAGATAGTGCAAGAAAGTCTATGAAAAGACAGTAGCATATCGCTGTAACAGTTAATCTATGCATCATGGGAACGCCAAGAATACCATATCCAGTGATTCTTGAGCTGTAATGCAATCTATCCAGTCACATGGAAGAGCAAACATTTTCTCATACACCAGCAAAATTGGTAATATTGTATGAATAGAATGAAAATGTAGTTATAGTTAGTGCAAGAAAGTCTATGAAAAGACAGTAGCATATCGCTGTAACAGTTACTCTATGCATCATGGGAATGCCAAGAATACCATATCCAGTGATTCTTGGAGCTGTAATGCAATCTATCCAGTCACATGGAAGAGCAAACATTTTCTCATACACCAGCAAAATTGGTAATATTGTATGAATAGAATGAAAATGTAGTTATAGTTAGTGCAAGAAAGTCTATGAAAAGACAGTAGCATATCGCTGTAACAGATACTCTATGCATCATGGGAACGCCAAGAATACCATATCCAGTGATTCTTGAAGCTGTAATGCAATCTATCCAGTCACATGGAAGAGCAAACATTTTCTCATACACCAGCAAAATTGGTAATATTGTATGAATAGAATGAAAATGCAGTTACAGATAGTGCAAGAAAGTCTACAAAAAGACAGTAGCATATCGCTGTAACAGTTACTCTACGCATCATGGGAACGCCAAGAATACCATATCCAGTGATTCTTGGAGCTGTAATGCAATCTATCCAGTCACATGGAAGAGCAAACATTTTCTCATACACCAGCAAAATTGGTAATATTGTATGAATAGAATGAAAATGTAGTTACAGTTAGTGCAAGAAAGTCTATGAAAAGACAGTAGCATATCGCTGTAACAGTTACTCTATGCATCATGGCAACGCCAAGAATACCATATCCAGTGATTCTTGAAGCTGTAATGCAATCTATCCAGTCACATGGAAGAGCAAACATTTTCTCATACACCAGCAAAATTGGTAATATTGTATGAATAGAATGAAAATGCAGTTACAGATAGTGCAAGAAAGTCTATGAAAAGACAGTAGCATATCGCTGTAACAGTTACTCTATGCATCATGGGAACGCCAAGAATACCATATCCAGTGATTCTTGGAGCTGTAATGCAATCTATCCAGTCACATGGAAGAGCAAACATTTTCTCATACACCAGCAAAATTGGTAATATTGTATGAATAGAATGAAAATGCAGTTACAGATAGTGCAAGAAAGTCTATGAAAAGACAGTAGCATATCGCTGTAACAGTTAATCTATGCATCATGGGAACGCCAAGAATACCATATCCAGTGATTCTTGAAGCTGTAATGCAATCTATCCAGTCACATGGAAGAGCAAACATTTTCTCATACACCAGCAAAATTGGTAATATTGTATGAATAGAATGAAAATGTAGTTACAGATTGTGCAAGAAAGTCTACGACAGGACAGTAGCATATCGCTGAACAGTTACTCTATGCATCATGGGAACGCCAAGAATACCATATCCAGTGATTCTTGGAGCTGTAATGCAATCTTATCCAGTCACATGGAAGAGCAAACATTTTCTCATACACCAGCAAAATTGGTAATATTGTATGAAATAGAATGAAAATGTAGTTACAGTTAGTGCAAGAAAGTCTATGAAAAGACAGTAGCATATCGCTGTAACAGTTACTCTATGCATCGTGGGAACGCCAAGAATACCATATCCAGTGATTCTTGGAGCTGTAATGCAATCTTATCCAGTCACATGGAAGAGCAAACATTTTCTCATACACCAGCAAAATTGGTAATATTGTTTGAAATAGAATGAAAATGTAGTTACAGTTAGTGCAAGAAAGTCTATGAAAAAGACAGTAGCATATCGCTGTAACAGTTACTCTATGCATCATGGGAACGCCAAGAATACCATATCCAGTGATTCTTGGAGCTGTAATGCAATCTTATCCAGTCACATGGAAGAGCAAACATTTTCTCATACACCAGCAAAATTGGTAATATTGTTTGAAATAGAATGAAAATGTAGTTACAGTTAGTGCAAGAAAGTCTATGAAAAGACAGTAGCATATCGCTGTAACAGTTACTCTATGCATCATGGGAACGCCAAGAATACCATATCCAGTGATTCTTGGAGCTGTAATGCAATCTAGCCAGTCACATGGAAGAGCAAACATTTTCTCATACACCAGCAAAATTGGTAATATTGTATGAATAGAATGAAAATGCAGTTACAGATAGTGCAAGAAAGTCTATGAAAAGACAGTAGCATATCGCTGTAACAGTTAATCTATGCATCATGGGAACGCCAAGAATACCATATCCAGTGATTCTTGAAGCTGTAATGCAATCTATCCAGTCACATGGAAGAGCAAACATTTTCTCATACACCAGCAAAATTGGTAATATTGTATGAATAGAATGAAAATGTAGTTATAGTTAGTGCAAGAAAGTCTATGAAAAGACAGTAGCATATCGCTGTAACAGTTACTCTATGCATCATGGGAATGCCAAGAATACCATATCCAGTGATTCTTGGAGCTGTAATGCAATCTATCCAGTCACATGGAAGAGCAACCATTTTCTCATACACCAGCAAAATTGGTAATATTGTATGAATAGAATGAAAATGTAGTTATAGTTAGTGCAAGAAAGTCTATGAAAAGACAGTAGCATATCGCTGTAACAGTTACTCTATGCATCATGGGAACGCCAAGAATACCATATCCAGTGATTCTTGGAGCTGTAATGCAAAATATCCAGTTACATGGAAGAGCAAACATTTTCTCATACACCAGCTAAATTAGTAATATTGTATGAATAGACAAAATGTATTTACAGATTATGCACCAGCACAGATTGATTCCCTTTTGGGAATGTTCAAATTAAGAAAAACCATCAGCGGTGCAGGTGAGGTTTAAGAGGGGGTGTAAAATGAAAGATAAGTAGTTTTACAGAAAAGAGGCTAACTTGGCTTTTTGCAACATAAGCCAGTTTTGTTTATCTAAGCTACTTTCACCCTTCACCCCTAGAAATGCCCCATAAAAACATTTAATATCTTATCAGATAGTTTTGGAATCTGGTGATAAGTACATCGCAGCTTGAGTAAAACTTAGCTAGTCTTTTTTAAAATCGATTTTGGAAGATTTTTTTAACAAGCACAATGGCAAAGAGATCAAAGGGAAGCAAGCTGCTATTTTGCTGAAAATGAAGATGGGGTTTCTAAAGGCTATTGATCAAAAACAAAAGACTAAAACAGATCTGTAAAGATTTTGGTATTGCTATATCTACATTATAAACAATTAGAAAAAGAGCAAATTTCGGAATAGTGTTATACACAGTAGCAAACGCAGAAATGTTTCAAGGGGAAGGGGGCCATGATCGAAAGTCCACCATTTTGGTATCATGCTCCAATATGCTGACCAACATATTCTTTTCATTTTGTTGATACTTGGGAACAAAAACAATACAATATTAATTATTAATAATGAATACATCATTTAATTTTACATAATGAATGCATGGGATTATAACCAATGGGAAAAAAATTAACTATGGGAGGCGTCCGGACCCCTAGGACACCCCCTTGTGTGCACCACTGATTATACACATGTATATAAATAAAGTATTCTCTAATAAACTTAATTTTGTATGTTTTTTCTTTTCCCAATATCCTTAAATACAAAATTCTTTTAACATTAAAAAATATTCCAGTCCCCCCAGTTTCATGTTAAACGATTTTCACTGTATAAAAAATTGAATTCATATACATAAAAACTTCAAAACAGACAAGCTTTATCTCAGAATTCGCTTCAATGTTACTTCTTTCACAGGGAGAATTCGATTAGCTCAAATCCTCACCTCAAATCGGCCTATAATTCATCACTGATCATGTTTACTTGTCTAGTCAAAAAATCCTTTTTCATGAAAGGCAAGAAATAATCCCATTAACTTACCTTCATATGAGCTATTTGACTTTGTTCCCAATTATAGCGTTTCATCTGATTTTCTAAAAGTTCCATTCTTGTTCGTACAAAAGTATCATAATTACCCTATAAAAAATGAAATTGATTCAATACTTTAAAAGTGTTAGCAACAATACCCAAATATATTCTATAAACATATTTCTTGTGAAAATAAATTATTCATAAGAGTTAAATAGGGAGATATAAAATAATGATCACGAAATTCATATTTAAACAAATTGGATATGCATTATATACAAGAGTTCCCTTTTTAAAGATTTTAGTTTATATTTCATTTTTAAATATTAATTTATTTATACCAAGATTTGAACAAACATTAAATAATTTAAGGAAGACAAAAAGCAAGTGATAATTACATATTAATCCCAAGGTAATAATAATAAAAATACCTTATAATAAATTTTTTAAAAAATTACATAAAAAAAGTCAACAATTGTCAGAGGTCACTATAACTTGACATCATGTAAATAATCTGACATGCACAGAATCTCTTGAAGATAAATCGTTGGCATGAGGTTAATATACATATACAAGTACCAAGCATGAACAAGCAACTCGCTCGCCTATACTAAAGATTGCTTTTTAACCCTTTAAAGTTCACTACATATTCCCTTTGAAAAACTAATAAAATAATTTCAAAAATGACTATTAGACATGAAGGTGATCACAAATATACAAAGAAAAAAAATTTAGCATTTTTCAATTACGAGAAATTTATGGTTTCACCAGTGAACAGTAACGGTCCATTTTTCATACTCAAACTGACCAATCCAAAAAAATTATTCAGGATAAAAATCTCATATTTTTATGACCATAAAACTTTTATATTTTAAAAATTAATTAAGGAAAAATTATTTTAAAAGTTTTTAATTATTAAATTTTTTGGCATTTTTAAAATTTTTAATACAAATTTGTACACAAAACTACATATACTTTACATTACATAGTAAAAATAATTTATGTTTCTAAATAAAAAACTGCTAATTCATGTAAATTTCTTATTCATAACTATAAAGACAGAATATTTAAATCTATTATGTATACACAGGGTCGCATTTAGGCATATGCAACATTTGCAGCTCCACAGAGTGGCAGAATTTTAGAGTGTGGATAAATATATTTAAATATAAAAATTTCTCCCAGTAATTTTAAAGTAAATAAATATTTTGCTACACATGCAATAAACAAATAGAGCTTCAGATAGTCAGCCGCTGAGAAAATTTTAACTTTAGAACAGGTGCTAAGAGATTTGCGATACCGCCTCTTACTGAAGTTTGGGGATTCACAGTGAAACCATCAATTTTAATTTCATTTTTCTACTCTTCTGTTTACTTATCAAAATGATTGAAAGTTGTAATTAATAACTAGAAAGAGTCATATTAAGATCGCAATGCTATAATTTAAAATAACTTTTTTAAATATTTATAGAGAGAGCTAATGGAATTTACTTAAGTTAAAGTGACGGCAATATTTTTCTATTTAGGTCTCAATCGTTAAATATAGACTTTTTACCACCATTTATTGCTAGGAAAAACAAAAATTCAAAAGCAACCCTTATTGAAATAAAAAAAAAATTTAATTTGATTTTTTAAAAAAATGTTTGAGTGACTTTGGTGTGAAACCAATGAGCGTCAAAGGGTTAAAACTTGTAGAATTTTCCCCATAAAATTAAAAGTAACATTTTAAATACACATTTAAAAATATAAAATATAAAAAGAGTTATATAAAAGAGTATTGCTCATTTTTACAAATTAAGCTAGAAATATTGAAACTTTTTCAAAGTTAAAGGAAGGATGTAAGTTTATATACAGATCTAATCTTTGGAGAGGGTACATAATTTAGGAAAACTAAGTTGAACACGTTTTCCATCAGCCATGTGTAAGTCCCATTTTAATCTTTTTAACTTTTATTCTAAAAGAAAAAAAAAAGTCACATAAACCTTACAAAGTCAGTGTTGGAACGAGGGTTTCCTGAACAGTTCACAATTTTCACATTCTTTCATCGATTGTCTGAATGCATAAAATCAGCAATCAATAGTTTTTACTCAAGGGAATGAAGCATAGTACTAAACTTCCTGGACAATCTTTTTTTTTTTTTAAAAAAAAAAAGGATTTATGTTACACATTTCCATTTAAATATGTTTAAAGATAAAACCTTAATTATACTTACACCAAAATAATTTAATCTTTTCTTATCAATATGTAATATATTAGTGCAAACACCATTTAGAAAATCTTGAGAATGTGATATAACTACTAAAATTCTCTTATACCTAAAAAGAAATGAAAAGGTTAGAAATTCAATATTATAATTTAAAATTTGTTCACAAAAAGTACACAATACATTTGAACAACAATAAATAAATATTTGTATCATTAATCAAAAATACCAAAACATTACTTAATACTTAAATTTTATAGCCATAAAATTTAGAAATTCCTCTATATCTTAATTTTACTAACAATTTTAACTTAAGGGGAAGACAACCAAACCGCCAAACATTCCATTATTAATACAAAAGACAAAAAGTAAAAAAATTTACACTAATCTAAAACACAACAAACTAAATTTTAAAAAAATTAAATTTACCCTTTTTAAAATTCTAAACTAAACCTAAAAATAGAAAAATATTTAAATAGCTTTTTACAACTAGAAATATATTTGCAACACAAAGGTCAGTGAGAAGGACTTTTATAAAATGCTTAATAGAAAAGAATAAAGATTAAGCATTTGATAAAAATTAATGCTATCAATTTATTGAATTAGAAAAATTTTATTCCATAAAAGATTTTCTTCAATGAAAAAGTAGCTTTTTTTTATTATAATTTCTGTAAAAAAAATCTCAGCAACCTTTAACCCATTCAGAACCATGATTATATGTGATTACATCAGGAAACACATTGTCATATGCGAGATTGTGTTTTCCCCATTCTGAGACTAGTGATCACACCGATGTGATCTGAATTTAGAGCGAATGAAGTTTGGAATGATTATAAACTAAAAATTTTCCATCTTATTTTATCACAGTAAAGATGTTATATGAATTTTTTAATGGAATTAGGCTTAACAGGAAAAAACTGATCCTGAACTGGTTAAAAACATTTTATTATATACCATAAAAGGTGTGAAAAGCAAACCTTTTAATAAAACAAAATTCTTTAACTTTTAAAAGATTTTTTTAAAAAAACCCAAAGGAAAGCCTTTTATTAATAACTTTATTTATAACATGCCTAATCTAACACATCTAATGCTTCTCTCTCTCATTAATAGTTTTCCAAATATCAGAACATTAAAGAACGCAACAAAGCTTTGCTTAACTTAATTGTGAACAAACTACACCCATATTAATATTTTTTTTATTTCATTAAGTTATTTCGACAATAAAAAAAATTTACTCTATATTTGTAAATTATTCAACAAATCAAAAATTTAAATATTTTAAAACATTGAAAGCAATTTACGTTTTCAATTCATCTTCTAACCACACACAGGCTTCTAAATCAAGATGATTTGTAGGTTCATCCAAGAGAAGTAAATGTGGACGTACATACAATGCTCTGGCTAATGCTATACGCATTCTCCAACCACCTAAACAAATGTACATTGTTAAAATTTAGATGTAAAAATAAAATCCAATTGTAAAAAGTTCAAGAATTTTTCAAATTTTTTACCAGCATAATTAAACTTTTACAAAACATTTTCCTTTCTATAACTCCAGAATTTATGTAAATAAAAGAAATTAACAAACTTGAAAAAAATATTCCAATGCCAAAAAAAAATTACACAGTAAATAGTACTTTATAACAGTGCTCCGCAACCTTTTTATCGCTGCGGACCGGTCAACGTTTGTTAATTTTACCGCTGCCCCCTGAGGGGGAGGATGTTGATTGTTTATATTTTAAGACTGTTTTGATTTAATAATTTTAATTTAATTGCATTCAATCATGACTTCTGAATAAAATATAGCTACACCAAAAAATGAATATATAGTGATTTAACAAGGAAAATGAAGTGATTTTCATAAAAAGTAGCCCAAACATAAGAAAAATATACCACAGTAAATAAAAGAGAAATAATTTAATGTTTCTTGTGCGGAACGGTAGTATTTGACCCATGGACCGGGGGTTACAGAACACTTCTCTATAACATACAAATTTTCGCATATTTGTCCGTTTTTAAGTCAAGGTACAAAAGTAAACATGTAAAATATAAACACCAAATTTTTTTTTCATAGAAAATAAATTAGTGTAAAATATATATGCTAACATAGTTCAGTTACCTCTAACACTTTAAAAAAGCTATACAAATTATATTTTAAATGTTTATGACATATATATGACATATACAAATTTAATTGCTTCATGACTGTATAGTCAATACAGTAAAATGTGCAACACTGAGCAGCTGTAGCAGAGTACATTTTGTATGTACTTCTTATTCAAGTATAATGCAAATACTCTGTATTTACACAATAGGAGGGATTGAGTGATAACCGCGTAAGTTGAATTTGCTTAAGTCAGGATATGATTTCGCACATAAATTTTTTATTTGGGGCTGGAGATGAAAACAAATATAGAAACACAATTTTTTTTAGTAAAATCTTCGGTAACAAATACAGAATCGCAAACCGAAGTTATTTTGATAAAGAAAGTTTCATAAAATCAACACAGGCTGCAAGCTGAAAGGTTTTTTTTTTATCCTTCCGCAAAATTTCCTTGTAGCATAATTTTTTTTATTCCTTGTTTTGTTGAAACAGAATCACAAATCGAAGTTATTTTGATAAAGAAAGTTTCATAAAATCAACACAGGCTGCAAAATGAAAGATTTTTTTTATCCTTCCGCAAAATTTCCTTGTAGCATAATTTTTTTTATTCCTTGTTTTGTTGAAAAAATATGCTCATTGTTGGAATCTATATTTTCTCAAGTTTGTAATCCTTTTCAAATTAAACTGAGGGCCTTCTGCCAAATTTCCAACCATCATTAGATGTTTTGATTGAATTGGGTCTATAGACTCAAGTTCTTCAATATTTTTCTCACCCATTATTATGAGCTCATCAATTGTCAGCTTCTGGAATATGGGAATCCAACAGTTATTGAATGTCGTCACTATCCACTTCTAAATTTATTTGCCTGCCAAGATAGAGAACTTTTTCAGCCACATTACCAATTTTTTTTTCTTTAACAAAATACGAATAGATGATATTTGAAAATTGCCTGAGTTGGGGTAGCGTACGTCAAGATCACTGTACATATGCATTAACCAAACTCCAAGCAACTGAGTTTTCATATTTATTGTCTGAATTAAACAGATAACAACAAATCTTTTTGTTGGTACTCACTGAGCCCTGCATTTCAGAAAAAGAAATTACATAGTTTTTTTGCCTTCGCATACTTTTCACTAATTTAGTCACTAGTTGCTTATTATTGGAGCAAGTCTCTTTAACAAATATGGTCTTGTACTAACGTCATATTCCCCCCCCCCTCACTGTATAATTTTTTCTATCAACAAAATAGGTTAAAAAATTGTGTAATTTTTTTAATCCTTATTTCAGATCTGCATATTTAAATTACATTTAAGAGAAAATATACAAAGAAAAATTTTAAAGGATGAGGTTTTTATTTTCAAATATAGAATCATATAAAAACATACATAACATAAACAGGAACAGTATGAATTGCACAGCTAAATAGTTGGAAATCGCATGTTGCGCAAATTTTGCTACTTCTACATAGGCTGCAGAAATCGTGGGATATGCAGCAAGACTGTTAAGAGCTTTAATTAAATTCATTGCCATCTCTGATAGTTTCTAATCATATGCTGCTTAGAATGGTATGTATGCATTCACTGATGAAATATCAAGAATGTTTAAAAATATGACTAGCCTTTTGTTTTTTCCTTCGACAAGTGCCACATAAAATAATTTCATCTAACGTGTCCACAGCACTTTTCCCAGAATTACAATTAAGGATTGCTTGTGTTTTCTTATAGATTCGAAAAAATCCTACTCGTTCAGAATGTTGTGTGTCAAGAACATCTTTCTGCATACACTACTTATTTGTCTGCAATTGAGGGTCACTTACATACTAAAACTACCTTTGTGACAAATGGGTACAATCTGTAAACTTATTTTTATCATCAATAACACAGAAACTTCAGAATTGTTGTAAAATTCAGACAATTTCTTTGACATGGGAAGTAGCTATTAATATAAGATTTATTCTTCTGATAAGTCATTCCCTCCTAAAACATAAATAAAAGCCCTGTGTAAGCTTCAATAGATATAAATTACTAATCATACAGAACATTCAGCCTGATTTCAAAACAAACAATTTTCAAACAAAAAAAGGATAATTCCCTAAAAAACCCTTCATGGGGGAACTCTTGATCTTGATATTCATACATCTCCAGTCAATCTGTTTTGAGAAGGAATATGTGATATTCCTTAAAACAATCATCCAAAGCTTTCTATCAATTCTAAATATCTGCCTTGTTACATTGCCAAATACATGCTTTTAAAACCAAAACTGAAAAATGCTGTGAATGGAATAAAACACAAATATGTATATCTTGCATACTATACATCAATTGCCAAGATTTAATAACTCATCATACCTTTTTTTTTTATACAATATGTACCAAATCCTTTATCAAGAATGATCCTCTCCATATAGAATGGTAAAATTTGAACAAAAAAAATTCTTAAAATTACCTTCATACAATTCCAACTTTTAATAAGAGTTAATTCAGTTTAAGAAACAGTAAAAAGCAACAAATAATTTATCAAAAAGAGAGTATTACTTACTGTATTAGCAGCATCTTTTTTCTTATCACTTTTAAAATCTTTAAATATAGAACCGCAGTAAACCCTTAACATTATAAGCATGCATGAATATATAAAACACTATAGATTAATAAAACACAAAATACTACAAAAAAAAAGAGAATATTTTGCACAGGATTAATTGAAAGCATTTGAGTGAAGAAAAAAGGCTTTTGCTTTAATTATAATGTACACTAATACCTTGATTTACATTAACCCAGAGTTACTTAATTTTCACATCTCATTTTGATTCGTCTTCTCTATCCCCCCTCTTTCTATTTTTAAATCACTGAAACTTAAGACAGAATCAGTTGAAGAGTCTGATGAAATTGGTACTGTGATAAAAGTTGTCAATCTTGCAAGGCAAACAAATTTAGAAGTGGATAGTGATGACGTTCCAAGAACTGCTGGAATCCCACAATCAGGTACTAACAATTGATGAGCTCATAGAAATGTATGAAAGAACAAGACATCGAAGAACTTGTCTTCAGACTCAGCTCAAGCAGAAAACCTATTGACAGTTGGGAATTTGACTGAAAGCTTCAGTTTAATTTAAAAAGGGTTACAAATTTTAGAAAATGCAGACTCTAACAAAAGGAACTTTTACATAAAAAAACTTCTATTAGTGATTTTGTATTTGTGTTATCTTTTATTTCATTAAACTTTTTTTTTCCTTCCAAATTATTTTCTTCTCTGGCCCTAACTAAAAATAATTTATACATATTTAGACGAAATTATACCCATACTTATGCAAATTCATTATCACTCAATCTCACCTATTGCATAAGTTTGGGAAATTGTACCCACATGTATTATATATGAAGTATATGGTAGAGCTGTGACAAGCGAATCCATCATATGAGGGAAAGAGTACTAATCTGGAGGTTTTCAAAACAACCCATACTTTAGCGGGGAGCCTCACCAGCAAATTTTGGATGAAGGGAACCCTGAACCTATGTGGGAAAAGCATTCGGACTTAGAGCAGCTTGTGCAGGAGTTGTGTTTTGGTGCATGCAGGCGCTTACTTTTTATTTGCTATCAATAACTTCTTATATAACACATTTTTACTTTTAATTAAATCTATTTTATTCAATTCTTCCAATGCGAGTCCCTCCCCAATTATGTTATTTTACATATATATCATACATATAGCCTCATTTTATATATTTATTGAGTTCTAATCTTATTTTTCTCTTAATCTTAATTACAAATACCATTTTTCTAAAAGCAATCTCATCCTATTTCGCATGTTAAAAGGATAAAGCCCAATGTTTTGAGATTTATTCCCCATTCCTAGAAAAAGAATGTCATAATAGCTAACACATGTCATTCTCAGACACTGACCATACTTTCTTAAAAATCAGTTATGTAATTTCCAAAAATAACTATTTCCCTTCAAATGAATACTTGATTATAACATCCCTTAAATCAGTGCTCCGCAACCTTTTTATCACCGTGGACCAGTCAACATTTGTTAATTTTACCATGGCCCGCTGTGGGGGAGCATGTTGATTGTTTATATTTCAGACTGTTTAATAATTTTAATTTTATTGTATTTAATCGCGACTTCTGAATAAAATATAGCTACACCAAAAAATGAATATAAAGTGATTTAGCAAAGAATATTAAGTGATACTGTTGTATGTCATGGCTAAATTCTAAGAATAGTTTGATAAGTTGTGGGTAACTTACATGACATCCCAATATCGTCAGTAGTCCAGGAATATGGTATTACTTGTACAGCAAGTGATGTGGGTGTTTCAAAATGTGCCGCCATTAACGAAATGTAAACAAACCAGGAAAACGAGTGGAGTTGAGAAAAGGCTTTTGCTGATGGCAGCTGTGCATTAAAGATCCGGTCGCCGCTTGTCACGGTTCTATCTGGCCACTCAGGAGTTTTTCTTGAAAGTTTATATTGCTTGTTGTGGAAGTAATGCAATATGCTAATTGTATTGATGTATAAATACTAATCGCTACTGTTGTATAGTCGGTAGCAGTTGGGTGTTTCTCAGCAAGCAGCTGACTCCATACTGTACTCAAATGTTTTTTTGAGCAAGGTGCTCAGTTAGTGTAATCAATTATTTAAAATTATCATTGTAAATTCTCATCTTTTATTGCATCGTCTTAAATAAATATGTTGTCTAAGAAATTCTCGTCTTCAATGAAAAAGTCCTCCAGATGTGTTATTTAACTTTTAGATCCACTGTTCATAGCTCTACTGATTAGTTAGTTTTTCACACTTTAAAGTTAGAAGTGTAGAACTTAAGATATTCGAACAATTTTCATAAAAAGTAGCCCAAACCTAAGAAAAATATACCACAGTAAATAAAAGAAAAATAATTTAATGTTTCTTGTGTGGACCAATAGTATTTGATTCACAGATCGGTACCAGTCCGCAGACCGGGGTTGCAGAACACTGACTTAAGTAATCCCTTATTTTAATTCCTAAAAGTAGAACATGGAGATTCTTTTGTTTCTTTTCTCAAATTGTATTTATTGAAATTGGACACGAAATGGCCACTCCTATTTCCAAAATCTGTTAATGAATGGTTTTTCGACGCTGCCATTTACTTGTCCCAACTGTTCAAACAATGTATTATATATAGAGAAGCCCAATGGCCGAGTTGTAGCATATCGTCCTTTCACACCAAAGGTCTGGCGCTCTATCCTCGGGCTTAGCAAGGTCGACTCATATCATGAGTGATAAATGAGTACCAAGCATGCTTCGGGACTAAACACTAGGGGTTTCGCTTCAGACTGACTACTTGATTGGGACAACTGCTCATGCACCTCAGTGCCCAATAGTCACATTATACTGACATGGGTGTTTACCACAACTACGTGGCAGCAGTTGCACAGTAAAGAAAAACCTGAATAATAACCACATATGCCCTTGTAAATTCTTGATTAAGCAGCAATAATTCAATAAAGCAATTCTGAATTCACTAAAAACAACTTCCAAAAACATTCGAGACTCAAAAACAACACTTCCAAGCAGACACCACATGTTTTTCATTGACTAAAGAAACCACTAGTAATAGAGTAATATCAATGCGTTGCAAATCAGACCGAGATATTAAGATGGAATCAATGTTATAACATCTCGTTTAGATACCCATCGTTCCGGAAGTTACCGCCTCACCGACGGCTTCTGATCACATGATCAAACATCACGGAAACACGTGACTGTCACTCAATTAGGAGCAATCACTAATCGACCATTCAACAACCAATAGGTAAAAAGGGATGATACTTTTTACCTTTTGGTTAACAATGGGCACAGTAGGCCCTGGCCCTCATGAACTGTTGCGTTGCTGAGTTTAGTTTGATATATATATGTACCCGTAAAATGTCTGGCAACAGGTTTGTTTGTTTTGATTACGTTTAATAAAGCAAGTATCTTATAACATTAAGAACTCAACAATTTTTAATGTTTTTAATATTGTAAGAAATTAATATAAATATTACCCTTTTGTACTACTCAAATTTATTTACACACACACTAATAATTTAATCTGATTTATTAAAAAGACAAAACACTCACCAGAAAAGTCTTTACACATTTTTTGCTGCATTATGTTAGAAAAACCTAAACCATGTAGAATGTATGCAGCTTTTGCTTGGGCCTTTTCTGCTCCAATTTCATCTAATCTTTCATAAATATCCATTAATTGATCTTGAGACTCTAAAATAATAAGAAACATAAAATAAGAATGTTTTCAAAATGGGCGGGTTTTAAGTATCAGTCATTAAAACATTTCAGACATGTATTAACACACTGCCACATCAGAACACCATTTTATACGCTGGTGACACTTTGAGAAAATGGATGACTATCATAAGTTGCTAAACAGGTTCTTCGGGCACATTACTGAAGCCTTTCTTTCATATGCTTGGATTTCAAATTTTGTTTTAAAAATGGAAGATTGTTAAGTATGATAGGATCTTCATAACCCAAGAAAATATGTTTAAGATTTTATACCTGGATTTGAAAGGGGAAAAAAAGACAACATTGAGACAAGGGGTTACACATGGAAAACTTTGATGTCATTAAAAAACAAACAGAAATTCAATAAGTAAATGAAAATTTTTCAGCAGATACTAGTTTTTCCCATAAGTACGAAAATTATATCATGAAATATGTGAATGTCTTATATAAATCATTATATAAAAATAAATAAAACAATTTTACTTGTATTTTATGCATTAAAATAAACTTCATGTTATTCAACTCTAGTGAAATAAGATAAAATCCTTTTAAGATAAATATTTGATAAATTATCATATTACACAAAGGAAACCATTTCAACCCAATTGATGCTTCCAAGTCAAAAAAGTTAAAATTATATCAACAAAGGAATAAATTTAGTATCAGATTATGTAACTCAAGGGTGGCCAATCCACGGCACACGTGCCACAGTGGAATTGTAACCGTGGCATGCCAGTCTTAAATTTTTTAAAAATTTAGGAGAAAATAAATAATCTTTTTCTCCCAAATTTATTAAAATAGGGTTGTCTTCGACAAAAACCACAAAATTTGGATCAAATAATGCTAGTGAATAAATTTTTCTGCTATTAACTTAGTAAACATCTTCAAGAGCTAATCCTAATATAGATGACTTATAAAAAAAGAAAAGAATTTAAATTATTATTAATTATTATTTAGAATCAAATGCTTCAAGATACTCATTTTAATTTTATACCTCACCTAACTGAGTGAACTTGTAAAAAGTTTAATAAAACTAAAACAAAAAAAGTTTGTACTTTTTAGTTTTGTTTATTATACTATTTTTAAATTCGACAACATGGACCTGCATTAAATAAGTGCTATTTGCATAGAAATCCCATTATAAGCCTATAAGTAACATTTTTTCACTTTCATTTTTTTTGTTCGAAAAATTGGATGTGGCAACGCATATTTTTCCCATTAAATAGTGGCACTCTTCCTAAAAAGGTTGGCCACCTCTGATCACGGAATCAATACTTCTGTTTTTCAAAGAACTGTCATGATAGTTATTTAAAAAATAAAAATCTGCAACACATGTTTATAAAATTATATCAAAATTACAAAAATATGAATATCTTCAAATTTGAAAATAAAAAGAAATATTTATGTATTAAAATTTGTGCAAGTTTTAAACCTAAGAAAATTTATCATAATTTCAACTTTTATATTTATTTTCATGTCATACTACATCTAGATATACACATACACACAAATAAACATTAAAATATTTCTCTTTCATAATTTTAAATAAGTTTTATTTAACAGAATATAAGAAAAAAAGTTCTTTTAAAAATGAAGCAATGTACAAAAAAGCAGACAAGTGAAAAATTAATCCAAAATGTACAACATAAATGAATATTAATTTAGAATAAAAAACCTTGCATTTTGGTATTTATAGAAATTTAAAATACTTTTGACTATCAGAACAGGTAATCATGAAACTCAAGAAATAAAAAATAAAAAATACAACAAAATATATTAGCAAAGATAATGGATGCACAAAGCATACCTTCATCATCATATTGAGATAGTTCCTCACACAATTTTTCCAATCTAGTTCTTTCCACATCTACATCCATAACAGCTTGAAGAGCACCCTTCTCACTGGCTTCCATCTCACGACTAAGATGGTAAATATCAATATGATCTTGAATTGGTACTTCTCTTCCCCCAAGAGCAGCAAGAAAAGTTGATTTTCCTGAAAATAAAAATTAAAAAATTTGTCATAAATTTACACAAAGTACTGTTATCTAGACAAGTACTATAAGTGAAATATTAGAACAGAAAATTTACATTTCTGCATGTGTCAATATTTGTTTACAATTTATCCATTTACTGTGTAGTTCAAGTCATGTAAAAAATGATTTTAGGTAAAAGAGATAAGTTTACTTTTATTTATCTCCTAGCTATACCCTGCCATGCATTGTTCTGGCTTAGTTCTGGTTTTAAAAAAAAATGAGGAACCACACATTTCTTATACGTTTAACTGTTTGCACTTGAGGTATGAATTTTATAAAAAATTCTGTATAAATATACACAATCAAAAATTTTTACACAAATTTCATTCGTTATTTATCAATGGAATATTTCAAGTTATAACAGTTTATGTCCTTATGTTATGAATCTAAAATTATTTACGTTGTCTCCATAGTGGAGACATCAACACACACTACCGTATTTTCCTGTATATAATCCGCGGATTATGTGTTAAAAAAGTTTCAAATTTCGTTGTGCGGATTATACACCGCCGCGGATTATATGAGAAAAACATTCTCCATCAGAAAAGTTAACAAAGTTTTGAAAGAAATGCTGTTTATGTTTTATAAAATAAATAATAGATGGCGCTTTCACGACTCGGCTGACGTATTACGGCCATAATTAGTGTTTGTCCAATTACTTTCAAGAACGAATTCGGTTCCTTGGAAGGAAATAGCAGTTACAAGTCGCCGGCGTAATTTACAACTTTGTCTTGACTAGAGGTGTTGCATCCTTTGAAAGTTTTTATCATGATGAAGCGTAAGCATGTTAGCTATACTGTAGACTTCAAATTAAACGCTGTAGAGAAGGCTAACGAAGTCGGAAATCGAGAAGCTGCAAGATTTTTCAACGTTGACGAATCGAATATTTGTTTGTGGAGAAGGAACAAGACTAACTTCGAAAATTGCGATAGACGTAAAAGGGCCAATCATCGTGGAAAACCTCACTGGCCAGAATTAGAGGCAGAAATAAATAAATGGATTTTAAAAGAAAGGGACGATGGGAAAGCTGGCTCGACAGTTAGCATCAGAATGAAAGCCCGAGTTATTGCACGCGAAATGAATATTGTTAACTTCTCTGGTGGGCCCACGTGGTGTTACCGGTTTATGAAGAGAAACAATTTAGTCGTTCAACGGTCGGACAGAAATTACCCAATGACTGGGAAAAACAATCTGACGACTTTGACATTTTGCAAGCAAATTATTGTTGAAAATAATTTTACAGAGGATTTGATTTTTAATATGGACGAAGTTCCATTATCATTTGATATTCCACCTACCAGGATCGTCGACGTTCAAGGAGCAAGATTATTCGCCGCCAAAACTGCAGCGAATTATACAATGTTTTTTTTTTACTCGAAAAAAAGGGCTCTGCGGATAATACGCCACTGCAGATTATATACAGGAAAATACGGTAATTTGTTTTTTTTGGTGAAGAATTTTTTTCAATTTAGAAACAATTGACCCATTTATGTCAGTAGAAATAGAAATTACCAGCATCCTTGCCATCACAGATAAAGTACATTTGTAGAAATTTATGTTGACCATCTGTGTGAATTAAAGCAGGGAGCCTGCTTTATGATAAATTTTTGTCCTTTTATTTTTAAAGTTGGCACAAAGTTGTTACAATTTCTGTTACAAACAATGTCATTTGGAAACATGAATTAATTTCCTGATGTTAGATAAATGCTTTGATTCCACAGTATATCTGGCAAAGAAAGTTCTTAATGTCTCTGGCGATTATCCAAGCTGAGGCACTTATAATTTTTCCAGTGGCACAATACATTTCTTTTGTTTCTCCAATAAATTTCAGAACCTTGCAATAAGACACACTTCAGTCATTATGCAATGAGAACATGCCAGCTCAAACTATAATTCTTAGCTGGGTTGTACCTCAATGCAAGGCAATTGTAATTATGCGATTCTTAGCACATAGTGTTTGACACTCGTATACTGCTTCTCATTGACATCTTTCAGTCATTCGCAGCTTACTGTATACCTTTTGTTGAGAACAGAACAGATATGATGTTACAGAACCCAAATGCTGTGCTCAGAAACGTGCATTGTTCAGTTTGGTTGCAGATTGCTCCGATATCTCCTCAACACATATTTAAACCATTCTTTCTCAGTTTTGCTCATTCGTAGATGCCTGTTCCAGTTTGATGTGCAAGTACCCCCTGCACTGCTTTTGCTTGGTCAGTATAATGACCCAAGTTTGATTTTCTGCAAAGTATTAATGAACTGAAGTTGATTGACTGCACTTAAAGAAGAAATGTTAAAACAAAAACATATGAAATTGCAAAATATTAAAAAAAAGGAACAAAGGGGGAAAAATAAAAAATGCTAATGAAATATTTAACTTCAAACATAAACCAACCATCAGAATATTCCAATGCAATGAAAAACAGAATATTTCCTTCCACTCAAACAAATCATCCAAAGAGGCCAATTTAACTGTATAATTTGAATTAAAATGAAAGTAAATATTCAGAGCTGAATTTCCATCAATGGGCTCAATTCATGAAGTCCCGTGATAAAAACAAACACGTGTTTTTCATTGAATTCAAAGCAAACATTAAACTAATTGTACTTGTTCTATTTGTAAAACTGAGGTAAAATTTCAAATTTGGGTAAAGATGTTTAAATGCTAGGAAAAGAAAATTTCTTCAAAAAGATATTTTTAAATTAAAAAAAACTCATATTTTATGCTTACACTTTTAAATAAAATGCCTTTTGTATACATATGTACTTTTTAAGAGAAAGTTTCTACAAAGAGCAAAACTTGGCAACACTGGAGTGTGTGAACCAATTAGTTGGAAACACAAGAGTTTTTATAGTGCGACTATGACGTAACATGAGTTTTTGAATTGATTGGCTAGAATCACGTGGCTTTCCATATCATGGGACTATGACGTCACATGAATTGACCTCATTGCACTAAAAAATAAGAAAAACAGTTAAAAAACGAACTAAAAAACTATGAAGAAAAAAATTATATACTCGCATAAAATCAACACTATAGTAAAACACAGCTGAATATCAAAACAGTGTAGCACAAATTAAGGTGAATGTGCCAATGTTTAAAATGTCACTGACAGTGGGATGTATCATTAACGTTGCAAACAAATCAAATTTGTGCATTGTTTTCCAGCATATCCTGCTTTTCTTCATCTCCAACAGAAATAGGGTAGAAATATAAATTACCATGGCTGAAGGTACTTATTGTTGAGTATGCAAAGAAAATTCAACTATAAACATGACGTACACATAGGCATATTTCACAAATATAAACTATTATGACAACTATAAACATGAATTTCACAGCAGAAATCTACCACAAAGCATTGATAATAATTGAAGATTTATGCAATTCACAATTATCTGTAGTGTGTTCTAGAGTAGACTAACCAGACAATTATAAAATTAACCCTTTGCCCTGTCTTTAAATTTTTTCAAACTTGAGGCCTCTACTATGGCGACAACGTAAATAATTTTAGGTTCATAACAAACTGAAAAACAAATCTGAACAACTTCAAGTATTCCATTAACAAATAACAAAGGAAATCTGTTAAGAAATGTTTTGTTTATAAATATATATTTATACATAATTTTTTTATAAAAAAAATCCTACCTCAAGTGTAAGCAGTTAAACATATTAGAAATGTGGGCTTTTTTTCTTTCTTTATAAACAGACTGAGCCACAGGAATGTATGGCTGGATGCAGCTAGCTATAACGAACTTAAATGTTAAAAAGCTATCAAAAATAAATCAAAGTTCATGTGTTTCCTTTCATATTATGTTGCCAATATAGTTGTGATAATATGTAAGTACCCAAATATCAGAAATCTTAATTTTGCCAGAGTAACAAATAAAATTTTAAAGTCATACCAAATAGATCCTTTGTGATCATTCTAATATGTTACTGCCCAAACTTTTAGAAATTTCAACAACTATTTGGTGGAAAAATCCACAGCCAAGTGCAAAAAATATTGTGTACAAACAGACACAAAATAGTTTTCCATTATTGAATGCATATTGCAGCATTTGGCAATGTCTGAACATGAGGTAAATGGTAAACTAAAAAAAATAGTAGCAAAAATTTTTTAAAAAATTATACATTAATTTAATTTAGGATCACTGGAGAAAGATAAAATAGGTGGAAAATTTCCATCTGTATACTACTCGCTTGTGGAGATATTTTGAAATCATGCCAAACATATCTTTTGTGGCCAGTCTAATGTTACCATCTTAACCAAACTGTTTTGCAGAAAAATCTATAACATATAGAATTCAAAATTATCTAAAGCAGATATAACCCAGGCTTAAAAATAAATTGAAAAAAACGAAATACAATACTAACGTTAATTGACATAAAAAGAGAGCTGAACTATCTTTAACAATGTGAAGGCATAATTTGAAAAAATAGTTTCAATCTTATGACAACCTAAGATTTTCTGTAGGGCAATTTTATACACTGAAGAAAATTAACTGCACTTAAAAAGAAAGGTTAAAACAAAAACATATGAAATTGCAAAACATTAATAAAAAAAAAGAAGGATAAAACAAGAACAAAAAGTGAAAAAAACAAGTAAAAAATATTTAATTAAAATGCAAATCAAGCAACATAACTCAATTTCAATACAATAAGAAACAGAATATTTCATCCCACTTGAACAACTCACTCCAAAGAGGTCAGCTTTTCTATATAATTTGAGAGAATTCAAAGGAAATTTAATTGACAAAGCTCAATTCCCACCAATTGTAAATAACAGAACAGAAATAAGAATAACAGTTTAAAAAACCAAATGAAAAAAAAAACAATACTCTCATAATATCAACACAATAGTAAAAGACAGCTCAATACCAATGCAATATAGCACAAAATGATTAAGGTTAACATTTAAAATGTCACCAACATGGAGATGTACTATGAATGATGTGAGCAACATGTCACAACAGAATCAAATCTGTACAATGTTTGTCATCATGACTATGCCTCCTTTCCTTCATTTTCAACAGTTAGGAAAGAAACAATTCACATATATGGCTGAAGATATTTTTCATAGAATACACAATGAAAATTCAAATATGAATGTGGATTTCACAGAAGAAATCTATGATAAACAGTTGATAATGACAAAATGTCCAACACAAAATATTGTCTACCTATAACCATTGCAAAATTAACCTCCTTTCCATGAGGACTCCAGAGTGAAACCATTTATAATTTTACTCCACTATAGAGTCTACTCCACTATGGAGACAATGCAATTTGCCTCCACTATGGAGACAATGTAAATAAATATAGGTTCATAAAGACAAAAGCCACTTGCATAGTTAGTTCCAAGTGGGCCCTGAATCAAAATTCCTTCAGGAACCCTGTTAGTGAGATTGTAGTTATATGTGTGGGGGTTCCTGTAGCTTGGGGGGGGTCTGTACCATTGATACGGCTAATACAGCGGGAGTCACACCCCTAACAAAAGCAAACCATAATAAACTAAGTATTCTGTTAACAAATTACAAATGAAATCTGTTTAAGTTATTAAATAAACTTAAATTTTAAAAAACTATTGAAAACAAAATAAGATTTAATACTATGATGACCGAAATACATACCAGAAAATCTTTATTTTACCATTTGTATTTTCAATAGTAACATCAAATGAAATATAAAAAACTGTCTAAAACAGAGAAAAACACATACTTATTAAAAATCCCATCGATTAATATCACCATGTGGAAAAAAATATTGTGTTCGAATATGCACAGAACGGTTTCCAAATAGTGAATGTATATCGCAGCATTTGGCGACGTCTTGATGCGAGGTAAATAATCGACAAAAAAAAATTATTTTTAAAAAATTGTAAAAATATATATTGAAATAAAATTTAGGATTGCTGAAGAAAGATAAAACAGGAAGAAAATTTTGATCAGTTGATTTTGTGGAGATCATGCAGCCAGTCTAATGTTATCGTCAAATCTTCTAGAAATTTTAACAGCTATTCAGCAGAAATATCTGTAGTATTCAGAAGTCGAATACAATTATTACCTTCACTTAATAATAATAAAAAAAGTTTGCTTAAAATTACAGAAAAAAACACGACATAATATTGCCATGTTTCGTAAACCTTTAAACGAATGAGTGGTCCAGTGGTAAAGCCGCCGCTAGTGGAACTGTTGGTCTCTGGTTCAAAACCTACTGATTGCTACTCACCGGTTTTTTTAATTTGATTTAAATTGACTTTCTGGAATTTTCCAGAGTTGCAGGGTATGCAAATTTATGTTAGTTCAAGTACTTCTAAAATATTCTAGATGTCACTACTGTATCTTATATAAGCTGCGGGTCAGTTCGTCTGGTGTACAATCTGGTGTAGATCACGGTTGCATTCAATAAATTCTCACATTGCTCTATTCAATCATTGTATTGCTACATGTTCTACTCCAAGAATCATCGTGACAATATATAAGCAAAAAAGTAAACATCAAACAATAATACTATTAGAATCTTGCCTAAACTACAAAACAAAATTTGTGTTTAAAGAATAAATATTTTAAACGATTTATTCGAATAATTGCCATTGCCTATTAAAGAACAAAGAACGGAATAAATACAGCACTAAATAAACATAACTATAGTAAAAATATGTAACAATTGTGAAAAAATTACGTATAAAATACAAATTTTCACATTCAGAGAGAAATGTGGCATCATGACATCATAATACTGGAAAATCACTTAAAAATTTAGAGTGAATTACAAAATAATAAGTACTTAAAACCAATCCAAATTCAAATGCAATGTGATGTCAAAATATCAGAGGAACTGGTCAAGTACTTTCGATGATTAACGGTTTTGAACAAATGCACACTAGCATTTTTATCTATATAAATTTTTTTACAATTTTAGGTGAAATGGCCAGCTAAATACCAAAGATATACATCTGGCATTGTATGCTTTTTGACAAGGATAGCAATGCAACAAACCAAAACTCAATATTTAACCAAGTTTATTAAACCTTTGTCAATACCAAAGGTGGTTTTTGAAATTCGGATCTTTATTGATCAGAAAGATGAGCAACTTTAGACACCAATGTGTTGTGGACAGAAATGAAAGCAAGTTCATGTTAGGCAATCGAATTCTCAAACACTCATAACTAACCTTGGTCAACTGTCCAAGAACACTTGCAACAGATTGGTAAAGTAAGCGCAAAAGTGTTTGATACCATAATCCATACCAGGGGTGACCTACCCAAATGACCTCACAGACCACTTCAGAAAAACAATCTCGCAGGCCATGTATAGGAATATATATCTTTACATTAGATTTTGACCCATAACATTTGTTAGAGTGAAAGTTTAAAACAGATTGACGTATTATTGTTTTCATTGTTTTTTAAGTATACAAACATAGATAATATAATAATAATGCAATTATCAAATATTTAATTTAATTAGTGATTTTTAGTTCTCAACACTTTCACTTTGACTTGTAAAAACTATCTCAATGCTTGTAATTAAACATCGTAATTAATGTTGCAGGTTCTTGTCTGTTAAGTTTGAGCGCTATTTGTTTGATAAATTTCATTTTCGAAGAAAAAAAAAAGATTTGCAGTAACAGAAGCAACGTGATGGAAGATGGGAGGGGGGGAAAACAGCTTTGGGATTTTTTAAAAAAAACAGTACAACCAAAAAAATTGCACAAAAAAATCGGATTTTGTAAAGTTATAACAAATTTCGCTAACCGCAAAATTATTCCGGGCCGCGGGTTGGTCACCCGATTTCTATAAAGAACAAAACTAACAAATTAACAACTTGGAAATGTGTTTCTTCAATGGCACAATATATAGTTTTTGATTACTTGATCATTGACAGTTTCCACTACGGGGCACGAGCTCTCTCCGAATGAATTGCTACAAAATACTGGTAAACCAGGTTTACATCCCCCCAAAGCACAGGAGTATATGCAAAGTCATTCATTTTGAAGTGCCAAAACCCATAAAAACAGTAAAAAAAAATTCAGACTTTTGCCGTGATTGAATAAATTAATCTTTATTCTGAACAGAAAAGGAGTTATCATGTAGCGCAATAATCTATGACTGCACAGTACAAGTCAAAACCTTAAAAAATTTTATGAATAAGAGTGGAAGATATTCCCCTGCTTTTCATACTTGCCTGACTTTGCATCGTTGCTTATTTATTCTGAATGCTACAATATCGACAAGAAATTTGAAAATCAGGATGATATTCAAAATGCCATCCATCTCCAGTTAAAAATTTATATAAAAAGACAATTTTTATCAATCAAGCATTCAAAATTTTCATACTAGGTGGCAAAAGGTTATGGATAATGATAGTACCATTGATTTATTAAATTCAAATAAATATTTATTTTCAAAGAAAAAATCATTAATTTTCTGTCCCCCTTAACACGAATTCGTGAAAAAATTGAATTTTATTATTTATGGTCTTTTTCTAAAAAACATTAAAATTTGCTTTTTTTGTTTTAATAAGGTTTCAAATGGTAAAATTGGTAGATAAGGCGATAAATCTTCAAGTGTTATAAACACTAAATGAATCATTATCTACTGTAGTCCTTACACCCACTAAGTTTTTCACATATTTTGCTTATCGAAAGTATCTATGGTGAGATACTTTCATACTAATTGAGCTAATTATATTCATATTATACTGATAAATATTTAAGTCTAATATATAATATTATGCTTGTATTTTATTGAAGTTAAAAATTTAGTTTAAAAAACATTTAGGCATATCAAACTTTTAATAAATAAAATTAGTTTTTCAAAGCTCCCTTAAAAAAGATTACGGTAAAAAAAATTTTAATGTATCAACTAAAATTAATCTTTTATATAATACACTTAATTTACCACAATGCATTATTTCTTTTACTAGCATCTTGACTTGACAAGTCATGATGGTATGTTAGTAATTTTTTACCAATAACAAGTCAATATGTATACACTACTTTCTTGTATAAATAGCATTAATATAAACAACAATTCTCATTTAATATGATTAAGATTTCAATAATTACTCAACACATGTGTAATCTTACTTCCTCAAGAAATGCAACATTAATAACAAATTTTAATACATATAGCATTCCATGAATAAGAATTTTTAAAAATCTAACTAAAAATGGTACTTGTGTATTATTGCAAACTATTAGCGAAGTTCCTGATTGTCGATTCAGTGCATACGGCACATGCGAAATTGGGGTTGTCAACATGGCGAGTTATCTTGAACATTGGTGATTGTTGCGATAATACGCAAGTACCCTAAAAATTACTATAACAGGAGGTTTAGCTAAAATATATGCATATTGAAGGTTATTTTTTTAACCAATATATGTAACTTATTCAACGACAAAGAAATTGCAGTTGACAAACCAATACTTCTATATTTACAAGACAGGCTGTAAAATTAAAACATATATGCAAAGATTCTTTCATTGCAAAATATTTTTGGAATGTTAGAAAATTAACAAAAATACAATAATTAAATGCATATATAGTGAATTTAATTAAAATTTTCCTTCTATTGCATGAACTGAAATGGCTAGGCATGGTTTTTCATAGACAAATTTTTATATTAATGGTCTTTGTGTCTTTTTTATAACTTTGTAAAAACGAAATAAAATTAAAAGAATACATAAGATAATCATTAATTACATAAAATAAAATTCAACTTACCCGAACCATTTAATCCAATTAAACCATATCTCCTCCCACAGTTCAATTCTAATTTTGTATCAGTAAGAATTTCAACTCCATGAAAATTTATTGAAAAATTCTCTATTTTAATATCTTTTGAACGAGGATGCACAGCTAAAACACCAGTGCATGATCTCGCTGCTGCTTTTAACTTCATATCATGTTCTAGCTTTCTTACTAGTTCGTCTTCAGCTGTAATGAAAAAGTCTATAAAATATCTACATATTAAAAAAATTATATAATGTTCTTGTTGCACAAGATTTAGAATATCAATATTTCAAGCAACAAATTTAACATGTCAAAACATGATGGTTCAATTCAGTATAGGATAAACACCTTTAGTAAACTTGAAAAATGTTTCATACAAGCATGTACTGGGGAAAAATCCATAATATATATATATATACATTAGGGGGACCGAAAAGTAATGTCGTTTTTGCGCATGTCAATGCTGCTTTACCGTTTACGAGTTCCTTGCATAGTTGAAAGTCGTGTCAAAGACATTTCAAAATTCAAGTGACTTGTTTAGTTGTGAAAACCTAAACCTTAAATTTATTTTCCCCCATTTTGAGTGAAATGGCTAGCCAATTCATACTAGAAGAGATTCATATCCGCCATAGCATGCTTTTGGAGTTTTACAAGGATAGTAATGAATCAGTTACTACCAAAAACATTTGTGATGTTCATCCAAGTGCCTTAGATGTTCGTAAATGCCAAAGGTGGTTTCTAAGTTCAGATCTGGTAATTTCGATCTTTCCGACTCACATTGTTCAGGAATCATTAGACAATGATGCAAGTGGAAGCAAATCCATGTCAGACAATCGAGGAACTGTCAAATGCTCTTAACCAACCTTGGTCGACCATCCAAGAACATTTGCAACAGATTGGTAAAACAAACAGAGCAGGTGTTTGGGTTCCGCATAATCTGTCTAAAGAAAACAGAGCTAACCTATCTACGACATGCTACTTATTGCCTCAACGGTACAATACAGAACCGTTTTTTGATTGCTTGATCACTGCAGATGAAAAATGGGTCCTGTGTGATAATCCAAAATGCAAAAGACAATGAACCATCCCAAAGGACTGCTAAGCAAGGTTTACATCCAAAAATGGCGTTTTTGTGTGTTTGGTGGAGTATTCTTGGAATCGTCTATTTTGAAGTGCTTAAACCTGGAGAAACTATTAATGCAGACCTTTATTATGAACAATTAGATCAACTAAATCAATCATTAATTGAAAAGTATCCAGCAATTATCAATAGAAAAGGCGTTATTTTACAACACAATAATGCAAGACCGCACTGTGCAAGAAAACCACTGGAAAAAGTTAACGGATTGGGGTGGGAGGTATTGCCTCACCCACCATACTCACCTGACATTGCGCCAACGGATTTCCATTTATACCGTTCAATGCAACACTTCTTAACAAACAAAAAATTTCAAAATTTGGATATGAAAAATGCCATCTCCAGATATTTTACTGAAAAACCCATCGATTTTTATCGATCCGGCATTGAAAATTTGCACACTAGATGGCAAAAGGTTGTTGCCAACGAGGGTGATTACATCATTGACTAAAAAGAAAAACTTGCAAGAAATTTATTTATTCGAATTTACAGTAAAAAAAAAGACCATTTTCCAGTCCCCCTAATATATGTAAAGAACTTCACAATGAAAAAGAAAAATTACTTTTCTTTCACAAAAATATAAAGCAAATTATAGAATTTTTAATTCAAACTCTTTTTAGAAATTCATATCACAGAAATTTAAGGAAAAAAAATTAACTTCAATCTATCAGTTGCATAATGTATACCCCTGCATCTTGGTGGGGTCCAGGATTTTAAGGGGCCCAAAGCCTATATTATGTTATGGTTTTGCAATCCTTTGCAAAATCCAACTTGGGACCTAAAACCTGACTTTGCAGGGGGTCCTAATATTCTACGCAAGACCACTGTTTATTATATATGTTAGCTAACATTTATACTAGAGAAACAACCTAATATTAAAATCTGCAATTAGAAAAAACTTAACAATTTGTCACATCCAATTCAAATAATACTAGTTTAAAGTGTTTAACTATAATGAATTTTACAATTTAACTTGGATGTTCAGTTGCAAGAAGCAAAATCTGTAGCAATATATATGTGTAAAATTTAATACTATTTGTAACTGAATGGATACAACACAATTGTTATTTTACATGAAATATATGCACTTGTTCCCTGAACCATACGTAGCACAATATTGATATACAACAAAGCCTCCATAAAAGAAACTCGTTTATTAAAAATGTTGAATTCTTATGAAATCATCAATCTTTAAAAGCTTTGTTTTAAAGTATGTTTGGTTGGATCTATGCTGATAGCACTAATTTAGTAGACTAAAACAATGTCACCAACTCTTTACAAGATTTTTTAAAGTTGGCTATCTGAAAAGAAAATGTTACTTAATACAGATTTGTAACATTTCTTCCAGTTTTTGGATGAGACTGAGCATATACCCAATGGTTACTTTGAGATGTAGAAAAATTATATTTTCAAGTCCATTGCTAGTATGTACACTTCTACAAGGAAAAAACAAACCTTCAAAGTTGGAGATTTTCAAAACTGTTTAAAAATATCCATAGTTTTAACATTCCTTATTCAAATCTACCTAAAATGTGCACTTCAATCACTTTTTTTCTCCGTGTTGCCATATAAACTGTGTTTCTTTTTCTTTGATTTCTTCCAGAAACCATTTTAAAAATGTATAATTTCCTTTAACTTGATCCAAAAAGTTTCTTTTATCAAAAAAAAAAAAAAAAAATCAGTAAATTGAACCAGGATTTTACCAAATATTTTAAGAAAATTAACCAAAGCAATACAAGAAAAATGAGAAAATTTATATCCTTACATTGGCTTCATTTTATCCAATAAATGCATGTTACATTTATTTTTATAAATAGAGAAAACTTTTTAAAAGACTAATTGTTTATAAAAATTAAATTGCCTTTTCTTATAAATTTTACCTTCTATTAACTTGCATTAAATAACATTCAATTCTTCCAAAAAATAATCTATATTTCTATTACAATAATACAGTATGATACAAGCTTTGGCAAATACATCGAAATATTTACACAGGAGGCTTCATTAGTTTTAAGCAAAATTCAGGCTAAAAATTATAATATTGACATAGAAAACATCATTACCATTAGATACATGTCCATTAGTAATTTTTCCAGCTGCATTATTGCTATTGGCATCTCCATTTATTTCTTCAGTGTTTTGGACAGGTTTCTTTTGCATTCTTGATTTTGCAGCTTCTTTTTTTTTGGCATCACGGCGTTTCTTAGCATCAGAAGGCATTTTAGATAAATTAATGAGTATTTAACTGCAATGTAGAAAAAAGAAAAATTTTAATATTAAAGGAGAAACGGAAATATCAAAAATAAATTATCATTAAAATGTTACCCAACAACATAGAAAGTATCTCACTTTGAAACATTGCATAACATTTTGAACTATATAATTAAATATTAAATTATACTTATAATTATTTACATAAGATTTATACCGTGTAGCCAAAAATATTTTCTAAAAAATTTAAAAACATAAATTTGTGTGTGGGTGAAACAATCTTTTTTACCTTTAATAAATTTATACTTGATATATGCTTCAATACTAAATTAACAATGATCTTCTGAAAGAAGCAATGATTAATGAAATATTTATGCAAGGCCAAAAAATAATATTGATTCGAACACTACACTATATTAAAATTCTAGTTCACAGTGAATATTACCAAAAAAGATAACTTTACATACATATTTTTCTAATACACAAAGAATTACCATAAAATCCAGCGTATAACTCACACCCATACATTCAAGCTGAAATTTTTAATTTTTCAGTAAATTTTCCATATAATACACACACCCTTTTTTACAAAGAAACCAGAAATGTACATATGCAATGCTTTTATGTTTTGAAGTCATTTATTCATGATACTATTCCAAGCTAAAGAAAAAAATAGTTTTCTTCTAGGACTATATCCTGTTTGGTTCATAAGGAAAGTCACATTTCCTTTAAATAAACACTATTTCGAGCATGTAGAAGTCTTTTTTTCTATGCTTGTCTTTTTTTTTTTCTTTTCTTAAGGCAATTATTTTTATACCCGGCATATAACGCAAACTTATAAACTTTGTTCTTTTTAGTGTGTTAAAAGTGCACATTATATGCCAGATTTTACGGTAATACAAAATATTTATACATAATACATGCATGCATCTCTAACTTATACCCAATTACACGAATTAAAATTTTGATTCCGCAAAAAATAAATTTACAGAATTGATCAAAAGATATTTTTGAGAGAGAGAGAGAGAAAAACTATTTTACTGAAAACTGAACCAAAGGTATAATTACAAAAGTTGAGTACGATTTCTCATACAAACTCAGAAAAAATAAAAATATTAATATTCAACAGTTGAAAAATCAGAAACATAATATTTAAGAAATGACATTTTTTAAAAATAATAGAGCATAAAATATATACATTTAATCAAGAGGTTTAAATTTAAATAAAATTAAACCTTACTTAATAAATTTTCCCTCATATAATTTTAAAGTTAGTCTCTCTCATTCTATACCCTTTATATAAGCATGTTCTAACTAGATGAAGAAAAATGATTTAAATTACATTTTCAAAAAATCACCGATAGTAACTTTTATAAATAGGGCAATAACCACGTAGACAATAAAAACTTGGAAGATAGTAAAAAATTTTAAAAAACTATTTTTTGTATTAAATCTTTACATATTTTTATTATCTATATTCAAATAAAACAATGGTAGAAAGAATAATTGTTTTATTTTCCGCATTGCGGTCTGAATATTACTGTCAGCTCTCTCATATGCCCTCTTCTCTAAAATTTTATGATCAAAATCAAAATATCCAATTACTACAAACCAATTTATCCAAATTTTACGTAAATCAGTTAAAAATTATCCCCACTAAAATTCATCAATAAATAAGGAGACATGAACAAATTTAAAATTAGTGAAAAAAAATTTATATTAGCCTAACATTTACAATAGCATACAAATTACGCATTCTTCACAACTGGAGCAGTGAAAAAAATTTTCCTAAAACGAAAACATAATTTTCAGAGTTAATTTTAACATTAAATAATTCCTTCCAAAAATCTTGTAAAAATAATTACTTTGGAAAGATATAACAAAAAGAATTTCAGTAAAAAAGTATTCAAATTATTGCAACAAAAGATAATTACACCCGAGAGGAGAAATTTCGAAAATTTATTATAATTTAATATTATTACTTCCAAATTCTACATACAATAATTAGCTTCATTGTTCATGTCTAGAATAATATCATTGAAATTTAAAAATAATTTATAAAAAAACACTTTAATATTACCAAATGTGTAAGATGTAGACACGCACGCGGTGACAATACTATTGTACAAGTATGAAAGGAAGGATTATGTATCAACACCGAACCGAGTGATGCCACTGATTGTTACCGCCAACCGCCATCAGGAAAAGTAAATTGGGATATTACGAATTGTTTTCCGTTACTTATTAAAAAATTATATTTCGCTTGATCAATTGAAATTAATTAAAGAAGTTATGAAATCCATGATAAATGGAAAAATTTAGTTATTGAGTAATTTTACTCCACGTTTAATTAACAATAATAAAAATATGATCATCAAAATTCCATTAAAAAAAGCTTTATAAGTTTAAATATTAGGTTGGGGGAAAATAAATCCATTATTTTTGCATAAAAATCAAAACTTTATTTAACAGGCTTCCGATTGTCCGATTTGGTTGAAATATGCATCGTTTGGCTGTATAATTTGTTGCCATTTTAAAGGTAGCTTCATAATGCCTCTCTCATAGAAATCTTGGCCCTTATTGGCGAAAAACTCTAGTAATCGATTTTCACAATCTTCTCTTGATTTCAATTTCTTATCACTCAGGAAGTTTTGCAATGAGAGAAAAAGGTGGTAATCGCTTGGGGCAAGGTTCGAAGTACATGGTGGATGCATTAAAACTTCCAAACCAAGCTCCCAGAGTTTCTAGAGAGTCACTACAGAAGTATGTGGCCTGGTGTTGTCCTGATGGAACACAGCACCTCTTCTGTTGGCCAATTCTGGCCGTTTCTGGTCAATCTCTAGCTTCAAACGGTCCAGTTGTTGACAGTAGAGATCTTAATTTAGTGTTTGACCTTGCGGAAGCACCTCCTAGTAAATGATCCCGTTCCAGTCCCACCAAATATACAGTAGAAGTGTAGTGTAGCGGTATCTAAATAAAAAAACAGTACTTAGACATCACGCGAAGACATTCGTTTTGGCGTGATCGATAAAGTACTGGCATTCGGAACGGAAGGTGCCCGGTTCGAATCTATACAACAGAACCGAATTTTCTCTTTGTTGACTTCCATTTTTAACACCCTGTAACTCACAACTGAATGGACCAAACGAAAAACTACAAAATAATTTTTTTAGTGTGAAATGTCATCTTGACAACGAGCATAAATTTGAAATTGCTTGATCGAAACTTCACGAGATATCGACACTGCAGCCATCTACTGAAAAAATAATGGATTTCTTTTTCCAAAACCTAATATTAATTATTTTTTAAAATGATAAATAAGTGAATCTATTTTTGTAAAGTAAAAGTTTAAAAAATAAGTAGCATGTAGAGGTTAAATTATTCGCTAACACAAATGAAAATATCAAAACGAATTTGATGTATACATACATTGAAATGTTATTTATAATTTGATATAATTAAAAATAGCGAGTCTTTTAAGAAGTTGTCTGATAAAACTGATTTAATTCAAATATTCTACTATAAATAACATAATTATTATAACAATTTATGTTGTGAAGGTTAGTTGACTGATTGATTGGTTTAACTGTCCTAAGTGCTCTTTTTGTCTGAGCTGTCCAAAAAAAATTATCATTATACCAGTTATTATATATAATTAAATGCTTTTTAATCCCAACTTGGATTGCGTTGAATTCAAGTGACGAAAAACATATGTCTGGTTCAAGATTCTATAAGACCAAGAAAAGGAAGGAGGATGGAAGGACAAGGAAATGATCGAACGTAGAGAAAAATCGTTAGAACATAGTGGAAACACATCAGCCGTTTTGAGTAAGCAATACCTACGGAGAGAGGAAATATCCTCCCACTACATTGGAATATATCTCACCAGTAGCCTAACGTATAGCTCCGCAACCCCGCACATCGTGGGTGGGTGCAGGATTCTAAAAGACCCAAAGCCTGATGTTATGGTTTTGCACTCCTTTATTATAAGATTCAACTTGGGACCCAAAACCTTACTTTGCATAGGGGCCCGAATTTTTTCCGTTACCTCCACTGGATCTCACACTTCCCTGAAGAAGGTAAAGTTTCAAGACGTTGACATTAAAAAAATCATACTTCGTCAGATATAATTAGGATGTCTTAATCATACAGTCAGGTATAATTAGTATCAAAAATTGGGATGTCTTAAATTACAGGAATTTAATATTTTTCGAAATGGGCCAAGATCTCACCATAGAGTAATATTCAAATGTGGGAGTCATCCATTATAAAGAATTTCACACATCTGGCCACATCACAATCCATGGCGTAAAATGTTGTGCGTGGTATTTATTCTCTCTCGCACTGATTTTGAATCTATTTTCCAAGCACTTAATGCAATGTTTCTCAAACTTTCTATACTTGCGACCCAATTTTCAATCATAATTTTCATCAGCCCCCTCCCTCCATACAATAACAGTATATTGAATTCAGTAATAATGTACTTTGACCTAAAGCTACAATACGATTTTAATTAAAAACCCTACAAATTATAAAGAAAAGTATTAAATTTTGTATATAATTTTATGACATGCCTTTAGAGTTACAGGTAATTATTAAGCTTGTACTGTTAAATTAATTATGAAACACATCATGCAGTACTGATATATTTATAAGTGAATAATATCAGTGTGTGAACGTGTATTTTATATTTTTATTAAATCAGAATGTATTTTGTTTCAGTAATTTAATAATTGTTTTTAAATAATATTTTGTTTTCCACTTTTTTATATACTCCCTCCCTCCCACCCCTGCTGGATTATCACGCCCCTCTAGGGGGTGGCCCACACAGTTTGAGAAACACTAACTTAATGCATTCTATTAATTTCAAATTTTTCGTTCTCTCTCTCTCTGTTATAAGTATATTTTACTTCTTAAGTATTATAATTTGACAAAAAGCAAGAGTCATACCATTACAGTCTTTCAAAATCCTAATGATGAGAGGTTAAAGTTCGAAAGAGCTATGCACTCTGGTCAACTCCCACCCCCAACGACTATTCTCTCTCTCTTCCACTACATAATGTCTGAAGAATATATTTTTTAGCGAATATATTTTTTAATAACCATTTGATGCTCATTTTACATTTAAAATTTTACAACAATATTAGAAGAATATTTTTCATGTCCACAAAGAGATTAAAATATTAGAGATATATATGTTATACATTCAAAAATAGTTTATTTTCATGAAATTTATTTTTAAAATAGGACTTCCAATTTTCGTTGAAACAGCTGGTACTAACTTTAAAAAAACCCAGAGAATTTTGTTATTTAAACATTAAATAGAAAATTATAAAACTTTTTAATTTCTTAGAATAATATTGAATAGATAAGATGAACTTTTCGCGTTTTTCTCACACATCTCTTCCTTATTTATTACCAGCCGTTACCCGCTCACTTCTCTGGGTATTTTATGATGTCATATGAATATTTACTACCTATATATATATATATATATAAATTAGTGATAACTTAGCATTAAGAATTCGATTGTATTGAAAAATATTCTTCTAATTTTTTATTTAAAAAGGCTTCCAAATAATAATTTCTAAAACTGAAGTAAAATTGTATTTTACTCTCTCGTAGCCCCCTCCCAATTGGATTTCCACAGAACTCATTGTCAGTGGATCTCTACTCAATAAAAAAACATGCTTGCCAAATTTCAAGTCCAAATCTAAAAGATCAAAAACGGAATTATTTTTACCAATAAGCTTCAGTAACCACCCCTTTGGGAGTCAATTTCTGTAAGACCCGTTTTACAAACCCATTCAATTCAACAACATTAGATATAAATTGCTGTTTGTAAAAAATGCAACACCATGAAAGAATCATCAGAATTAAATGAAATTTAATGCACAAAAAGACTTGTATTAATACAAATAAATGACGAAAATTTCAAAGCAAAACAAAAAACAATATTAAGTGTCCGAAATCAGTATTTCGTGTAGCCACCACACGCTGCATTAAGTGCTGCTATGCGGCGGGGCATGGAGTGAAACAGATTTTGACTGTCTGCTTGTAAAAGAGAATTCCATATTGCTGGTATGCGCAGCAAAAGTTCGTCTTTTGAAGCTGCAGGACGCGGATCACGAGCGAGAAGTCGACCAACCAAATCCCACACTTGCTCAATAGGTGACATATCTGGCGAATAAGCAGGCCAAAGAAGAAGTTGCCTGTGGTGGGCTGAACAGAAGTCTCGAACAGTCTTTGCAACATGTGGGCGTGCATCATCCTGCTGAAGGATAGTTCCAGGGATGCCTTAAAGGAAGGGAATGACTTCGAGCTGAAGCACTTCACGGACGTACCTGTTGTTATTGAGATTACTCTCAATTCGTAACAAATTGGATTGTCCATGATACGAAATCGCACCCCAAACCATAACTCCGGGTGTTAGCCACTATGTCGTTCAATAACGCACTCTGGAAGGCAGCGTTCACCGGCATTGCGTCTAACACGAATGCGGCCA
Source organism: Trichonephila clavipes (assembly GCA_019973935.1). Classification (NCBI taxonomy): domain Eukaryota; kingdom Metazoa; phylum Arthropoda; class Arachnida; order Araneae; family Nephilidae; genus Trichonephila; species Trichonephila clavipes. The sequence goes on along the minus strand of BMAU01019526.1, from coordinate 260,807 downwards.
TCATGGTCCCACAAATTGAAGCGTGATTCATCTGAAAAGACAACTTGGTGCCAATCAGGTTGCCAGGCTCTGTGCTCATGAGCCCATTGCAGACGCAAACGTCAATGGTTTGCCGTGAGGGGGATCCTGTGGTCCTTAGAGGTCAATTTTACTAACTCAGAAACTTTTTTTCACGGGTATGCGTCCAACCACTCCCAGAAGTTTCATCGCAATGGAATGAAAGGTTTAGGAATGCATAAGAGACATAGAAACAAACATTCATTATTATTTATATAGAAAAAAATTAATACAGTAGCTTCATTTTTTTATTCCTTCAATTCGCCAACTTTTATAAGTAGCTCTCAATAATTCAGTGACATTTTTGATAATATTAAGTATTATTTTAACATTTTGTATTCTCGATTCTTCTTAAATTGCTTTTTTTATTTCGATATATGTCAAATCTGATGACGAAAATTCGCTATATCATGTTTTTTTTGCTATAATATCATATAATTTTGCTATTGAAATCGTATGATTTTACTGTTTTCTTGAATTATTTTATTTACATTTTGTTGACTTGTTTCAAGTTTATTATATTTCAGTCAATGCCTAATGATTGGAAATGTTATCTCTTTGCATGCTACTTTATGTGGAAGACGATATCGAAGAGGGCATCTCATCGTTTTAACTAACACACTACAACGCATTCACATCAACGGATGAAAAATGCTGCAATCCTTTTTGCACACTGTTTCTTTGAATTTATCGTACGAATCCAATTTTTAATGTTGTTTATAAAATTATGATTATCTTTCCCCAGTAGAAAATCTGAGTTAATTTATTAAAATTTTAAAAGAACATCCACCCCCCTCCCCCGTTCAAACAATACCACGCAAAATACAAGTACTAATACGCGCACTTTAACTCAAAAAATAAGTTAGAAATTTACAGGTGCGTGTTTTATACGCCGGGATAAAAATTATAGCTTCAAAAATAAAAAAAAAAAAAATGCGTGCAACGCCACGCGATAGAAGTGAAACTTCTTTGGCGACGTTGGAACATTGATTATTTACCATAATATTCCAAATTGACCGAGTACATGTCGCAATCGTCTAATTTGCATGAAAGGTATTCGTGGCGAAATGAGTCTTTCTGATATCAAATCCAAAGTAGAAAGATGTCCTGGAATTTCTGGGTATACAAAACCATTATATTTTGATACATTTGGTATACTTTTCCTATTTAAACTTTGTCGGCAATTGTAGCATGCTTCAATGTGTCTTCTAAATTAATTTCCGGTAAAATATTTTTGTGCTCAGCAACAGACGTTCTCAAATCATCTCTAAACCATAATCTATCATAAATTGAACGCCCATATCAATTGAACGATTATCAACGAATCGCTTTTGAAAATCTTTGTGAGCATTTTTATGGGAATCATAGTCTTTGTAACGTAAGATAGAATTTATTATTGATTTACATGCATCAGTTCGAAAATGCACTAGACTTGTTGAGGGCTCTGTAGTTAATGGCACAGGTTAGTTCACAAAGTCCGTATTAATCTGTGCTGTCATTAGAAGAGTCTCAATAGCATTCCCATCCCTTAAACTGAGCAGTAAGAAAGTATTTTGCAGTGTTTTTTTTTTCGTGCTCGATATTCTCTCGTGTACTCTGATGGAGATTTGGCAGTAGTACTTAATAAATTTGCAATATTTTTCTGTTGTTTTTTTTTCTCACTTTTTCGACTGGATTTGTTGCTAGTTTTTCTTTTTTCTTTCCTTTACGAAACTCTTTTCCTCTTTGTGCATTTGATTCAGGCATTCTGACTAGAATTAATATAATAATTCAACACAAATAAAAGTCAAAAAAGCAAATTAGCCGCCGAAAACATCGCAATGTAACAAACAATCCAAGAAAATATTTCTAAAAGCAAGCTTTTGCTGCGAGAGCTATTTTGTCTACACCGTAATATCACTGCATCTCATACCACTGTTGATAGATGTTCCCGGGTCTGGAGGAAAAGGACCCCCAATAGGAAGGTGGGCAAGTTGACCAATTGGAGAAGTGAGCAATCATCCAACTTTTTCACGGATATGACGCAAGTCACGTGGTGCCCCTGCTCCCCTTTTTCCTCCCAACTCGCTATCCTGTCATCATGGTGATGATTCGGGGGATGGGGGAGACTACTTCCGTTCGCTTTTTCACTGTTACGCAAAACTGGGCAAATTTCTGATTCACTCTTGAGCGCAAAAAAGTTTCACTTCAAAAAGAGAGATGGGCATAAGAAAATTAGACTTCTGCATAGATCAGAATATTGTTTATTTAAAAGAATTGACCTACCTAATGACCTTAAAGGGTTGCAGTTCTAGAAGTGTACAACTTTTTCAAAATCCTGGGATAATCCCTCGAGTAAATGGCTTTAAAACATAACAGCATTACTCACATACATTTAATGTCCCTTCGTAAGAAAGGGGGTGCGCGTTATACGGCGAATATACCTTAAAATTAAAAAATCCAGCCTGAAAGTATAGGTGCGCCGGATTTTATGGTAATTGAATTTTCTGAAACACAGTGCTGTAACGGTGCTACTTGAATAAATTTCAAGTAGAAATATTGATTTAAATTTAAACAAGAAACATTTGGGGGGAAAGTGAATCCAGTTGTGTAGCCATCATATTCTAATTTACACTTTCAAAATAAAAGTAAGAATAAAATGAAATGAAATTAAGTTACTGGTATGTGTAAAAGAATTAATGAATTTTCAAAAACCCTTGTTACGTCGCCCTCCTTACAGACTACATTATCACAATCACAAGATGAACATTTTCGGAACTCTGATAACATTCGCGTGGCCGCGGTAGCCGAGTGGTATGGGTATCGGACTGTGGCTTGCTTTGTCACAGGTTCGAGCCCAGTACCACTAAAGACCCGCCGTGTAGGGCAGCGATGCACGTTAAATCTGTCGAGAGCTGATCCTCCCGTTGGTGTGGTGTGGTAGTTAGGAGGGGGTGCCAGCTCAGGTGTCGTCCACGTCATTTTCAAAATTACGTGGTCCGTCGCCAACCCTCGTGTAGCTGAACAGTGCGACGTTAATATTCAATCAATCAATCTGATAACATTCGCATTAAAGTCCCAAAATATCATATTACACGATTCTATGGAGATGACGCTTCAAAATGGTTAACTTTTTGGAATAGCTTCGAAACAGCGGTACATAATAATGAATCTTTAAATAAAGTCGATAAATTTAATTATTTGAAGACGCATTTGGGAGGATCTGCTTTAAACACTGTTGAAGGTTTCCCAATTTCGGCAAAGGCCTATGATGAAGCCGTAGAATTATTAAAGAACAGATTTGCTAATCCAGAAATATTAATTCAAGCGCATATGAACAAAATTTTATCATTACAGCCTTTAAAAAATTCTAATGACCTTCGTTCTTTTCGGAAATTTGTTGATAACTGTTATGTTCAATTAAGAAGTTTAAATTCATTAGACCAGTGTTTCTCAAACTTTCAATACTGGCGACCCAATTTTCAATCATAATTTTTGTCGCCCCCCTGTACAACAATAATGTATTTACTGCAATAAAAATGCATTTTGAGAGAGAGAAGCTAAAGTTACAATACGATCTTAATTATAAACTGTACAAATTAATACGATAAGTATATTAAATTTTGTGTATATGTAACTTTTAAGTAATATATATTTTAAGAAAAATTACTTAAAATATATATTACTTACTTATTATTATGTTATTTTTCTTTCTCTAATTTTTAAATTGGAACAGATCGCAAAATGATATATTTAATTAAAGATTTATTTCCTTCAGCATTCATTTCTCAAAGTACAAATGTCATTAGAAAAATAGTCTAGTCTATGTTGCTCTCTATCATATCCATCACATCTGGCATTATAGGGTACGTTTGCGTGAGTCTGGGCAACCTATCGGACGTCTGCGCAAAACATGTAAAAATGCTTTTCCTCGTACAATTCCAGTCAATTTTGGTCGACTCGATACTTCTATAGCTACCGAATCTAGCTTGAACGAACATTTTTTTTAATTTACACGTTAATTGTAATTCACGGTAATTAAGTATTTTCGGCAGTAGATTAAAACAAAATCATACATACATTTTTAAGTCGTAAGCAATCATTCGACGATCATAAAGAATCAACAAGTACACAGACGAGCATGGTTCCGAAAATTAAATCAAGGCGATATTCTCAAAAATACTTAAATTTTGGATTTACCACTACTGAAGTAAATGATGGGAAAAAAAGCCCCAGCTCGATATGTGTAAAAACTTACAAATCTGTAGAACAACATGTGAAAGTTGTTTTTAAAACATGTAAAATCATTTAGCTATGTTGGCAAAGAATTTTAAAAAGTATTTTCTGGATGAGGACAGCTTGGTAGCAAGTTACGAGTGGATTCGGGATCTATTTCAAGATACTCCAAAAGGGCTCTCAACTTCCGAAGAAGATATCTTCATAGATTTCAGATGCAGTGAAAAATTAAAAGGCAATTTTGTAATAAATCACTCTTTGAATTTTGGGTAGAGGTGGATGAGGAATTATCTGTACTGAAAACAAAAGCACTTCGTATACTATTACCATTTTCAACATCCTACCTTTGTTAAAAACGGATTTTCTGCGGTGGATGCTTTGAAGACAAAATATAGATCTCAGCTAAATGTAGAAAAATAACTCTTTAAGTGTCAACTTCTGATATTAAACCTTCCTTTGAAAAACTTTCCTCTACAAGACAAGCCCGTGGAAGTCCCTAATAATTATTAAACTTGTTCTTAATTTAGTAATAAGTTTGATTGATTGAATATTAACGTCGCACTGTTCAGCTGCACGAGGGCTTTTTGACGAAGCGGCCACGTAATTTTGAACCATGGTCAAGTGACGTGGACGACACCTGAGCTGGCACCCCTCTCCTAACTACCACCACACCAACGGGAGAACGTTTCAGCTCTCGACAGATTTAACGTGCATCGCTGCCCTACACGGCGGGTCTTTAGTGGTACTGGGCTCGAACTCGTGGCAAGGCAAGCCACAATCCGATACCTATACCACTCTCGGCTACCGCGGCCAAATTTAGAATAAGAATTTATTTATAAAATACCTTCTTCAGTACTGATACATTAAACGTATACTGGCTGAAACACCGACTCTTCGCACGAGTTTATTTTTTAAAAAATAAAACAATATTCTTGATATAATAGCTGAACTGTAAGGAGAGTAAAACTGCGTGCACCACATTGTATGCAAAAAATGTAAAATGATTTTTTTAGATAAATGCTATAATTGTAAATAACTGTTTAAAAGAGCTGTAATTTTAAACCTCACAGAATTGGCATTTAGAATTAATGTTAAATAACGAAAAATAATATAAAATTCCGATGAAAAATAATTGTGTTACTTTTTAACATTGAAAGCGAGAAGACTTTAAAATGTTTTAACCCGGGAGCAGGTGCGTACTCGATACTAACGCTAATGGTAGTGCGAGGGGAATCAGTCACCCCACTCATTTGTTTATAATTATTTTTACTCTACACGATACAAATCGGAATTCTAGTGAATATTTTAATTTATAGAAAGCATACTTACCTTCTTTCAAGGACTAATCAATTCTTTGATGATTTGAGAAAAAATCCAATAAAACTGAACTAAAATGATTCAAAAGTACAAGGCCATAATAAAGGACGCAAATCAGACATTTTTCACTAATATTACAGAAATGTTAAATCAATCAATTCTTTTCCAAATATAAACTCTATTATTTACAATTTCCCTAAGCGAGAAGCAAACGCATAAAAGATGGGACAGAACTAATATTGAATAACCATGCCCTAAGATTGAAGGTCAATCAAATGATTAGCAAACGTACTATGCCTGGCTGAAAAGTGAATCATGTCTTTTCTTTTTCTACAACTAATGTACAGTATTTCAATAATAATTACAGTGATGAATTGTTTATCTTCTTAGAATTTTTCTCAGGGTCTGGGTTTCGTTTTTTCTTTTAATGAGTAATATTTTATGTTAAAACGTAATAAAAAAAATCTCTCATTGAGGAAATACAGCAAATGAAACAAAATGTTTTTTTTTTCTCTTTAATTTGGTTTTGGGATCAAAGATAGCTATTTGATGACGGAAAAAAGCCAGATAATAAACATAAATTATGTCAGTGTTGTTGTGTGAATTTTTTTTATTATGGAAGAAAGCATTTTGTTTTACTTCTCTTTCCGGTTATTTTTTTTAAAAAAAAATCTTTAAATTTTCGATATGCTCGCGCCCCCCTTGTAGGGTCATCGCGCCCCCCCCAGGGGGGCGCGCCCCACACTTTGAGAAACACTGCATTAGACGTATCTTCGGAGAATTATGGAAAAATTTTGTGCCCCATGTTGTTAAAACTTATTCCATCTGACTTGGTATTAGATTATCATAAATTACAACAAAAGGATTCTGGCTCAGATATTCAGCAGTTGCTCTCGTTTCTTACGCAATCCTTGACGGCTCGAGAGCAGACTTATTCAACAAATGTATCATCTTTTGAATTATGCAATCGTAGACAGGAAACGAAATCAAATTTTTCCGGAGCACCCAGATCATATAAACAACAAAACCAAAAAAGTTTTCATATTGCAAGCAAACTACTAACGGCGCCTGTTAAAGAAAATAAAGATAAAATAAAACTCATCTGTATATTTTGCGATTCCATGACTCATAATTCGAATAAATGTGAATACGTTATTAATATGTCTTTAGAAGAAAGGAAGAATATTTTATTGCGAAAGGGAGCTTGTTTCAACTGTTTAAAAATCGCAAAGCATTTATCATGTAATTGTTCAATAAATAAAACAAAATGTGAAATTTGTTCGGGTTTACATCATAAATATTTTTGTTTTAAGCAACAGAAAAGAGAAATAGGGTCAATGTCTACCAAAACAAAATGTGAAATTTGTTCGGGTTTACATCATAAATATTTTTGTTTTAAGCAACAGAAAAGAGAAATAGGGTCAATGTCTACGGATCTAGCTAACCAAAACACCGGGGAAGTTTTTTTACAAACATTAGCTGTCTTTATAGAAAATGGAAATTCCAAACTGGTGAGAGCGATATTAGACACTGGTAGCCAAAAAAGCTACATTTCAGAATATGCTGCAAAATTTATAGGCTTAAAAAGTATTGGGAAAGAAACAATAACTCACGGACTTTTTGGAGGACACAAAATGACCGAAGTCCATAATAAATATTTAATCAACTTGCGCAGTTATGATGGAAAATATAGTTTCATAATGGAAGTTAATGATCAGAAAAACATTTGCTTAGGAATCTCTAGAATTAATGATTCTCTCGTTTTACAGAAATTGGCAACACATAATATATTTATTAGTGATTCGTCCGCAAATAACAAACTTTGCCTTTTCGAAAAACATTCTGATGAAATGCATATTCTGTTAGGATCTGACATAATTGGAAAATTATTTACTGGTGAGGTAAAACAACTTTCTGAGGGGCTTACAGCTGTGAATACTCGCTTAGGATAGACAGTTATGGGGAAATTAAGCTGTGAATATAAATTTAAATTAGAAAATTCACACACTTCTTGTTCATTCTCTTCTTACTAACAGAGAAAAAATATCAGATCTTTGGGAATTGGATTCTTTAGGAATAAAAGATCCCAGTGAAAAGAAATCGAAATTAGAATTACAAGATCTTGCTTTGAAACATTTTGAGAATAAGGTATTGCGAGATGATGAAGGTAGATACATCGTTAGTATTCCGTGGATAGAAGGGAATGAAAAACTTAAGGGGATCACTACAGCTTACCTAAGGGAAGATTGGAGAAAACTGTAAAAACTTTAAAATTTACAGGCAGACTATTTGATTATGAACAAGTATTTGTAGACTGGGAAAAGGAAGGAATTATTGAAAAGATTGCACAAGATGAACCAAGAAATGGTGGGAAATTTCATTATTTGCCACACAGACCTGTATTCAAGGAAAATTCCACGACTGAGATTCGTCCTGTGTTTGATGGGTCAGCTCACCATGGAAAATCTTGTTCGTTGAATGATTGCGTAGAAAAGGGTCCCAATTTGATAGAAATGATACCAGCAATTTTAAATCGTTTTCGCTTAGGAAAAATCGGAGTCATATCTGACATTCGAAAAGCTTTCCTTCAGATATCTTTGCACGAAAATGACATGAACTTTTTACCTTTCTTGTGGTGGGAAGGTGGTAATTCGGAGAAAGCTGTTATCTACAGGCATCGTCGAGTGTTATCAGTGGTTTTTGAAGTTTCTTGCAGTCCCTTTTTATTAGCGGCAGTATTAAACCATCCTTTTAAGCAGGCTCCAGAACATTTGGAAAAGGCTGCTGAAAAATTGATAGATTCGATGTTCGTTGACAACTGTGTGGCGAATGTCGATTCCTCCGAAGAAATTGAATCTTTTCAAAGAGATTCCACAGAATTGTTAGCATTGGGTAAATTTGATTTACGTGGATGGCGACATAGTGATATAGAATCAAATTTTGACTTTCAAGATAATCAACAGAAATCCGACCCAGAAGAAATAATAGTTCTTAGACTTATGTGGAATGTGTGAAAGAAGATACGTTTTCCATCAATTACAGAGAAACAGAATCGAAAGAAGAAGTCACAAAAAGAAGAATTCTTTCATTGGCCCATCGATATTTTGAACCGATAGGATTCACATGTCCTATTACCCTCATCACCGAATTACTTATAGAAGAGTGTTGGAAGATAGAAACTTCATGGAACTCCAAATTACAAATAGACATCGAAAGAAAATTTGAAAGGTGGAAAAACCAACTTATAGAGATACAAGACCTCAATATTCCAAGAAGTTATCGGAACTCGATTTTAAAGATATGAACCGATCACTACAAGTTTTTTGTGATGCTTCGAAATCATCATACGCTAGACAAAACTTTCGTTTACCTATTATACTTCCCTCCAATCATCCAGTAGTCAAAGCACTCATTATTTATAAGCATGTACAATGAGGTCATGCCAGAGTTCTAATACTTATGTACACTCTCAGAGAAAGCTATTGGATCCTGAAAGGAAGAAAAATCATTAAAGAAGTCATTAAGACTTGCATTATTTACAAGCGATTCAATGCGAAACCTATATCGGTATCAGAAGGACTCTTACCTCAAGATCGGGTGAGAGATGCTGCGGGTTTTGAAATTATAGGATTAGATTCGGCAGGACCTCTCATTCTTAAGAATGGGGAGAAGAATTGGATTTTGATATTGACCTGTGCCGTTTACAGAGCAATTCATCTTGAATTGTTAACCTCCGTTTCGATTGAAAGTTTCTTGCTTGGTTTAAGGAGATTTATAGCACGCCGAGGCCGACCATCCGTCATTTACTCGGATAACGGCACCAATTTTAAAGGTGCTTATCGACTTTATCAGAAAGGGAACTTAGAAAAATTGAAGAATGTAGAAGAGCTAAATCCAATTTCATGGAAATTCATCCCTCCACAGCCTCTGTCAATAATTAATTCTTAGGCTTAACTTCGATTAAGAAAATAGTCAAGCTTACCTCAATTCACATCGGGCAGAGAGCAGTCGTGAGATGTTCCTAGAATTCAATAAAGGTAACAAAAAAGTTCAGGTAAAAATTCCAAGAAGTAAAACCACACTTAAAGTAACGAGCGAGCCGACCGTAGTTGATAGATAGAAGCTTTATTTACTAACTAAAAAAATGGCATTTCTCGTGGCTTCTCGCGAGACAAACTGAGTTGCCACACAACTGCAACTAATCACTACAAAATAATAATTTCAGACAAATTGCGAAGGCTCGGAACGAGGATTCGCGACACACTCCCACCTTTGAGTTCCCTTAACTGGTATTGGAACTCAAACTCGGTCCTTCAGTGTCTCTTTTATTTGCTCTGGCAAATCAGATATATCAGTTCCACTGACTTCCAGAGGATATAGTCTCTGAATTGGTCGTAAGAAGGATCCACTACTTGTTGACACTTCTACTACTCTAACTCTTCCGTCTCTCCCTGGGATAAGTTTAATCACTTTAGCAAGAGGCCAGTAAATTCTTTTCGAGTTAGTATCTCCTATTAGTACAATATCTCCTTCCTTGATAACGTCCTCCTTTCGAGATTTAGAAAAACTCTTCAACTGGCCTAGATATTCCAGACGAAAGCGTTTCCTCAATTCTTGTCTTATCCTCTGACGATAAAGAAATCTATGATTCATTCTCTGCGAATCGATAAGATCTAAATCCGGGACTCCATTCTCTTTTATTTCTTGTAAGAACATTGCTGGTGCGAGAGCAACAAGGTCCTCCTGATCTTCTGACAAATAAGTCAATGGTCTAGAATTGATCACACTTTCAGAGTCGCATACTACAGTATAAAGTTCTTCGTAAGTTAGGCAAGCTTTTCCTAGGACTCTTCTGAGAATAATTTTTAGCATTCCTATAAGCTTGTTCCCAGAACCCCCCCCACCACCACCAAGGTGAGGAAGGTGGGTTCAATTTCCAATTAATCTTCTTTAAACTCCCATAATCTTTCACTTTCTTCCAATCAATGTTCTTAAGTTCATTAGATGTTCCAACAAATTCTTTCCATTATCTGAATAAATAGTGAAAGGACGACCTCTACGTGAAATAAATCTTCTGAGAGCGAGTATGAAGCTCTCGGTAGACAAAGAGGTAACGAGTTCCATATGTACTGCGCGAAAAACTGCACAAGTGAACAGCACAATCCAGGATTTTGTCCGATCTCTTAGAAAAAGTGGTCCGCATAGGTCCACGCCAGTTATTTCAAAAATCTGTGCTTCTCTAACTCTATCCTCAGGTAGTGGTGGACTAAGTATTGTGAGAGGTCTAACAGTAAATCTTTTGCAGATGATGCATTCACTCAACACTCTCCTGACAGTTTTTCTGCTTTTTAAAATCGAATAATTTTCACGCAACGCAGACATCACTGTTTGTACTCCAGCATGTAAAAGTTCTATATGCTCTTGTATAATCAACTTCGTCACAATAGGATGTCGGGAAGGAAGAACTATAGGATAGCGTATGGATTCAACGTCTTTTCTCATTATTATCTTCGATTTTATTCTGATTATTCCATCCGAATCTACTAGAGTTTGCATTTGTGATACTAAGGATTTAGTATCGTTTGAAAAGCTTTGTTTTTGTACTATTTTCAATACTTTTCTTTCAGCTGCATCCGTTTCTTGAGTGATTAATTCTCCAAAGTCTCTGTCATTCCTTTGTTTTCTAAGATTATGGTAAAATCGATAAATCCATGCTGTGACTCTTATTATCTTCTTAAACGATGAAATTTCAGAAAGATAATCCATTTCTTTTGGTTCATGATTGATTGTAGAAGCAACAGTTCTTTCTTTCCGAATCAACTGTTGCACGATCCGGGCATGCTTCAGATAATGGCCATTCTTCACGAGGTTTGTTCAGCCATCTTGGACCTTCCCACCATAACGATGCAATAAGTTCTACAACACCACATCCTCTAGAAGGGAGGTCAGCTGGATTCAGAATTCCTGGAATATGTTTCCAATCTTCGGGGTTGGTCAATCGACGTATTTCTTGTACCCTGTTGTTCACAAAGGTGCCCCAATTTTCTTTGCGCTTTATCCAATAAAGAGCATTTACAGAGTCCGACCAGCAATAAATAAGGACATTCTCCAGTCTTAAATCAATCTTCGTAGTATTTATGAGTCTAGATCCAATAGTACATGCAAGAAGCTCTAATCTTGGTATAGTGATTGGTTTTATTGAGGCAACTCTAGCACGGGCTTGTACAAGTTGACATGTTATTGCTCCACCAACTTCAGTTCTTAAAAATACACAACTCGCGTAGGCGGCCTTACTTGCATCGCAAAATACATGCAGTGATAAATCACTGTTAGGGGAAAGTTCCTAGATATGCATCTAGGAATTTCTAAATTATTTAAGCATTTTAAATGTTCCTTCCATCTTTCGAATTTTCTTTGATATTGATAAAGGTAATTCTGTGTCCCAAGAAACTCCCAATTTCCAACATTCTTGCAATAATATTTTTGTTTCTAAAGTAATAGGACAAGTGGAACCCGATTGGGTCAAAAGATACGGTGCACAGCTGAGAGTATTTTGCGTTTCGTTAATGGAATTTCATTGATTTTCGAGTTTTCTTCCCAATTAACAGATAATGTGTCTTTGTCAGGCTTCCAAATTAAACCCAAAACAGGAACTTTCTTTTCTTCCAATAGAGTACCTTTTTCTGCTTCAGAAACACCTGTATGTACCCAACCACGTAGGTTGAATTTGTCGAGGCTCAAAATTTCTTTAAATTCAAGCATACATCTTTCTATGTCTTCTGCATTATCTACACTCGTCAAACAGTTATCCACATAAAACGATTCTAATAACTTCTGCGCTGTAGGTTGCAGATGCCCTGAGACCTGTTTCGAATGATATTCCAGAGTCGCTCCAAGAAGAAAAGGACTGCTAGTGATCCCGAACACAATTCTCTTATGTTGATAAATCTTGGTTTTCTCCTTATCGCCATTCTCCCACCACAAAAATCTCAGAAAAGGTCTATCCTTTTCTTGAAGACCTATCAGCAAAAAGGCTTTCTCAATATCTGCGGTTATGCCAAACTTGCGGAGCCGAAATTTATTGACGATTGTTGGAATTAGTTCTACCATATTTGGTCCTTTTTCGAGACATTCATTTATCGAAGAAGAATTCTTTTCTTTCGCCGATCCATCAAACACCGGTCTAATTTTGGTAGTGGAATTATCTTTATATACAGGATGGTGCGGTAGATAGTGTTCATTCTTCTTATCTGCAACGTTCTGAACTTCTTCAATAATATCTTCGTTCTGCCAACTGTGAAAAACTGCTTCATATTTTTCTAAATTCTTGCTACGTTCTAAGGATCTAACACAATTTTTCAATCTTCTTTCAGCCAAGTTTCTACAGTTTGATAGAAATGGATGACCTTGAATCCAAGGTAAACTAACAACATATCTCCCATCTGCATCTCTTGTGACATGTCTTGCAAAATGATCTTTAGCAGCCTCTTCTAATTCAATTCTAGTCTTTTTCTCAAAAGGATCTTTAATTTCGAGAACATCTAAACTCCAAAGATCTTTGATACAGTTGTCACTAACATGTAAAGAGAAAAGCACATTGGAATGTCTTTCCTTTTCCATTTTCATTTTTCCCATAACTGTCCAGCCCAAATGTGTGTTTACAGCCACTAATCCTCCCTTTAAATGTTTGACCTCGTCTCCTATTAGCAAATTTCCTATTATGTCTGCCCCTAATAACATATGTATTTCATTTGGTTCCCTTTCAAACAAGCAACAATTCTCATTCACGGAAGCGTCACTGACGAAAATTCCATATTCCTTCAATTCATTAATCAATTTCGAATCCTTTAATTTTGGGATGGGTGTACATATTCTTTTGATCCATTACTTCTACTGCAGAAATAGGAATTAAAAACATCACTCAAGGTCACAACATATTTTTTGTGTTTTTCATTACGTTCTATTCCCCCAAAGAGTCCATGAACTGTTGTTTCCTGCCCCACGCATTTTAAATTTAGTTGTTCGGCAATAAATTTAATTACGTAATTCTTCTGACTTCCGGTATCGAGAATTGTTCTTACTTTTTTCCCTTTTATACACACAATTAATGTTTGCAAAAATACTTCTTTTGATTTAGAATTATTGGAAAGTATAGTATTTTCATCAGTTAAGTTTTTTTCATTATTTTCTTTTGATGAGTCATCGCTACAAAAACATAATATATCGTGGTGTCTTTTTCCACATAAAGAACATAAATTGTTTATATAATTTCACTTTACAATCTCGAGATAGATGGCGAGCAATTCGGAGACATTTAAAACAAGCAACCAGTTTCATCAAAATATCTTTTCGTTCATTTAAAGGTTTCTGTTTCGCCCAAGGACAAATCGCGGTTTGGTGTGACTCGTGTTTACAGAAAAGGCATGATTCATTCGCATTTTTCTCATTTGAACTTGCAATAAAATTCGCCGCAGTTGGAGCAGGGAAGGGTTGCTTTCGAAACGATGAATTAATTTTTTGTGAGTTATGTTTATAATATAATTTTCAGATTTGAATCGGTTGAAGCTAGGTTGGATTTTTTGACTGTGCGGAATGTATTGGGTTGAAATTGAAGATTCAGTTCTTTCTCTAGCGCTAATTTGTTTATTCAAAAATTTCAATAATTCGTCAAGTTTATACTCTGAGCCATCTGTTTCTTTATTGAATTCGAGAACTAAATCAGAGGGTAAGCAATTTAAAATTAATGGACAGAGTACATTACTAAAACTTTCAAATGAAACATCTAAAGACTCTAAACTTCTTATTTGCGTTTGACACATATCAAAAAAATTGGCGCAATACTTTAGTATCATCCGAACGTTTTAACGGAGTTACACTCAATAATTTTTGCATATGAGAGTTGATTATAGCATCTTTTCTTCCAAATCGATCTTTTAATATTTCTACAGCTTTCGCATAATTTTCTGCCGTGATGGCAAAACCTTCCACTGTCGCTAAAGCAGAAGAACCTAATAAACCCTTTAAATAGGTAAATTTGTCAATCGAATTTAGAGAATTATTGTCATGAATTGCGGTTTTAAAAGAGTTCCAAAATGAGAGCCATTGATTAATTTCACCATAAAATTTGGGAATAATTAATTTTGGTAGTTTTACCTTCATTGGTTCTATTAATTTTGATTCTTCAGTTGTTTTGCATGAGTCAAAATCTGACTTAAATTTATTATTCTTTCCTAGTTGTTTCTTGGCTCGAAATCGCCAAGTTACGATTTTATCAAAATATTGTTCTACGGCTTCTATTTCTTTATCGATCTCTGTAGGTGAGTACAGGGGTTCACATTCTTTATCTACAATCTTTAAACATTCAAATTTTTGTTCTAAATGTTCTAACAATTCTTCGACTGCTATATCATCCGGTTCAGTTTTTTGTAATTCTTTTTCTAACTGCGAAATTCATTTTGTTACAGCGGTTCTTAATACGGCTCGTTTCTTTTTTGTAACAATTCCTGCGTCTTCGGTCATTATTAATTTATATTATTGATTCACAAAAATTTCTAAATTTCAAATATTCTTAAACTCTCACGCTCTCTGATCCCGGCAGGGATGCCATTTAATTATGTCAATAATTAATTCTTAGGCTTAACTTCGATTAAGAAAATAGTCAAGCTCACCTCAATTCACATCGGGCAGAGAGCAGTCGTGAGATGTTCCTAGAATTCAATAAAGGTAACAAAAAAGTTCAGGTAAAAATTCCAAGAAGTAAAACCACACTTAAAGTAACGAGCGAGCCGACCGTAGTTGATAGATAGAAGCTTTATTTACTAACTAAAAAAATGGCATTTCTCGTGGCTTCTCGCGAGACAAACTGAGTTGCCACACAACTGCAACTAATCACTACAAAATAATAATTTCAGACAAATTGCGAAGGCTCGGAACGAGGATTCGCGACAGCCTCCTTGGTGGGGAGGTTTTTGGGAGAGATTGATCGGACTTGTGAAGAGGACTTTAAGAAAAACTTTGGGAAAAACTTCCTTGAATCATGAAGAAATGTATACGGTTCTTTGCGATTGTGAAAGTTTAATATTAACTCCAGGCCATTAACTTATGTTACAGATGACGTCGAAGATTTGGAACCTCTAACTCCAGCAATGTTTTTGCAAGACATTAGGGAAATTGGTGTGCCGGAGTTAGATCAAATAGATGAAAATAAATTGAATAAAATATTAGTGTACCGAAATAGAATACAAAATGATCTTAGGAAACGTTTTCGAGTAGAATATTTAGGTCAATTGAGAGAGAGACAAGAAATATAAAAGGGTAAAATACCTTAAGTGAAGGAGATATTGTGTATGTTTTGGTGGGAGATGACCACATCAAAAGATTAAACTGGAATTTAGGTGAAATTTTGAAACTCTACCCTGGCAAAGACAAAAAGAGTAGCCAAGGTGGAGTAGCCAAAGTAAAAACTAAATTTGGCACCTTTCTGCGTCCACTGCGAAAATTGTATCTCCTAGAGGTGATGGAGAAAAATAAATCATCTGTACACCCTACTAACTCTCCTTTATTTTCAGATGCTAATGAAGGAAGTCATTTACCTATTAATATAGATCATGAGCTGAGTAAACCCCAGAGGGCGGCAACCTCTTCGATGCAGCCCTGTTCCAGTATTTCTAATGGTGGAGCTGGACTGGAGCCCAGAGCTGAGACAAGTAGACACCAGCAGGCAGAAACCTCTTCGATGCAGCCCTGTTCCAATGTTTCTGATAGGGAAGCCGGAGTGGAGCCGAGACTTGAGACCCTTGAATTGCCAGATGTCTTAATTTCTGACGGTGAACTTCAACAGCCGGGACCTCGAAGATTTCGATATGGTAGACTCTTGAAACCCCGAAAAGGACTGAATGACTATTGTTAAGTTTTTTATTTAAAAAATTCAAAACTCAATGTGGGGAGTGTCGCGAACGGAGCTAACGAACTTGTAGTTTAACTAGAGTGGCGCTGTAAGCGCATTCCTCTTTTTTGTTTATGTTTGTCAGTAGTAGTGAGTAGTTGAGTCTGTAATTCGAACATGAAATGTATCAGTTGTCTATTTTCCTTATCCATTAAATCTTTTTTGCATCAAAAAGGACTCTCATTCTCTTGGTTAAGAGTCTATTTAATCGAATCTTTTAGGTCAAGCTCATCCCGGGCGTTAGAAACGGAAGAATAAGGTAAGTGATACCTTTATTCTTATATTAGAATTTTGTGAAATAGAAAATTAATTTTTTCACAATGGGTGTTATGGGAATTCTATCGCGGTAAGTGAGCCATCTTCTAAGCTGCAGGTCTTGCAGCTTTGACAAAATGACCTTACATCTTATTTGAGTTTAGGGCCAGAAGAAAGGAATATTTGATGCGCTGTTTAGTTTTTCTCTCACCTAAATGTCCAGCTAAGGGCATTTCGTGGGCCACTCTCATAACTTCTTCTCTTTTGCAGGAGGGAAGGACTACTTGTTTTACATTTTCACTGCATATTGACACACACTCAGTGTGTACCAAAACTCCATTATTAATATCGTACACATTTTGTTTGTTCTCAGCCTGGCTCCAGACTGGTCCCAATGACTCGTCCATTCTTTGAAGTTTAACAAAAGATGATTTCGCCATATTTGTTTCCGATGCATCGGTCTTTTGCCCTAGGCTAAAGCAGATAGCTCTTCCTCCCTTTCTAATTGTATATCTTTATCTTTGGTGCCTTCAAAATCTCTCAGATTTTCAAAATCAAATAATTGAACATTTTCTAACAGAATCTCATAAGCGGTGGCGCTAATCAATATGTCGTTGACGAGTTTCCTGGACACAGCGCACATGATTGGAACCGATCCATGCTTTCCGTAGTCTATTTTTAAGTTAAATAGTTTAAGAGCAGCTATTTCTCCTTTTCACCAAATGCCGAAATGATTTGGATAGTTCCCTCACCTTCTCCACAACCTTTACCGATCAAGTCTTAGCGTAACACTGATATTTGTGCTCCTGTATCGATTACTGCTTTTATGGACGTTTGTCCACATTTGATATCAACTAACCGAAGATCATCAATTCCATTCTTTGTGTTGATGGGAACGGAGACTGGTATTGAGACTCTAGCAGTTACCACTTCTTTGGTAAATTCTAGTTCAGTTCCCTTAGCAGTAATTATGTTGCTTCTGGCATTGCGAGGTGGTGTCTTTCTTGTATTTTTCGGGCATTCTCGAGCCAAATGTCCTACATTTTCACAAATAAAACATTTAGGCTTAAAACCTCTACTTGTTCCCGTGTTCGACTAAATCGGTAATTTGGCTTTCCTGAAAAATGGTGCATCTTTTGGTTGCAGACTAGCACCCTTATTATCCGAGACAAAATTATTATTTGTCGGTCTGTACCTCGTATCGTTCGAGTGGGCTCACGCATTATATTAGCCCTCCTGCTTTCGTATTCATCTAGCTTGTCAGCTAGGTCGCCTGGAACAATTGATTTAACTCAGTTCTCGACAAACTTTTCTACGTCACCAGGGACACGTCGTTTCAACTGATCTGTAATCATGAGGTTCTTCAACCCCTGAAAATCATTTACGACAATACCTCCAAGCCACACTTCAAAATAGCTGGTTATTTCGAAAACAAAATCACACCAAGATTGAGCTGGATTCCGCTGGAGTTTTACAAACTTCTGTCGAAAAATCTGCACTAAGTTTGAAACGTTTCAGCAATAGACCTTTAATATTATTATAGTCGTCAAATTTTTCTTCTGATTCACCATCCATTAATTGGTTAGTTTCAGTTGGCATAAGAGCCAAAAGAGCCGATACCCAGTGTCTTTTTTCGATGCTAACTCTCTTTGCCTGTCGCTCGAATAAGGTCAAAAACAAAACTATGTCCCCATCTTTCATTTTAAATTTGGGAACAACTTTCATTAACTCATAGATGTTAACTTTAGCCTCAGGTGTACTAGTTAACCCCTTAAGCCTTTCATTCTCTAACCGTAATTTTTCCAACTGAAATTCGCGATCAAGCCTTTCCTTCTCTTTCTCAAATTCCCGTTGTTCTCGAACCAATTCCCGTTGTTTTCGAACCATTTCCTGTCGTTCTCGAAGTTTTCTATCCTCTACTATAATTGTGAGTAGATTTTTGCTAAACTTCTCATCATAATCTGGGTGTGTGGTAATTAGTTTACTCAAATCTGCAATTTGACTCAATTTTACTCAAATCTGCAACCCTACATTAAGATTCAGCTCCTCTACCAAAAGCCTAAGATCCTCCTTTCGTGCCTTACCTAAATAAGCCATTTTTACTACTTGTTTACCTATCTACTCAATAATAAAATCACGAAAATGAGAGAAAAAAAAACTTTTGTTACAACTACTCTAAATATGTAACTAAACTAAACTCCATTTTTAAGTTATGTCATATGATATTAATGCAATCTTAAGTACCCAAATACAAAATCAACTATCATTTAGTATAAACATATGCAAGTATTATATCGTAATTAGTTAAATCACAAATAAAATAGAGAAAATTTGACAATCCAAAAAAAATCACAATTTTATACACTATCTCAATCTCAAATAAATAGACTTTTTAGAATAACACTTTGTGTGACACGATAAAAAATAAAAATCTCACAAAGTTAGAAAATAATACTTTTCCAAAACAATTCCACAACAACATAAAAAAATGATTTCCGGTGTAGAGGTTATTATTGATTCGTCACTAAAACGGTTTACATGTATCATATAATTTCCCAGTATTGCTACTACATTCAGATTATTCGTAAAAATAGTCTTTGTGGAATACATTATATTTCAACCAAATAATTCAATTAACACTTCTAGAGAAAAAAAAATTAACTTTAAATATGAATAACTTCAAAATTATTATTGAAACGAAATTAATTTTGAGAACTAGTACACATAAATTAATGTTCATTTCTCTCTGATCACAAATTGAGGAGCCATATTATAAAAATAAGGCTCTCTTACCTTATTTTTTATTCCCTTGAGGGATCACTTCCGTTTTTGTGAAAACGAGTGCTTTATTTATTATTTTTTTTAAAAAAAAAGAAATTTACGTTAATTTCATACCCTTGCGATATCCTACCAGCTGCGCGAGTACAGTTTGCATCATTTGAGTATCAAGCATTGATTTTGGCCAAACAAATTTATTAGTTTTAACAATTATTTAAACATATACACGTTACAACACAAAAACGAGACACTTTATATAAGTAAGATTGGCGGATCACAAGTCTAACCGAGTTCTTCCCCGCCGCGCAGCTCATTTTGCATGGTTGACGGATTTCTCTTTTGAAGTAATCCACAAGGGATTATTTGACGGCTGATCTGGCACATTATGATTTAGAGGAGTCTAACTGCGCCCCCGTCCCTACATACAAAAACAATGCATTGAATTCAATAATACTACACTTTGACACTAAAGATACAATATGAATTTAACCTCTTTAGCGACACCGGCGAAAATAAAGGTCTTGCTAAGCCAAAGCGTTAATTGCCTCGGACGTATACATACGTCTGTTCGAAGTACGATCATCTCTGTGCACTGCTATTCATACAATTATTCCGAAGGCTTTGGAATGCTACAGAAGGCCCTTGACAGTGTTTTCCAAGGATTTACTTATTTCAGAAAAGGTTTCTACTTAAATATTCCTTTTCGTCCCCAGTACATCATATACTCGCATATACGAAGAAAACTGTGGCCCTGGGGAGCGAATCGTGTAACTTTTAATCGGCAGTTAAAGAATTAATTATAAACAGGACCAATTATCAAGGCAAATATTAATTTTTGTAAAACGTGTATGTATGGCAAGCCAATGGAGTCAATGGTAATTATTAAATGTATTCTTAACATAGTATTGTTAAATCAATTGTAAAATACATAGTGCAATATTGATACATTTATAAGTGTATTATATCAGTGCAAATGTTTTTTTTTATATTTTATTGTGTTAGAATGTATTTTTTTTTTTTTTTTTTTTTTTTTACTTTCAGTAAATTAATAATTCTTTAAAATTATCTTTTGTTTTCAACTTCGTAGAGTTATCATACCCCACCTCAGGGGAGCGTGCCCCACTGTTGGAGATACACTGGCTTAGAGAGAGTTACAGATTTAAGATTGAGTTTTTGAAATGAAGTCTGTTAAAAAAAAATAGCAATAATTGCAATAAATCGAAAAGTAGTAAGTGTTGTATCATTTTAGAATCTTAACTAAATGGGTTATCTTTTGAAGTAACTTGCTTAGGGTAGTATGTACTATATAAGAGTCTTGAAAACTCGGCCTAATTTAGACCGAAGGGTGGCCGAGTTTTTTTAAAAGAGTTATCGAAAAGGGAATTAAAAAAGAATAAGGATGAGTGTTTTTTTTCAGAAAATATTGAACTGCAGTGCTTCTCAAACCTTCAATATACGTGACCCACTATTCAATCATCATTTCCATCGCCCCCCCACCCATACAATAACAATTTATTGAATTCAATAATACTATACTTTGACACTAAAGCTATAAAACGACTTTAACCTCCTATGTGCCACCAACGTATATAAACGTCTCTCTCAGTCAAAGTATTAATTTTCTGGACGTATATATGCGTCTTTCCGAAGTATGATCTTTTTTGCGCACTTGCGCGGACCCCCCTGGGTTCCACCCTGAACACCAAGATTAATTTGAGGTAAAGAATCACTAAGAGCCATTTTGTATAATAATAACTTATATTTATTATATCACTTCACAAATATCAGAAACTCTAATAACATATAATATTTCTATGTTACGTCAAACAAAAGGGATTTATTTACCTTTAACATTAAATTAAATTACGAATTCTGAAATTAATCAATAATTACGCGCAAGATCAAATAAGGTCTACCGAAATAGGAGGTCCGAGGAATACACGTAGCTCAAATTATTAGCTTTCATTAACTTTAACTAATTTTATTAAACTAACGCTTATTTTAAGCGTAAATAAATTATAGGTACCACTTGGTATATCAGCTTTTCAGGTTCTTCCGTAGAATAACAGCAATAAGGCTTCACTAACGTAATCCAATGGAATCCTCTAAATTTGAGGCTACTGCTGCTGGCTCAGTAGCCTTCATACTTGCTAGCTTACAACGCTCTACTTAAATACCCTATCTACTTTGCATATCCCGTTCACTTTTTGGAGTTGATTGGAAATATACGCGAATTTATAATCCCCAAAAAGACGCCTAAGAATATTAGTGGAGAGGTTCCGTACAGATTCGTCACACACTGTTATCCATAAAATTATTCCGAAGGCTTTGAAGTACAATAAAAGGACCTTGGCAGTGTTTGCGAAGGATTGACTTATTTCAGAGGATTTGCTTATTTATTCCTTTTCTCCCCTCCCCTCCCCCAAAGATACATCACATTGGGGCGCCTACGTGGTAAACGGTGGCATTCGAGAGTGAATCGCGTAACTTTTAATCGGCAGTTAAGGAATTAATTATAAACCGTACAAATTATCAAGATAAGTGTCAATACAAAACCATGGGGTCACCGATAATTATCAAATTTGTTCTTAACTTAGTATTGTTAAATTAATAATAAAATACATTGCACAGTACTGATACATTTATAAGTGTATTATATCTGTGTAAATGTGTATTTTATTTTTATTATATCAGAAAGTATTTCGTTTGTTTACTTTCAGTAAATTAATTTTTTTAAAAGTCTTTTGTTTTCGACTTTTCAATATGCTCGCGCCTCCCTCGAAGAGTTATCACGCCCCCCAAGGGGGGCGCGCCACACAGTATGAGAAACGCTGTTGTACTGCACTTATATGCATTATTTTCTTGAGAGTACAACAGAAAATAAACAGCTCAAATACCCTTCAAAGGAAAAGTACGTACTTTATGAAGGCATACAGCATTTACTACTTAAAAATGAAAATTGATGAATACATAGTATACAATAATTTAACTGAACAGACACACCTCAGAAAATACAGTCGGACCTCTATATAACGAAGTCACTAAATACAGAAAAAAAGTTCAATATAGGGAAAATTCGTTATATAGAGGTTTATCTCTGTCAATTTTCTTTATAAACCACATAAAACAAATTTTAAATTCAAAAACATTATATATAAAAAAAAAGTAATTATTCACACCTTTTTGTAAATTAATATATATTTAATTTATATATATCTTACCTATGTATATATATATATATATATATATATATATATATATATATATATATATATATATATATGGGAGACAACAAGGGGTCCAAGACATTTGTCTTTCTTTAGATTTATTGAAACTTAACAAAAATTATAATTAAAAAAAGAAAGGTAGCTATTCTACAATTAGATTTCCATGATGTGACGACGGGAACGCCTGCTCGCGCACCTCAGTCTCTCTCCGCTCTTTTCTCAATGGTCAAAGTTTTTGTTTCACTTTGGATCAGTTGCGCCTGCGCGCGAAGATTGCGTGCTTTGTTAGAGATTCAATTGGATGACGACTCCACAACCGATTCCACAACGGCCAGCCTGACCGTACGCTGTCCGCAGCGGTACTTATTCCTTTTTTTCATGGAGACCAGAGGAGAATCTGAAACATACAAAAAAGACGGAACAGACAAGGATTATACAACAAATACACAAAGATTTAACGTATCATAATTTTGCTGAACTAGACAGTTTCTCCCCACATCTTCATGTGGTCTGCTGCTGTGGATGTAGTATTGGCTCAATATCATTCAACGATATTGGAGGTTCTGGAAGAACAGAGAGAACAATTTCCCCATCATGTGAAGGCACCTCTTCGACATCCGGAAGGTTCAACAGGGAAACATTGTGTATCACAGGCATGGCATGATTCTGAGATGACGATAGTACGGTAGGAAAACCAGAATTGGTAACCACAACGGTGTTGTAGGTTTCTAAAACAGAGGACGACGTGTACGTTACCGACGGAAAGTTACGCTGCTTCTCAGTTTCTGACATGCCACTCTCGGGCCCAAACCCGTTGATTTGCGGAATGTGGTTCTGATGAACAGAATCATTTATTTTGCTATCTTGGTCTTTATCAGTTCCATCAGGCATAAGAACGCCCTTTTTAATAAGCTCTTCTTTGGTTGAACGCATCGATATTTTCCTCTCTAGAGTTCTGGACGTCTGTTCAAAACGATCGTTCTTTTTCTTCCGTTTCCACTTCCAGGGCTTGAAGAGTCTCCGGAGCATCGCGAACCGACTATGTTTACTCTCCATAGGTGAAGGGGTGGGCGACCGGGAGTTGGAGCCCACGGAACTCGTTTTCATGGCACCATTGACTTTCTTACACAATACTATAGGTGAACAATAATCAGAACAAATTTATCTTATAATACCCTGTTGTAACCAATCATCAATTTGATCGTTTACCTGTAATTTCTCAGAACAAGATAAACGTCTGGCTCTCTGACATACAGGGATATCATCTTTCAATATAATACACATTTTTAACTTAGTACTCTTAATTTTATTAGGTTTATAATTCTTAATTAGAGAACTAAAATCATTTCTAATATTAAAGTTTTTAACATGTGACAAATCATAACTAGAGTTTTCTATCACATTTGCAACATTATAAAAAGAAAAAGCACCTAAAAGAGGATTCACTTTCATTCAATAAAACATCGCTCTTTGCGTGGCCTATTTTCTTTATTTCAGTATATACACTGGGATGTATAATAAATTCTTCGGTCAAGGTCGGTGTTATTGCCGTTCGAACACTTAAACAGGGAGAGTGCTGAGTAAGAGAAATATTTATGGGTGTAAATTCTACCATACGCCTTTCGTTAAAACACGAGCTTAATGTTATCCTTCCTTCGGAAGGTTTGTTCACTCTAATTAGTGAGGAATTTAGAACTGGGATCTGGCAACCTGAATCAATCAAGGCTGTTACGGGCTGATTTTCTACAAAAATGTTTACGTATTGGAGCTGTTGTGCGAACTCATCATTTTTTTGTTTTTCGCTCTTGACTTTCAAACTATTCGGATTTTTTCTATTATGGATGTGGCCGTTAGATTCTTTAGGCTTAAAACGCCTCTCACAATCTCTTACGTAATGAGATGAATCACCGCATATATATATATATATATATATATATGTAGCAATTGTTATTTTGTCTTTCAAGATTTTGGGGATAGTTATCTTTAATCTTTGGTTATCTCTAATCTAATAGTTTCGTGGTCTATTTTTAAAGGAGTCTTCGGTATATCCACAAGCAATAGGAGTTTCCTTACGTGATCCGCTTCTAAATGAAATATAAATATCGCACTCTTTAGCTAAATCAATAGGCCTAAACCAATCTTCCGCTTCTCGAATGCCAATATGAGTTGCGGTTTCCTTATTTAAAGTTTCAAATAATTTATCAGAAATTAAAAGATCACATAGAGATTCAAAGGAATTAACTTTTCTTAACGAACAATAATATTGGAAGTTTGCCGTCAATCTTGCAGCAAATTGGATGTATGTCTCGCCTGATGATTTTACAGCATTTTAAAATGAGTTTAAACACTCGCGAGGGGTTACTTGGAATTCTCTGAGTACTATAGATTTTAGTTTTTCATAGTCATTTAATTCCTCCTTTTTAATATACAATAAGACATTATGAGCTCTTTCGCCCAGAAGGTTTATTAAAATTTCAGATTTATATTCGTCATTTATTTTCTTGGTTAAAAATGCGCGTTCTAATGATTGGGAAGAACAGATTAAAATTTTCAGATCTGGTGGGAACAGGAAGAGATAAAGTTTTTAATGCTTTTGATCATATTTTCTATGTTTGTTTTTTTTCGAACTGTTTTTGCTCTTCGACTTTAGCTGCAGGATTTAAACTTAATGCTTTATTTTTAGCCGTTTGAAGTTCGACTTCTTTTTCTAACTGTGCTAACTGTAGTTTTGCGAGCTCAATTTTCTGTTTTTCTAAAGTTGCCTCTCTTTCGTTTCGCGATACCCTCTCATCTATACATTTTTTAATTAAAGTTTTAACGAAATCTGCATCACTCTCAAATGTACTACTCTTCTCAATTTTAGTCTTTAGTTTAGCTATGGTATCCATACTCTCCACAGTACCGTCTAGATCATCAACAACTCTTATGAGATCCTCTTTAAGAGCGTTTTTATACATTTTAGAAGAAATATGGAAATATCCTACCTTTTTTTTTCTAGCTCCCTTGTTGCTCGCACGTACGATGTATCCAATATATAATTGAAGAAATACACTGATTCTCTTCCACGCTGAAGAACACAGATCTCACAACCTCTTCGCAGGTTATATCGTTAGACGAAAAATAGTTCTTGAAATTCTTTAAATTGACACCTCTTCGCAGGTGTTAAATCAATAGTTCCAACCTCTACACAGGCGGAATATTCACGCTGGGTTCGAATGAAAAATTCAACCTCTACACAGGTTGAGCGAAGCTTCCAGAAAATGGCGGCGCGTCTCCTCCACGAACGCTTCTTTTGTTCACGTTTTCCAAACTTTGATCAAAATCGAAATTTTATCTATCCCGGCCGAGCCCCCATAATTTGTAGGAGACAACAAGGGGTCCAAGACATTTGTCTTTCTTTAGATTTATTGAAACTTAACAAAAATTAATTAAAAAAAGAAAGGTAGCTATTCTACAATTCGATTTCCATGATGTGACGACGGGAACGCCTGCTCGCGCACCTCAGTCTCTCTCCGCTCTTTTCTCAATGGTCAAAGTTTTTGTTTCACTTTGGATCAGTAACAAGTTCGCCTGCGCGCGAAGACTGCGTGCTTTGTTGAGCAATTCAATTGGATGACGACTCCACAACCGATTCCACACACACACACACACACACACACACACACATATATATATATATATATATATATATATATATATATATATACAGTGTAGCACACAAGGGGGTTCCCTGGGGTCCGGACCCCCAATGTCCTAAATTTTTTTCCTGATTGATTATAATTCTAAGTATATAGTACGTAAAATTTAATTAATTACTTGCTATTAATGATTAATTTTATTAATTAATGCTAATTATTTATTCAAAAACTAGTTTTTTACTGTGTTTTGTCCCCGAAAATCGACAAAATCAAAAGGAGCATGATACAAGAATGGCGAACTTTCGACCCCGGACACCCCCTTGAAAAATTCCTGTGTGTGCCACCGTATATATATATATAAAGAAGAACTGCAAGAAAAGTTTTTTGACGCCTTTATCCACTTCCTGAAGAATTAGTTTTTTTTCTTTGATGCCCAAGCACTTACGTTTCGACATTTTCGAGTTACAAGAAATGAAGTTACCATTAGGACTGATCATTACTACAAATGAACGGAGACTAGTTCAAGGACATGAGACTCCACTGAGGATGAAAGGAGATATCGAAGATGTTTCCAGTGAACTGGACAATGGAGGTTAAAGATTGCACTTCTTAGATGAAATGCCCAGAATTATATTGCTCTCGAAGAGTTAGGCACCTAATCAAACCAGTTCGAGATTTATGACCACTATAAAATGTGCTAAAAGAGAGAATAACTCGAAATGTCTAGAAATACTTCAAAACTATGGAGAAAAAAATGAATCACAAAAGAAAAAGTTCGTTATATAGAAAATGCTCTTCGCTATTGGGAGGTTAATTTACGAATAAAATCGGGAAATGTTCTTGGTTCCAGGAAAAAGTTCGCTATATTATTTATATTTTTATGAAGATTCAGTTAAAAAAATCAACGAGTGTTATGGAATATGGATTATACTTTTTTAAAATTCTAGGTACTACTTTTAGCGAAATTCCTTCTGATTTTAGCTATTTTTAGCTACTTTTCAGTCGTATCTAAGGCTATTGAAGGTGAGAAATGGCAATCATGGTAAATTGGCAGTATAACAGTTCGGTTCAAAACTTTTTACTTTTCACATTAATAAAATAAAAATTTTCTCATTATTATTATTTAAATATATTTCCCTTTTTTAAAACTTCATATTAGTGGCCCAACAAATATAAAACTACTTATTTAAAAGGCCTATGAAGTTCTAAAGTTTGGCCACCGCTGGTCTATACTACAGTGCATGAGTGCATTTTTAATTATCTCGAAGAGCCATAGAAGAAGTAACCAAAATTAATGCAAATGTAATGCCGGAAACAGAAAGAAATTGCAATATCAGAGCGACATCTTCATTATCTTTTATTCTTTCGAATGTATTGCTTTGCATTTTAGTGAACATTATGATCTAGGAAGGTAATTAAGAACATCTTTTGGGATTAAACTACATTTACAAATTCAAAATGATTGCAGGCACATAGAAACTTAAGCGATTTGAAGGATACTTTTGAGTGAGTCAAGAACTTTATTTTTTTGTTACCATGATGTAAATAATCATATTCAAATTCAGAACAACTATTTTCATTTTTGTTACATTGAACTTAGGCTAAGTTGCTTTTTGAGCACAATCAGCATAGTTCTGAATAAGACTATTGGTGGGATGGAAACACTTTTTCACTCACCGTAGTTAAATTATTTCTCAAAATATCAAAAAGTTGCTTTCTTATTTATTTATAAGTGTTTATGATTGTTTTAGTGCTTCCTTATGATGTTTTTTCGGAAAGTTCTTTAGGTAAAAAATTATTTCTCATTTTTGTGTTATTTCCCATCTTCATTAAAAGTTCATTTTTTAATTTCATTAAGATTACACAAACTCAAGCGCTTTATGAATTAAATTAAAAAAAGGGAAATGAAAATTTAAAAACTCATAAAAGCAAACTCATGCTGTGGTAGAGCCTTAAGTTTACGTATCCCGTGTAACGAAAAAAGAACTATAGAATCTGGTCTCGGTGGGAAAGATGCGTTTACGCTGGTGTTTTCAAACATCAATGTTTTTAGATGTGGTTAATGTGAACTGTTTGATGTCATAGCAGTAACTGCAAGGTGCTATATTTTCTAAATATAGCGCTACAGGTTATATTTTTTTCTGGTTATAGTTTTTATCCAAATGTTTGGAAGCTTATTTGATGATGAAAGGACGGCTGGTGTGATGACTAGTGTGCACACATTGCCAATACCGATGCCTCCAAACCGGCGTCTTCCTTGTGGACTCAGTGGCATTGAAAATCAAGGAGCTACCTGTTACCTGAACTCGCTATTACAGACATTGTTGTATACTCCTGAATTCAGAGGTATAAAGAAAATCTTTAACATAAGTATGAAGTTCACGCATACTTTTCCTACGATGGTTGTAGACAGTGTATATATCACATCTTTGTATTACTGAATCTGAGCAAAATGTAATTGATTAATGGGAAGTATTGATTAAAATGCAATTTTGCTGCTATTTACTCGTAATATCACAATGTATGCTGCATGAAAGCAATTCAGTAATAACGTGATAGTGTATTTAATCAGGTTAACACACTTCGAAACTACCATGTGCGATGTCAGATTTCTGTAGTGACAGTTGATTTATTTTGAATTTTTAAAAATGATGAAAAGTTGCATAATATGTGATATTTAAGGATATTTAATGTCATTTTTAAAATTAACCTCTGCTGATATAAAAAGAATTAAGGTAGGAAATAATATGTTATCTCTTGAATAAATCATTAAAATTAAAAATGTGCAACAAGTAAAATTATATGTAAAAGATCAATTTGGAATGATTGATGTTCAAGTTTATTAAAATTGTTTGTATATGCTCAATTGCTAATGTATATTTATGTGCATGCACTAGTTGTAATGCATATTTAGTGTTGTAATACATATTTAGAATTTGAATTCTTAAAATAGAGTGAAAAGGCTTTCTTCAGATATGTTTTGTAAAGCATTCTTTTCCATTGAATGTAATTGATCCAATTAAAGTAAAAAATGAATAAATGTTATGAATGTTTAAAACATTTTTCATTTTATTATTTTTCAAAATATTTTTTTATAATCTTGAAAAAAATTGTGAGAATTAAATGATAGTTTTAAAAGAAGTTTTATGTTATTTAACTTTCATACTATAAAATATAATAATTTTTGAAATTCTCATTTTGAGTAGAACATGTGTATTTAAGATCTTTAAATCTAAATTATTTCGAACATGTGTATTTAAGATCTTTAAATCTAAATTATATTCCCATGAAAATATTACTCTCTTTATTTTTTAGTTTGTTTTTAATTAATGTGTAATAAGGAAATAATGTAGTTTCAAAGTGCATTTAAACTAAATTATTTTAAACCTTATTGAAATTATTAAATGCGCTGCTCAAATTTGATATATCAAAGTTATTGTCTCAAAATGGTATGTTTAGTAATTATATTTCATGGTTTATGCTCAGTTATAGTATTATATTGTAATATTTTATATATATGTCCTACTTTATTTTCACAAAATTGTTATTTTTTCCAGAGGGTCTTTTTTTATTGTCGGATGCTGAACTTGGCTCGTTAGAAAACAGAGAAAAGGGCAAAATTAGAATAATTCCTCTTCAACTTCAAAGACTTTTTGCTAGGCTGCTTTTAGTAGATCAGCAAGCTGCATCTACGACTGAGTTAACTGATAGCTTTGGTTGGAGCAACAATGAGGTAATTATAGATCAAAATGAAAAAGGTGCCTTATATTATTTTTGGCACTTTTTTCCATTCAGAAAGACAGATTTTTGACTATATTAAATAGAATTATTCTTAAATTGCTATAATTTTAACTATTTTTGAATAATGATGAACTAAATATTTGTCTTTAAATCCTTCCCCTGTTTTGATTTTATGGCCACTTCTATTATGGAGAAGTATGTATAATTTTTTTTATATTGTGTGAAAAAAATGCCATTTCTTTCTTGTTAATGTATTTGAAAAAAGTGTTAAGCAGATTACGGAACTTATATACATATGCATTTACATATAATATTATTATATGATATGATGTTAAATATATATTATGTATTAGTTAAATATATACATGTTTCTTATGTCTAATTAGTAGGTTCTATTCTAATGTGAAAGTTTTTTCTATTTTATTCTTAATCTTACTCTTAAAAAACTTTGATTATGTATACATGTACAATATTTATTGTAATAAAATTCTCAATATTTATTCTGCTACGATTTTGCTGAAATTTGTCCCTGTCTATTCAAATTTTTCTAAATCATCTTCTGTGTACTTTGCATTGTTTATGAATGAATATATAGTAAATGTATGATAACTGTTTAATTGAAGTAACATGATCATCTGTGAAAAATATATTGCAAATGAATTATTGAAATATTTTTCAGGTATGTGTGTGGAGACTCCTCCCCCTACCCCCCATATTTTTGTAACATTTTATTTTTCCTCAAATTTTTGTATATTTTTTAATCAATATTCTCTCCCTTTATTTTTAATCTGACATTTCCTTTATTGCTATTTAATAAGCACTGATTATGTATTTATATACTGCCAAATTTTTATATATGTTAAGAAATATAATTATAAACATCTTAATATATATTTATATAAAAATGTCATCAGATTTAAGTCTTATTTTTATTTAAACAGTATTTTTCTATTATGTACAGAAATTATAATGGAAATATATGGAAACAAATTATAGGTCTACTCAAAGCTAGGTCTGTTAGCAATAATTTAGTTAATTTATTCATTTTTATGAAAACCAATATATTAATAATAATTTTTATCTATATAGATATATTTATGATTTAAGAATTTTTTTGTTGCTAAAAATAGTGAGTTTA
Organism: Trichonephila clavipes; assembly: GCA_019973935.1. Classification (NCBI taxonomy): domain Eukaryota; kingdom Metazoa; phylum Arthropoda; class Arachnida; order Araneae; family Nephilidae; genus Trichonephila; species Trichonephila clavipes. Next base: position 229,496 of record BMAU01019526.1, on the reverse strand, counting down.
CACATATTTACTTTTTATCCTAATTACTTAAACCTTATTAAAAATAACAATAACCAACAACCTTAAATTTCCTTCATACAACTTCACATATAAAAAAAGAAATATATTTGATAAAAGGGTAGTTTTAATTTTAATATTATTAAATTACCATTTTGGAACAGTAATATCCATATCTCAGTTTATACGATTAATAATTTGTGGTGTTAACAGTCATTTACTTCTTCAGTCAAATTAATTTTCCAAAAAAAAAAAAAAAAAAAGTAGGGACCAATAAAATAGTATAAAGGGATAAAAATGTTTATAAACATTTATCCTAATTAACTTAAACCTTATTAAAAATAACAATAACCAAAAACCTCAAATTTTCTTGATACAACTTCACATGTTATAAGTAGAAATTATATATAAATAGAAATAATTTTGATAAAAGGGATATTTTTAATTTTAATATTATATTACCTTTTTGGAAAAGTAATAGCCATATCTCAGTTTATAAATAAAAAAAAATTAAATAAATAAAAAAAGCACTCTGAATTTGAGGAAAAAAATTAAGAAATTAAAGGAAAGTTCCATAATATTTCTATTAATAGAGTTATGGTTATTACTAACCCAAAAAGGTGCTATAATAATAAATTTAAACATCTCTTTAATCAAAAGTTTGACTTCTTAATTTACTATCCATAATATGTATAGTTGTGTCTAGGACAATGTGTAGTGAGTTTGTTTATTGTCATTTTTAATAACGTTTAAGTAATTAGAATTAAAGAAATCTTCCATGTAAACTCACTATTTTTGCCAAAAAATTCTGAAGTCATCAAAATATCTATATAGATAAAAATTATTATTAATAAAAAAATAGTTTTCACAAAAATGTAATTATAAATTTAATAAAAACTGTCTTTGTAGGTTTATCTTCTGGTGAGCCTTTAATTTGTTTATATATGCTTTCTTAAAATTTCTAACTTATAAATTAGTAGTATATGATCTTGAAATAAAGTAAAATTTGAATCAATATTCACTAAAAATTAATTTTTATTCCAATTATTTGAACCTGATTAAAGCTAACAATAACCAACTTACTACAGATTACCTAGATAAAATTTAGCATATTGTGGATTATAAATTAGATAGCAATATATTTGATGAAAAAGGTATGTTTAACTTTTGTATGAAAATTCCTTTTTGGAACAGTAATATTCATATCTCAGTTTATAAGAATATTATTTTTAATAATTTGTGGTGTTAAAACAGCCATTTACTTCAGTCAAATTAATTTTCCAAAAGCAAAAAAAATAGGGACCAGTAGAATAGTATAAAGGAATAAAAATGTTTAGAAACATTTATCCTAGTTACTTAAACCTAATTAAAAACAACAATAACCAACAACCTCAAACTTCCTTGATACAACTTCACATATTATAACTCGAAATTATATATAAATAGAAATATTTTTGTTAAAAGGGATGTTTTTAATTTTAATATTATTAAATTACTTTTTTGAACAGTAATAGCCATATCTCAGTTTATAAGATTAATAATTTGTGGTGTTAACAGCCATTTACTTCATCAGTCAATTTAATTGTCCAAAAACACAAAACCAAAATGGGGACCAATAGAATAGTATAAAGGGATAAAAATGTTTATAAACATTTATCCGAATTACTTAAACCTTATTAAAAATTGTAACCCAAAACCTCAAATTTCCTTGATACAACTTCACATATTATAAGTCGAAAGTATGTATAAATAGAAATATTTTTGATTAAAGGGATATTTTTAATTTTAATATCAAATTACCTTTTTGGAACAGTAATAGCCATATCTCAGTTTATAAATGAAAAAACCAAAGTAAAAACAGCACTCTAAATTTGAGGAAAAAAATAACAAATTTAAGGAAAATTCCATAAAATTTCTATTAATAGAGTTATGGTTATTACTAACCCAAAAAGGTGCTATAATAATAAATTTAAACATATGTTTTATCAAAAGTTTGACTGCTTAATTTATTATCCATAATATATATAGTTGTGTCTTGGATAATGTGTAGTGAGTTGGTTTATTGTTATTTTTAATAAGGTTTAAGTAATTGGAATTAAAGAAATCTTCCATGTAAACTCACTATTTTTGCCAAAAAATGTTGAAGTCATCAAAATATCTATATAGATAAAAATTATTATTAATAATAAAATAGTTTTCACAAAAATGTAATTATAGATTTAATAAAAACTGTCTTTGTAGGTCTATCTTCTGGTGAGCCTTTAATTTGTTTATATATGCTTTCTTAAAATTTCTGACTTATAAATTAGTAGTATAATATAATCTTGAAATAAAGTAAAATTTGAATCAATATTCACTAAAAATTAATTTTTATTCCAATTATTTGAACCTGATTAAAGCTAGCAATAACCAACTTACTACAGATTACCTAGATGAAATTTAGCATATTGTGGATTATAAATTATAAAGTAATATATTTGATGAAAAAGATATGTTTAACAATTAAACCTTATTAAAAATAACAATAAACAAACTCACTCCACATTAACATAGACACAACTATACATATTATGGATAATAAATAAGGCAGTCAAACTTTTGATAAAAGAGATGTTTAAATTTATTATTATAGCACCTTTTGGGGTTAGTAATAACCATAACTCTATTAATAGAAATCTTATAGTACTTTCCTTTAATTTGTTAATTTTTTTCCTCAAATTTAGAGTGCTTTTTTTATTTTGTTTTTTTTTATTTATAAACTGTGAACTGATATTACTGTTCCAAAAACGTAATCTAGTATTAAAACTAAAAATATCACTTTTATCAAAAATATTTCTATTTATATATAATTTCAAGTTATAATATGTGAAGTTGTGTCAAGGAAATTTGAGGTTGTTGGTCATTGTTGTTTTTAATTAGGTTATAGTAAATAGGATAAAAATTGGGATAAATGTTTACAAACATTTTTATTCCTTTATACTATTCTATTGGTCCATATTTTTTTGTTTTTTGGAAAATTAATTTGACTGAAGAAGTAAATGGCTGTTAAGACCACAAATTATTAAAAATAATATTCTTATAATTTGAGGTGTGGATATTACTGTTCCAAAAAGGACTTCTCATAATTAGAATTAAAGTAATTTTCCATGTAAACTTACTATTTTTGCCAAAAAATTCTGAAGTCATCAAAATATCTATATAAATAACAATTACTATTAATATTAAAATAGTTTTCACAAAAATGTAATTATAAGTTTAATAAAAACTGTCTTTGTAGGTCTATCTTCTGGTGAGCCTTTAATTTGTTTATATATGCTTTCTTAAAATATCTAACTTATAAATTAGTAGTATAATATAATCTTGAAATAAAGTAAAATTTGAATCAATATTCACTAAAAATTAATTTTTATTCCAATTATTTGAACCTGATTAAAGCTAACAATAACCAACTTACTACAGATTACCCAGATGAAATTTAGGATATTGTGGATTATAAATTAGAAAGCAATATATTTGATGAAAAAAGTATGTTTAACTTTTGTATGAAAATTCCTTTTTGGAACAGTAATATCCATATCTCAGTTTATAAGAATATTATTTTTAATAATTTGTGGTGTTAAAACAGCCATTTAGTTCTTCAGTCAAATTAATTTTCCAAAAGCAAAAAACCAGTAGAATATTATAAAGGAATAAAAATGTTTATAAACATTTATCCTAGGGAACCTAATTAAAAACAATAACCAACAACCTAAACTTCCTTGTATAATATTATAACTCAAATTATAAAAATAGAAATGTTTTTGATAAAAGGGATGTTTTTAATTTTAATATTATTAAATTACCTTTTTGAACAGTAATAGCCATATCTCAGTTTATAAGATTAATAATTTGTGGTGTTAACAGCCATTTACTTCATCAGTCAATTTAATTGTCCAAAAACACGCAAACCAAAATGGGGACCAATAGAATAGTATAAAGGGATAAAAATGTTTATAAACATTTATCCGAATTACTTAAACCTTATTAAAATTGTAACTTTTCCTTGATACAACTTCACATATTATAACTCGAAATTATGTATAAATAGAAATATTTTTGATAAAAGGGGTGTTTTTAATTTTAATATCAAATTACCTTTTTGGAACAGTAATAGCCATATCTCAGTTTATAAATAAATAAAAAAAAAAAAAAAAAAAAGCATTCTGAATTTGAGGAAAAAAATTAACAAATTAAAGGAAAGTTCCATAATATTTCTATTAATAGAGTTATGGGTATTACTAACCCAAAAAGGTGCTATAATAAATTTAAACATCTGTTTTATCAAAAGTTTGACTGCTTAATTTATTATCCATAATATGTATAGTTGTGTCTTGGATAATGTGTAGTGAGTTGGTTTATTGTTATTTTTAATAAGGGTTAATTAATTAGAATTAAAGAAATCTTTCCATGTAAACTCACTATTTTTGCCAAAAAATGTTGAAGTCATCAAAATAACTATATAGATAAAAATTACTATTAAAATAAAATAGTTTTCACAAAAATGTAATTATAAATTTAATAAAAACTGTTTTTGTAGGTCTATCTTCTGGTGAGCTTTTAATTTGTTTATATGTGTTTTCTTAAAATTTCTGACTTATAAATTAGTAGTATAATATAATCTTGAAATAAAGTAAAATTTGAATCAATATTCACTAAAAATTAATTTTCATTCCAATTATTCGAACCTGATTTAAGCTAACAATAACCAACTTACTACAGATTACATAGATAAAATTTAGCATATTATGGATTATAAATTATAAAGCAATATATTTGATGAAAAAGATATGTTGTGAACTTTTGTATGAAAATTCCTTTTTGGAACGGCAATATTCATCTGCATTTATAGAAATATTATTTTTTAATTATATAATGTTATTCCTTTGATACGAGTTTTTTTTAACCTACATTATATCAATTAATTTCTCTTCCTCATAGTATATCACACAATCAATTAACTTTTTGAATGTTTTTTTCGTATATTGGTGGCATTTTAATTTTCTATGCATTCATTTTTTGATGTATATTTTTTTAAATACAATTTTCTGTTGTTTTCTTTGAAGTTTATTTACGAAGAATTTTTTCCTTATCCTATGCTTGCCATTGTTTTCCTTGTTTATAAAGTGTATGGCATACTACTTTTTGTAACTTTTGGTTATTAACAATAATATTTTTACAAATTAATTTTAGTATTTTTAAAATTTTGTGCAAATTTCTAAGTTACTAGATTATAGTTTTATACTATATAGATTATGTGATTTTACATTTTTTGGAATTAATTTTGGTTTTTACACACAAAAAAACTATATTTTCTCTTATTTCAATTTTGAAATATTAGTCTGAAGCCTAAGGTTCTATTATATTGTACTTGAACTTATTTATGATATGTATATGTATCCGGAATTTGCAATCAAGCTGTATGAAACTTACACAAACATTGGCAATATACTAGAAAAACTTGTGATTGTGAGATTTGAAGTATAAATATTAAATATTCAATAAAATATAAACTTTAAAAAATATTTTTTTCATTGTGCATCAGGGGTATAGCTACTGTTGTATCCATATTTTAGGTCCCCCAAACTACAGGAGCCCCAACTTATGTCAGCAGAAAAACACAAAATATTACTATAGCAGAGCTCCCATTTCCAAAAAAGGGCCCACAAAGAATTTTTATACAGGGCACACTTAGGACTTGCTACGCTAGTGTTGTGCTTATGCAGATATATCACTATTTTCTTTCATAATTTTGTATCCAATAATATAGGACAATATATATTTAAAAAGTCCAATTTAATATACAATGAAAATTCAGAAAGGCAGTGTACTTTTTTTCTGATACTGTTTGAAAAGTAGTTGGATAATAAAAGATTTTCTGACAAGTATGAGTTTTAATCATGATGCTGGATGGTTAAATTTATAGTTACATTTGTTTTGCTTTTTTTTAAAATACACAAATATCTTTATAAAGTATGTAAATGACATCAAATTACAAAATCTTAGCCACATAAAACAAATATTCATATATACCACCCTTGATTTAGTCATAAGTTTAAATTTTATAATTTAAATGCTGTGTTCCATTTGAGTTTGCTCTTTTTCTACTAGAATATCTCATTTTCTGAAATAATAAATTTTCATAATTTGTTTGTGTTCCATTAAGTTTAATTTTCTGCTAGTAATTTAACTGTATTATATATATATATATAATGTGTGTGTGTATAAGTGTAGGCTACAACTTTATTTGCTTCTATAGGGAAAAAGAATGACATTATTATAGAAGCAAATAATAATTTAGCCTTTTCAGTGGTAAAAAAAATCATCTCCCTCTGCTCCTTGTACTAGAGTATGTGACTGCATATTTATCTTTAGAAGATTTACTACATTGTGCTTTACTTTTTCCATGACCTTTAAATATTGTAAAGGTCTTCAATAATAATGTGATAAATTTTAGGCCAATTTTTAACATATTTCAACTTTTCTGTTCCTTTTTGTTTGAAAATGTGTTAATGTTATAAATTAGTGATAATTAAAAATTATTGTTTTGCAAACTGTTTTAATTTGATATTCTCCTGGAGTGTTTATTATTAATTCAAAAAAGTAATTACCTGTTCTAAATCTTTTACTGCTGAAGATTCTCTTTTTATAATTCTGTTATTAAGAACCTATACTTTTTTAAAAAAATTTATATTATTTCATGATGAGCTTCATTCACTTATTTTAATTAAATTTTTAATTTTTCAGGAACTCCAACAGCATGATGTGCAAGAGCTTAATCGAATTTTATTTAGTGCAATTGATTCGTCCCTTGTTGGTACATCAGGTAAAGATTTAATTTCACAGCTTTATCATGGATCAACAATCACTGAGGTAATTTGGAATCATGACATTATTTTTCTTATAAATTAACATTTCTATCTTTAAAAGTGAAAGAAAAAATTCTTTACAACTTTGATAGTAAACATCTTCAGTAAGAATGAAATTTATATTAATTTGATTAAAGATGTTTTTAAAGAATTAAAGATATTTTATATCTGTTATGTTGATATATCATACTTGCCAGTATATATTAACAAAAATGTCCTGATAGACAGATGTTTTATTTATATGGTTATTTTATGTTTGATAAATTTGAAGTAGTGCAACAGATAATATTTATATATGGCAAGATAAAATTTTAATCATGAAGTTTTGTTTTATTTAATAAATTCATTTCTTATTTTATTTTGTTCTTGGACAAATGCTTTCACTGTCTTTCCTTTTTAAGATTTCTTACATTGAGCAAGGAATATAGACCATTCATATTTTGCTTCAATGGTGTTAGCTTCACCCTACTGCTTATTCATAATTGTTATGTTTATTTATGCTAAAAAATAGTGTACATTGAATACAGTGTTTTTGCTTTTTAAATAGGATTCTAATATCTCATTTATTTATTTTTTACCATTTTGTAAATAAGTTCAAAAAATACTTTAATCTTTATCACAACTATATTTCATTACAACTGAAATCTTTCATTCAAAATATTCTCATGTATGTCTTATTTTTCTTTGTTATTTTTTCTTTAGATTGTCTGTCAAATTTGTGGAAAAATCAGTGAAAGAGAAGTAAGTAAAACAAATTAATTTCAAAATGGTGTCATAGTCTTGCTGTGTTAGTTTTACTTTCCACTTAGTTAAAAAGGTCTTATCTTATTCTGTAATATGTATAAAAAACGAGATGTTCCTTTATAAAAAGTTTTTTGATAGATTCTTGAAATATAATTCATATTGTAAACTTATTTCAACTTAGTTTCAGAGTAGCATTAAATATAAATCTAGTGCTTGATATAAATATTTAACATTCAATCATATACCTGAAAATTAATTATAAAAATCTAAAACTTTTTTATTTTTTAGTTCTGTTACATTAATTTAAAAAATTATGTATAATATGGAAGTAAAATAATGCATTTAAACTTTCATTTTAAGAATTATTTCTGCTTTAATAAAATATGTTTAATTGCATATTATCTCCTATGTCTAATTATCTTATTTGATATTTTCTTTTCTTTTAGGAAGATTTTTTGGACTTAAATGTTATTGTAGCTGGTTACAATAACCTCCAAGACAGTCTGAATGCCACATTCCTACAAACTGAAATCATGAAAGGCAAAAACCAATACCGTTGCAGTACTTGTTGCAATCTAGTAGATGCTAAAAAAGTAAATATGTTATTTTCATTAATATTTTCTATTTAAGAGTATTACATGAATTATGTTGATTAATTCCTTTTGTATATATTTTGTAAACACACAAAGAGATCATTATTGCATGAATTATGAATATGTATATGAAATACTTATGTAATAATTCTGTTGAGTGGTAAAAATAATTGTAAGACGTGCTGAGTGAATGTTATTACTGTAGCCAATCAAAAGATAGGGTGTGGCCTCTGGTGAGTGATTTCTGTATGTTGATGCATTTTCTATGATGGAATTGACGAGGCAGCCTTGTAAATTTGTAAATCCAATTTATTGAATATCTTGAAACACCTAGGCATATTAATTGCATTGAGCACAGACGACACGACACAAAGAAACTACAACACGCAACACAAAGCAGCCGGCTACATGACTACAGATAAACGAGCGAAGAGAGCCGGGATTTCCGGAGACATCGGTTTTTATACCTGACGGTGAAGACCGCGTGACATTTATGTAATAAGAACTCTAATTGGGGGATTACAATGGGCGGAAAAGGATTTATGATGTAATAATATTAGTCGATTGCGATTAAGATCAGGGTGTTGGTTTTAAACCAAATAATTAAAAGATTATTTGAATATTATTAAAAAGAGTTAATTAAAAGGATGCTAGGGGGAATTATTACATATATATATATATATATACACAGTGGTGTATAAATGTGTATACACACACAGTAGTGGCCAAAATTGTAGACACTTTTGAAAATTCTTAAGTTATTAAAATTTATATGCTTATAGAAAATGTTGCATTCAACAAAATGCAAAGTCTTTTATGTCATTTTAAAGAGTATTTAATTCTGAATTCAATATAAAAAAACACAATTCAAATATTTGCAATGCAAAAAAGTGATGCTGCAATAACGATCGATATACATTAGATACTGATGACAACAGTGTGTTCATCAGTACTTAGTGGAGTAGTCTTTATTTTTTATTACAGCTTCCCATCGAGGCTTCATTAAGCTGAAAATAGTTTTAAGCTCTTCCTTCGCTATTACATCATGCCAGGAAACACTTAGAGCCTCAATTAATTCCTTTTTATTTCATGGGTACCTTATTCAGGCAAGTATTTTCAAACAGGTCCGTAAGTTTTTGGTAGAATTGAGGTCAGGACTGTTTTCTGGCTAGGACAATATTGATATTTAATCAAGAAGCAATGACATCAATTAAGAAAGTAGATTGGGCACCTAGAAAGAGATGTGTGACAAGAAAGTGTCATTTTCTATATTAAAAATGCAATGCTGGTGTGGGGTTCTGATAATTGAGAGTTTTGTTTAAGATATCAGGAGACAAATTTAATAAAAAGCAATGCAGGAAATGGCCAAAAAAGATGCACGATGTCTCTTGATAACAGAAGAACAAAAATACTACATCTCCAAGATAAAAGAATGCCATCAACAGTCATAACAAGTTATCTGATTGATGCTGGTGTTTCTGTCAGTTCAAAAACAAGCAGATGTTAGACTAAGATGTAGCATTCCATGAAAAAAGCCTTATCTCAATTTACAGCAATGCTAAAAAAAGACTACAGTGGGCAAAGGACCACATTAATTGGACTAATGATTAGTAATCACAACTTATATGGAGCGTTATTTGGTAGCGATGGCTGAAAATATGTAAGATGTAGAATAGGAGAAATGCTACATTCTAAATGCATATCAGCAGATGGTATTGGTTGCCTTCATATCATAGATGGGAAACTGAATGCCAGAAAATACATTGACACCATTCTAGAGCCCATATCTTCCATTAGTAATCTATCTATTAACAATGTTTCATTTATTTTTCAGCAAGATACTGCTCCTTGCCATACAGTAAAGTAATTAAGACTGGTATCATTCTAAGATCATTGAATTGTTGCCCTGGCCAAGAAACAGTCCTGACCTGAATTCTATCAAAAACTTGTGGCACCGTTTGAAAATTCTTGTCCAAATGAGGAACTAATTGAGACTATAACTGTTTCCTAGAATCATGTAATAACAAAGGAAGAACTTAAAACTATTTTCAGCTCAATAAAACATGGATGTGAAGCAGTAATAAAAAATAAAGGCTATCCCACACAGTACAGATAACCCACTACTATCATCAGTATGCAATGTATATCAATAGCTATTGCAGCATAACTTTTTTTGCATCACCAATATTTGGATTTTGTTCTATGTATTGAATTCAATATTAAATTCTCTTTAAAATGATATAAAAGACTTTGCATTTTGTGGAACACAACATTTTCTATAAGCATACAAACTTAAAAAACATAAAAATTTTAAAAGTGCACAATTTTGGCCACCACTATATATATATTTTTTACTTCTAAGGATACTTCAATACATTTGTTAAAATGTTTTGCACAAATATGTTCATATAAATGTATAGTTTTCTGTAAATTAATTTATGTCAATACTGATTGATATGGCATTTATATATATATATATATATATATATATATATATATATATATGCAATATATATACAATATGTTACAAATTCATTTGTTGAAAGAAAGAATAAAAATATGAATATGTTTGCTGAATATATTAAATTCAATTAGGCCTAAAAACTTCCCATGACATGGTATAGAAATTTCAAGAGGGAGATTTTAAGATATATATAAACTGTGTCATCAGTCTGAGGTTCATTTCTAATTTTTAGGTTTATTTCTCATAGCTTGTTATATAACTATAATATATAGACTATTCAATTTAAATTCTGTTTTTCTATTTGAAATATGTTTGTATTATACATGTAATCACTATATTTCCATTAGAAATATAACTAAAGATCACATCTTTTTACTATTAACGCCGTAAAAAATGTACGACGAATTTAAAATAAATAATTTTGCTACTTTGAAAATAATTATCATAGATGTATTGTATCTTATTAAAATATGTGTATCATTTATAAAATGAGTATGTTTTTAAAGAAGTAATACAAAAAATATAATTATTATGTATTTTTACAAGGTAGAATCAAAAGGTTCCGGAAATTGACTATCGGTTGCTGCACGTATGTTGATATTGGATGAAATTTGTGACCTTAAATCTCATTTGTATAGAAGGCAGGTCGCTAATCAGTTATTTATTTAATCATCATCACTCAATGCAACAGATGTTTTCATCTAGGTAGTTTTTTTCCCCCTTTTTTTGTAATGCTGTGTTATGAACAGCATGCAAGCTTAAAATATTTTGTTTTGTTATGGAAATGATCTTCTGAGTCTCTTCAAATGTTAAATAGAGCATATGATGGAGAAGCAATAAAAAGCTCAAAGTATTCAAATGATGCAAGTATTTTCACAAAGTCACAATGTATAGCAGAAGTTGGCAACCTTGTAGCTGTGATGTGTCAAACCATTCTACTAATATGATTTAGTGTGCCATGTAATAGGAAAGATTTGAAACGATTCAATTCCCTCTGCAATATATGCAGTGTTAGGGAAAAGATGTCAAAAATACAGATTTAGAGTTTTATTACATATTAATTATGCATTTTTTAATGATATTTATTGACATAAAAATGAACAACATAAAATGAAACTATTCCTTCAACATAAATAAAAAATTGAAACTTTATTGATAAATATGTATTTTTAAGAATATCTTGAAAGCAGAATTAAACACACACAGATAAAATATGACTATTCTACAATATAAATAAAAAATTAAAATTGTTCTTATATTTTGCTTTTTTAAGAACATTTATATGAAAAAAAGAAATATACGTAAAACATAAGTGTTCGTGCAACATATCTAAAAAAAAAATGGAAATTTTAATGCGACTCTTGTTTTTGCAAAGATCTACTTAATGTTACAATATCAAGGGTATAATTTGTAACTTTCAATATGACACATGATTCTGAATGTTCAGCTGTTAAACAATTTCTTTGTGGACTCAAAATATATTTCATATAAGAAAAAATTTATTCACATATATATGTAAAACCAAAAGTGGGAAACAAAAAATATTCTTTTTTCTTCAAACAATCATATCACTCGGGCAGAGATATCTAGAAATTTAAAATAGCTGTTTATTTATTGTAAAAGTTATCTTCCCCAGATTTTTCTGAAAATATTGCTTTCCATAATTTTGTAGATGTTCGCTCAATAAGTTGTACTTCAAAAATTATCAACTTCCATGCTTATTTTATGCTTTTACTTTTAAAATGATTTATAAATGAAGGAAGAATATCCTGTCCCTTAGTTGTCCCACAGATAGAGGAATCAAGCTATAGAACTCTTCATAAATTTGATATATATCATGCAATTACTGCTATGCATGCAATATAATTCACATCAGTACTTTCAACAAGAGAACACTAAATGCAATAGTTTCTTGTAAATCTGAATTTTGTCTTGTAGTTGCATTTTCTGCCATTTGAGTTATTTGTCTTTCAACAGTTTGCCCTGGAGCAGGTATTTCTTAAATTTTGAATAATATTCTTTGTACGTTTGGTAAGTCACTTAACATTATTTCAACACTTTTTAAAAATGTCTTTTTTACATTTGCCATCTGTAAAAGGTTTTCCTTTGGCTGGTATACAATGAGCAATTATGGGTGCTTTTGGTTTGGATGCAGTTTTTTGAATAAAAAATGCAACTTCCTTCTTATATTTGGTAACAGCTCTTTCTAAAATTTCACATCTCTGATTAGGATTCTTAAATGTGGCCTGGTGTTTAGTTTGAAAATGTCCTTATACACTTGACATATGACATACAACACTTTTGTGACATAGCCCACATACAGGGTGATTTTTTTCTTGTTGAACACTAAGCCATACCAGATTCATGGTTTTTAAGATTTGTCTTGGAACATCTAGCTTTCTTTTTTAAGTTGCCATTTTATTCAATATGTACCTTAAAATCCGGTGTATAATGCATACCTATATTTTCAATCTGCATTTTTTAATTTTTAGGTATATTTACCATATAACACACATCCCCTTTCCCCTGAAATGTAATATGCAATGTTATTATGTTTTGAAGTTATTTCTTTGAGGTATTATCCCAGGATTTTAAAAAAAAAGTATACCCTTTAAGTTTATTAAGTATGTCATTTCATTAAAATAAATAGTATTCTGATGTATATAGAATTCTAAATTTTATATGCTCATTTTTTTTTTATTTTTGAGGCAATCATTTTTATACTCAGTGCAAAACCTGTGCAACTGTAAATTTCGATTTTGTTTTTGTGTTAAAAGTGCATGTTATATGCCATATTTTACAGTAGGTATGAATTGTCGCAAAAATTAAACAAATAAAATGCAAATTTTCACAATAAAACTAACAATATAACAGAGTTAAAAGTAACCTTAAGTCTTCCAAGTTGTGCATTAAACTAAGTTCCATACACTAAAATCATACTCAATGTTCGAGTATTGGCCCGATTAATCAAGAACAAGAGAAATATAAAAAATAAAATTGTGTTCTAATATCTATTAGCTTCATTCATGCCAAAAGTTTAGGATTAAATAATTATGACTTATTTAACACAACACTGAAAAAATTGCTGTTGCTCTTAATATCTATTTAAAAGGGCATTTGTTATGAAATTATATTCACTTCGCATACCTAATTATCCTATGAATGTTTTTTTTTCTCAGAATTTATTTTCAATATGAATTATGCATGTTGATAGAATAATTATTTCTGTTAATTATGTTTCAGCTGCAAAACATTTGCTAAGCAGAATTTTGATTTATTCTTAAGACATTTGTTTTTACTTTTACAGTTGGTGGCCAAATTTTTGGTGGGAAAATAAGAGGCTACTTTCTTGGTATTCATTATGCAACCATGAGTAATGCTTCATTTTACAAATATTACATAAGCATTTTGATTTGCATTGAATATTTAACACTAAAGAGTCACATTTAAATGGATGTTTTCTTTTACACAAAGTGCACAAATTACACTCCAGTAGTTCAGCAGTATCCTCTTATAGCAGATAATTGAAAGTGATAAATAACCTTTAACCCTCCAAGCGTTTTGCACGTAAAATCCTGCCATTTTAAAGCTGCTTTGAAAATGCACCGCACGTATTTTTTTGCCTTCAAGTAAGATTCTCAAAAGCAGTTAAAGCCCTACTTTTCTGAAATCCTTTCCCCCCTTTAAAGGTTTAACATCTTGAAAGATAATTAGGGATGGTGGAAGCCACACAACAGGACACTGACAGGAAGTTTTATGGCTTGCAGGGAACTCCGTGTTTTGACCCTGGAGCAATCGTAAAAAATTGGGGAAGAATTTCTTTAGACCCCAGTTTGTGTTTAGTGTCTGTTTGTTAGCTTGATTTGAGATTTTAAAAGTTTTGAAAAGTCCCAACGCTTAAATAAAATATGTTATAATTCCCTTTTGGTTTCATATTAATTTGAAACTCTAACAATTTGGGCGTGTCAGGGCAATCTGCTATTTTATATAGTTAGACAAATTACTTTTTTAAGTATATTCTATTGCTTCATTTTTCTTATCTTAAGCAATGCTTTCAGTTTTTGAATTATGATTATTTCATTATAAGATGTCAAAAAAAATAATAAAACACCGAACACTTAAAAATTTGAAACCTTTTCAACTTTCCAACTACTAAAAATGAATAAATTTAAACTTCATCAAATAATTTGAAACATTTTCTTACACTTTCATAAAAAATAACAATGAGAAAAATTGTATAAGATTCCAACATTAAGTTTTATTTTTCATCAAATAGGGTCGAGTGTTAGCGTATCGTGCCTCCACACCACAAGTTCGGGTTCTTTTAACGGGCTGCACAGGGTCGACTCTGCCTTTTATTCCCGCCACAGTGGATGGATAAATGAGTACCAAGCTTGCTTGGGGTCTTAAACACTGGAGGTCTCACTTCAGACAGACCACCTAATCGGGACATCTGTTCATGCACCTCAGTGACCAATGGTCACATATACTGGGATGGGCATATTAGATCCTGGCCCTCATGTATATTTGTACTTCATGTATAGTTGTGCCACTGAATTTGAGTTTTAAGTTTGAGGATTGCCTCACTTTGGGGATACCCCTTAGATAAACATTTATTTCCAATAATTTGCAAATTAAACATTTTCTTTCAATTACGTTTATTTCAGAAGGAACTTTGATTTTTCAAATGTATTTGCTTAATAACATGTATGTTTGTGTATTATATTAAAATTTTGATCTATCCAAAATTATGTTTTTTGCTCCTCTAAAAGCTTTTAGTATTTTAAAACTGATCTTACAATCCATCTCTCTACGTTTTATAGTAGTATATTTAAAAATGATAAAGACATTTTTATAACTGTGTAAGTTTGCATGCTTCGTATATAAATATAAAAAAAATTGTTTTCAGTATTTAAAATGAACTGAAATAAGTGGAGGAATAGGATTTTTACATATTATGAAAATTTTTGACTGCAGTAATATATATTTATATTTCAATTTCTTTACAATTTGAATAGAAATTGTAACCACACACACACAACTTTGCAAATAGTTTGATATTGAATATAAACTCATGGGCTGTTTAACAGTGAATTGTTTTATTTTGATACCAGCACGCACTAAAATAAGGCTCATTTGTAGTTATATGATCAGCTTCAGTGATATTTAAATTTTCAAAAATACTCTACACATACAAAAACATTCTTCCAAAACCATACACCACATCTCATACTATGTCTCCCCCACATCAGGCAATATTTGTGTATACTCAAAAAATTTAATGCAGGATACATTATTTCCAAATGTTAAAATTGTTTTTAAAATTAAATTTGGTATGGATACATTGTGGAATTGTTGGTTAACTTCACTGAACAAAATTGTTTTAAGTGTGCTGTTTCAAAAGACAAAATTGAGGAGAAATTTTTCTCACGATAGAATTTGTAATGACTGAGTTGTGTGAAAATGTAGTTATCGATGACAATTTTCCTTGTAATAAAAGAAACAGAAGGATAAAAATTTAAACTTGAGTTGAAAAGGGTCAGAAATACTGTCACGTGCATTTAAAGAAAAAGTATATCCCCCATTAAAATTAAAAATTATTGACTGAATGTGTGTTATGCCCATCACAAATGCCGATGTAGAGAAGATATTTTTGCTTAATACAAGAAGTTTGAAAAGGAGAGCACTAGGAATGAAATTTTAGAATTTTTCCAAAAAATATTGTTAACATAAAAATATCATTTATATGATTTAAATTTAAATAAATTAAAAGTATTAAAATCCTTTTTTGTTATTTTAAATTAAAAATGTAATTGAATAGAGAAAGATGGGTTTTAATATATCATATATTTTATATAAATATAATCATAAATAAATATATAAATCATATATAAATATAATCATCATATGTATATCACCGTATGTACCATTTATTCTCTTATTGTTTAAAAAATGAGATAGGGCCTTTAATTTTTTTTCCTCATTACTTTTTTTAAAAACAGGAAAGTGAGCGCATTTTCTTACTCATATTCAAAAATGAATACAGGATACTTTTTTCTGGTTCAAATCGCAATACCAAAATGATTTTTTTTTCAACATTTTTTTAATTTTTAAAAATTACAGAAAAATAAATTTTGTTTGAAGAAAATATAATTTCTTTTCAACTTCTAACACGCCATTTATTTCATTTTTTTTTTCTTACCCTTCATTTGGTTTTAATTTTACTGTGACTGAACATATCGAGAAAACAACCAAGTGGAACTACAACTTTCATTCAAGATTGCCCAAGGCAACTTAACAGCTGTAAACGAGTGATCTCCTGGTTCTCACTTAATAAAGAGGCAGAACTAAGTCCTAAAATCGTCCCCTTCGACCTCCCAAGTTTTAAAAGGGGGAAAGGAATGAAGTCTGTTGCATTTTTGAAGGACATTGCAAAAAAACCACCCGGAGGTTTAAATAAAAATGAATGAGGCAAAGAGAGGAGAGATTTAGAGATTTAACTTTTTTTTATAGTTTTGTCCAGTGGTGAAGGGCCACTGAGAATTGCTTGTGCCGTAGGTCGCCAACCCCTGGTCTAAAGGATGATCCTCACTGCAGCCAACCATGCACATCCATCAATGACAGAAATATTGAATGTATTTATTAAATCATTCATCTCAAATGGCAAAACTCTAAGTAAAAAACTTGATGTGAAACTTACTCTATTGGAAGGAAATGGGATGAAAATAGTTGGATTTTGCTTCAAAATAACATGTGTGCTCTTGCACATTGGTCAGTATTAGTGAAAAATTATCTTGCATCAGATAAAGTCATCATCCACCCTATTTATCTGAACTAACTCTTGTGTTTTTACCTGTTTCCACTGCTAAAAATGAAATTAAAGGGACAATGTTTTAGAAGTACAGAGAAAAAGTTATGCAGAAGGTGACAAGATAGCTGAAGGAGCTTTCTAAAAAATAATTCTAAAAGTGTTTTGAACACTGGAAAAAGTGTATAAATTCAAAAAGAATCTGTTTTAAAAAGTATGTTATACTGTGATCAGTGGAGTATTGTAGAATTGTTATAAGTACAATAAATTTTTTATACAGAAATTATCTGGGAATTTTTTTATTCTACCTTGTATTTTTTAATGAACTCTGTGTATCTGTAACAGAAAGAAAAAAAAGACTTAAAAACATAAGGCATAAAAAAAAGGGCCTATACTGATTATTCTGTTGAAAAAAAAAAGTTTTTATGAGAGAATTTAATATGCTATATAATCTATTATTTTTAAAATAGTCTTTTCCTTTTAGGATTTTAAATATTTTTAAAAAAATTCATTTGCATTTTTAAAATTTATAGCTATAGCATTGCAATTGAAAATTTTATATGTAAACTGAAAATTATACTTTTTAAATTATTCTTTTCTAGGGTTTAAAAATTCAGTGTCTTCCTCCTATATTAACGCTATCCCTCTTAAGATTCAGCTATGATATTGCCAAGGGTGAACGATTTAAAGTGAGTATTATGTTAAAAATCTTTTTTTGTTTTTATTGTTGATTTCATTATTGAGGAAATGTTTTTGTTAATTCTAAAATCTTAACCCTCTGGCTGCGCATCCCGCAGGCAAAGTACACATAGCCAGATGTAGCACTACGCTGTGAGAGGGTTAATTTACTTAAAATCATTTTAAATGCTTGACTACTTACCAAATTTAATAAATTAAATTGAATGAGATGTTTTTCTTTTCTCTATAGGAAACAGGAAAATTTACTTTCCCATTTGAAATCGATATGGCTCCCTATTGCAACAAAGTAAATATTTTATTTTAAAGAATTTATTTAAAATATATGTGCAAGAAATAAAACTGAAGACACTTTTGCTTTAAATCGAACAAGTCTTTTTGACTGTGTCTGTATTCATATATATATATATATACTCATATATTCACATATTCTCATTAATAAAATTTCATTTTTAACTAGTTACATAGCCTGTCACTAGTGGCCTTTTTCAAGCATAACATTTTGCCTCTTGTCTCCCCTTCCCTAAAAGTGGGGGTGAGGGATTATACAATACACTATACAGCAGGGGTGGACAGACTTTTATATGGCATGGTCTACTTTTAATTTTTTCTAGGTGTTGTGGTCCACCTTGTGACATAGATGTGATGAGCAAAAAAAAAAGCTCAACAATATTTGTATTATAACAATAATAATTACAGAATATGTGTATTTACCTTCATAACTACAGTAGAAAAACTTAATGTTTTAAAACTACATTTTTAGTAAAATGCAAAATACACACACACAAACATAATGATTCCCATAAATTTATGGCCATGGTAGCCGGGTGGTACAAGTATCAGATCGTGGCTGGCCTTGTCACGAGTCAGCTCAGATGTCGTCTACGTCACTTGACCATGGTTCAAAATTACGTAGTCCGTCACCAAAAGCCCTCATGTAGCTGAACAGTGTGACGTTAAAATTCACTCTCACTCATACCCATAAATTTAATAATATCAAATGATGCATTTTCAAACAATTCACAATACATCAAAAAAATAAATAATTTTCACTTAAAATTAGTTCTCGTAGCTATAGTGTCAGTAGAAGACTTAGTCTTCATATTATCTGACCCAATCTTGAATACCTCGGTATATAATTACTAACTGCTAATCTTGCACTGGATTCTTAGTGGTCGTCTGTGAAACGAGAGTGTGATATGTTGTCTTAAATATATTCTTTGTTGAAAACGTAGATTCACACACAGAATAGGTAGAGCGAAAGAACGATGTTAAATGAATGGCAGCTTTTTTTAAAATTGGGGTACTGTGACTCTTTTATTCATGGGTGTTTCCATTTTCTTGATAACCACCTGTGTTTCTTTTAGTATTTGCGTCTAACATTTTATAAGAAGGCGATCACCCCAAAATGTCTTGGTGGCCCACCAGTCAATCGTGATCGACTTAATGCCCACCCCAGCTATACAGTATAATTTTTTTATTTGGCTTAATTAGTCAATAGTATATTGCAGCGATTTTTTAACTTTTGAACACTGTGGCCCCCTGTTATATTGCAGCTTGACTTCATGGACTCCCAAGAATTTTAACAATTCTCTCTGACTCCCAATACATGACTGAGTGATTTAAAAGTTCCTCAATAATCCTTAGACTGCCTCTGCTACTTATACAAACCATTTAACGCTTCTTTTTTCCTTCAAGAAAACAGTAAACATCTAATTAAAAATATTACAGAACTCTCATTTCAAATAAATAATGTAAACTGCATTAATTATAATTTTTAATGGGAGAAGGATAGTGCTGCATTTCTGTTACAAGTTTTGTTGTATCAGGTGTAATGTTTGAAATCTGCAGTTTGCAAAAGAGGGAAATCTTAACATTTAATAAGAGACCATTTCGTTCCCCATAGAAAGATGCTGGAACCTTCCGGGGTAGGGGGGGGGTCTATGGACCACAGTTTAAGGACCACTGGTATGTTGTGTGGGTACAAATGGTACAAATATTTCAGTATTTGTTTCTTGAGCTAACACATAATAATTTGCCTTGAAGTAATCATTTCTAACCAGATCGATTGAGTCAATTTTACCCCAAGGTGTAGCAAATATGAACTGTGCTCCTTAATTGCATTATTCTTACTTTTCATTGTCACTTTTAGATGATTAATGTATTGTTATGAAGCAATTGCGTCGTTCCACTTGTTTGTAAATCTTCTCAATTTGCGGAACTTATCAATATTGTGTTTTATTATATGAGAGGTGTATAATACATAAGAAAATTAAATAAATTTAAATTATTTTACTAAGCATGATAAGTCATTTGCTTTAAGGCTATCTTTGCCAAATGTACAAAAGTCTGAACTAAATGCAGAGCATATTTTCAATCAGAAAAATCTCAATTTGCAACATTACAATGCATACATCTATTTATAATATGGCTATTTTAGAACTGAACTATTCTATTGTAAATATATCTGTATAGTGATTTTATATACACGACATTATTTTATAATGTTCTAATCAATTTTTTTTCATATTTGATACAGGAAAAAACCCCTGATGATACAACTTATGAATTGTTTTCTGTTCTTATTCATAGGTAAGTGTTTAGTTTTTTTTTACGTTGTTTAAAAATTATCTGTACTTTTTTTTATATATGTATGTTTTTGTATGACTATATTTCATCACTATTTTATCAAAATTTTAGTTTTTTTTACAAATTTAAATTACTTAAAGTAATCACATATTCATTATTGAAAAGTGTAATTAAGTTATTTTGTGTTGTGTAATTTATAATGAATTATTGCATGTTAAGTTTTTTTAAATAATTTTAGCGGCTGCAGTTCTGGAGGACATTACCATGCTTTTATTAGAGATGTTGATTGTTTAGGAAAATGGTTGACATCTGTAAGTGTATACTTTTTCAAATATTTTTGTAACTAGTTTTTTTGTATTATATTTTTAATGAATTGATTAAAATGATCATTAATTATAACATTTAACTGGTCATCTTAAGAAAAAAAACCCTTTTTTTTTTCAAAAAAATTTTCCCTTTCAGTTGAAATTTGCATATTTCTGTATTTTGTGCAAGTTGAAAAATGTTTCATTTATCATTAGGATGAAGATACGTGTGGAAATGCAGTGAACAAGGATAATTGTGAATTTATTCAAGATCCTGTTTCATTAATTAAAGCAATTTTGGCTGAAGTTGAAGATCATAGTCTTCCTATAGAATTTCTGAGTGGAGTAAGTTTTATTATCATGTAGTTCTCATGTTTGAGTATTTTATTCTGTGTGATTTGTTTTAAAAAATGGATAAGGGGTACTAATTAATTAGGTAAATGAAACTGCAAGATATTTTTTATTTGTTTTTGGGGAATGTGAAGGATCACCAGTTTTAAATATATAATTTTCTATGCGTATTTCATTGGCTATATGGGTGTTATTCTAAACTTCCACATGTACCATTTCTAAATTGTAACCTGTAGGTATTTTTTAAATATTGGTAAATTCATGCTTAGTGATAAATGAATTTCTGTTCAAAAGGTTTTTTTTTAATGGTTATAGTTCTTACTGCTATTAAATAACATGAAATTATATCAAAATTGGTTTACTCTTGTGTATGACTATTACATTTAATAAATTATTTTTAATGATTTTTTATGCCACAAAAAGCGATTTCATGCTCATTGTTCTTTTAGTAATTTTTTCCTGTCTCAGTAATATTTAATTATTGAAAAATTTTAATAACTATTAAAAATATTTATGTATATAAAAATACATAAATATTTTTAATAGTTATTAAAATTTTTCAATAATTATATATTTTTTGTATAAATTTTAAATTGGTTTATATAAAAATGTAAAAGTACGGATAATTTTAAACTTATCCCTGTCTATCTAAAGGTAATACTTTATTGCATTTTTTTGGGTGCTATTTATGTGATAAGTTTTAAGCATACCACTTATTTTGTGATAAAAATAAGATACCTTCAAAAATTTTATTCTAAATTCAATAGGAAAATTTTTAAGCATTTTCATCTTGTAGTAGCATGTATGCATCTATGTTTTGATTTCATCAAAAGTATTATACTATATTTTAAAAAAATTTAGAAAAAGCAACTAACTATAACTATATTTCAAATGAGCAGACTTACTTCTTAAAATTTAAATTTTGTTTAGACAGAAAAATGCATATTTTCATATACCTTTTTATCTATACATAGTTTTCTAAGAACAATTTGGTTAAATTACATTCTGAAAATAGAAATTAAGAGTTTACTTATATTACTGTTCAGAAATAATAGGTTTGCTAAATGGAGACATCTATAGCTATTTATGAAAAGATATTATTTCCATTTTTGGTGTAACATATTGTAATATGCATAAGAAAATGAAATATGTAAGTTTTTTTATATGAAATATGCAAATTATTTTGTTAAAACAAAATAATTTCTTTAAATCTGCTGTGAAGTATTCTATTTTCACTTATATATTAGAATAGATGTTTTTCATGCTTCATTAGAGCTCAATTGTGGATTTTGTATCAGTCAGTCAATAAAATTAATACAATTGTATGGAAACCACATAAAAAGAAAAATTTCAATTTATATGAAGGGATATCTTAAAACTTTTTGAGACCCTGGGCCCAGAGAAGATTTACTGAGAGCATGCAACAGTTGTCTTAGAGCATGCATTGTCAAATACTCCTACAAACAGTAATTTAAAACATATAAATGAGCTTGACTCACAAACCTAGGCACAAACTGGCTCGAACTATGGCCGTATTTCGACTTAATGAGTTGAATGATTATTTATAGTATTGAGCCTAGGCCTGTTTGGACAATGATCATCGGGTAATAATACAGTTATACCAATTTTGCCAATTGACATGCAGTTTGAAATTCCTTTTTTTTCTTTGGAGAACCTGTTAGGGAATAATATTTGACCATTAAAATTATCTGAATTGCAATCTTATTGAGACTGAGTCGAGAACGCGAAATAAGACCACCCACTCATGAGGGGCAAGGCCCTGTTGGCCTTACTTTAAGGCATTCCTGTTTATCTGAGAGCATTGTCTTGCTGAATCTTGAGTAGCATCTGTTCATTTTTTTGGAGATTGAATTTGCTTCCCATATGGAATAGTCAGTGCTCTAGCCTGCATCATATTAAAAATATTGGGTTGATTGATTTTAATTTACATCTCACATATTCTGAAGCAACATAAGGGCTGTTGGTGACACACCCTGTAACTTTGAACCATGATTAAGTGACAAGGATAACAATTGAACTGCCACCCCATCCAAATTCCACATTACACCAATGTGAGGACTTGGAGCCTCAACTGATTTAATGTGCATCAGCTCGTCTACACAGCAAGCCTTCAGTAGTGCTAAGGTTCAAACTAGGGTTTGCTTGGTAAAAATACCAGGTTTACCTCAGGCCTGCTGCCTTTGTACTTGTACCTCTTTCAGCATGTCTTAAGTAGTTGGAAATTATTCAACTGGGCAAATTGTTTTTGCTAATCTAACCTCATTGATCTAATCTGACCTCATTGGAAGCATGTACAAATGATGTTTTAAGCAAAAAAGAGAAGTATTTAACCACCTAGAACTCTACATTAACATTTCAGTGAATGTTCATTAAAAACCTAAAAAATGGTTGTAAAGTTTGTATGGAGATCTGGAGTGATCACATACTATTTTCTTTTGCATAAAACATTTTATTAAGGACCAAACTGTGACATATAATTTTCTGAAATTAAATATTTTTTTCATCTTGGCACATAATTCTTGTTTTCTTTAATGCATAAACACATTTCTTACCTTAATGCATAATTTTTTATACAAAATTAGACATGGAAGCTTTGCTTTTCCATTGTTGTTGATTATGCTTAACTTCTAAGAACCTATGTGCTTTTTGGAAAAAATATTATTAGGTTTTGAAAGACAAAAAATAAAATAAAATCTTTTAAAATGAAAATTTTGTTTTTAAGATGTTTGAAATGATTTTATGCATTGCTTGATGTGTTAAATAAAATTTTAAAATTTATATATCTAGGGGAAATGATACTTTGGTCTTAAATATGCATTTTCCTATTTTATTTAAGGAAAATAACTAGATACTTTACGATTTTTATTCTTTCTAATTTACAGGAAATATTTAAGTGGTCAGGCATGAATTGGAATAAAAATTTTAAAAGTATTCATGGTACTATTGGAAAGGTGAGAACTGTGTTTCCTTATATATTTTTATTCTATTCATGTGTTGCTTACAAATTTATTTGTGCATATTTTAAAATTCACAAACTCAATGGCGCAACAGCCCATGAGAGCCAGGGCCTACTGTGCCCTTCCCAGTATATGTGACCATTGGGCGTTGAGGTACATGAGCAGATGTCCCAATCAGGTGGTCAGTCCGAAGCGAGCCCCCAGTGTTTAAGTCCTCAAGCAAGCTTGGTACTCATTTATCAACCCACTGCAGTGGGGATAAAAGGCTGCATTTTAAAACTAGTTACTCATATAAATAAGAATATATTTTTTTATATTAAAATTAATAAAGGAACATTTTTTTGCATGTGTTTGTTATTGCAGATGTATTCCATTTTTTCTGAATGAATCATTTGATAATGTCTTTCATTTAACAGCTTCAAATAATTTAACTTAATGGTTACTATAAACTTTTTTGCAGAATGTATTGACATAAAAATATGTAAAGAGTATAAAAAATAAATGTAATAACCTGTCATCTAGAGAAAGAAATAAAAATAAATACTAATAACTAAAAAATTTTAGACAAATATTAATAATATTGAAATAAAAAATGTATATGAACTAAAAATAACTAGGATAGTCATAATCTCAATAATAATCAAGAATAATATTTCTATAAATAGAAATATTACTATTTCAAAAAGTTACTTAAATAATATTAAAACTAAAATTTCTTCTTTCATTAAAAATATTACTGTTTAATTTTTGTTAATCATAATGATCAAAGTTTCTTCAAGGTAATCTGTAGTAAGTAGGTTAATTTTGTTTTAATTAGGTTCAGAAATAATTGGGGTAAAAATCAGTACCAAAATTATATATATTTACCATTTTCACCAAAAGCAATAAATCATCAAAGTATCTAAAAATATAAATTCATTATTTATATTTTAACTATTTAGAATATATATATATATATATATTAAACTATTACTAACAAATCTCTTTAGTTTGTTTATAAAGACTGCCATTAAAAATAAACAAATTTCTAGACAAATTATTGTAACCAAAATAATTGTAATTTTATACAAAATAACTTCTTAATTATATTAGTATCTATAGAATTAAATAAATCCACACACAAAATCATAACTGCCATGAGAGTAAATATCTTTTTTAAAAAAACTTAATAAGATCTTTATCATTTTTACTATCATTAAAATCAAGGTAATTGACAATTTTTTGTAAAATAGTTTGTAATCTTTTACCAAAAGTAATGATATGAATTTTAAAACCATTGGTAACTGTGAGAAATTTACAGAATTTTTACTGAATTAAAAAGTTAAAAAAAAATTGGAAATTTAGCTTTTGGTATATGTATGACTAATTTTTTAAAGTAATCATTATATGATTGTTGATTTTTCAACAATATAGATCAGATTTATGAAATGATTTATCATTCTGAAAATGTTTAAGCATGTTTTAAAAATATTTGCTGGCTATATATATATATTGATAGTTATTATTTAATTTGCAGTTCCTTCAAAAGCACAGTGATGTATTTTATCTCAATACATCTTCAAATATAGTTTATTTAAATGCCGAAGCAATGAATATCGAACCTGCCCCTGATTGCTCAACGCCTAGTACTAGCAGTATGGATTGTACACCGAATAGTCCAAAAGAAACCAAAAAGTCTGCTGTGATGAATTCTCTTAAGT
This sequence comes from Trichonephila clavipes, assembly GCA_019973935.1. Taxonomy (NCBI): domain Eukaryota; kingdom Metazoa; phylum Arthropoda; class Arachnida; order Araneae; family Nephilidae; genus Trichonephila; species Trichonephila clavipes. The sequence continues at coordinate 203,366 of BMAU01019526.1, read as the reverse complement.
TAAACATTTTTGATAAAAAAAGGTTTTTAGACTTTGATTTTTCTTTAACTAATGAAGGAAAAATTAGTGTGTAGATTTTTTTGTCTAGTTAAAAATTTAGTTGTCAGATGATGAAGTTTTTCAGTAACTATTATTTCAATACATTTATTATCATTAATATAATTTTTAATTATGTGTCTTGGTATCAGTGAAATGTTTAAATTTCTTTCTAAATTGCTGTTTATTCTGAACATCTATATATTTGGAAAAAGAAAGCAAAGTATACATGGAATGGAGAATAGCACCATTTTATGAACTTTTTTAAATAAAAAAGTTTTTCAAATAAAAAAAGACGTGAGAAATATGTTTAGTTTTTTAACATGCTTTTATAGGTTTAATTTTGTAACGGAATCTTCGAACTTGATTTTTACCCGCTTTAAGGGGTCAGATAAATTCGAAATTTTGCACACTTGTCAAGGACCAATGACAATACAATAATTTCATAATTTTGTTCCTTTGTCCTGATTAGGACCCTCAGGAATAATGATTTTCAGATTTGGTGACTAATTTTCCGTTTCAAGATTTGGTGACTAATTTTCCGTTTCAAGATTTGGTGACTAATTTTCCATTTCAATATTTGGCGACTCATTCCAGGCTCCATTTCCAGATTTAGTGACTAAAAGATTAAGTTCCAACCCTATAAAAGGGAAAACGTTTGTGTCGGCAATTTCTTTCCATAATATAAACACTTCTCTAGTTTTTCTGAAAATAGAAGTAAAAAAAAAAAGACTTGTGCATGTGTGTAAAAAAAAATTATTTTCTAACCCAGCATTTCTCAAACTGTAGGGCGCGTCCTTCGGGGGGCATGATAACCCTACATAAGGGGCGTGAGCATATCGAAAAGTCCAAAATGAAAGATTTAAAATATTATTAATTTGCCAAAAGGGAGCAAAACAAAATATATTTTAACATGATAAAAAATAAAATACATAATGCAAAAAGTATTTAATAATTAATTGATTTATCAATACCAAATTAAAAGCAAGTTTAGTAATTACTACTGACTTCCATGGGCTTGTCATATACAAAATATAATACATATACTAGCTGTATGGCTCAGCGTTGCACACGCTTTCTGTACTTACAGTGGTGGCAAAAAATCCTGAACACACATTAGACAGATTAGGATCGAAATCAACGAACATAAAAACAGGACCTGGAAAAATCTTCTTTCCTCATTAAATGTTGAGGACAATTCTCTGTATAACTTACATAAAAGAATTACAAAAAAGCATACAGTCATACCACCTCTCCATGGTCCGAGTGGTATGGCTTACTCTGATTTCGAAAAAGCGGAGAGAGGCTTTTAAAAACACTCTTGAAGTCACTTTTCAAGAAAATGCTGAACCTTACAGTGACGACAAAAATGAAGAAGTCGAAAGCTTACTGAATTACTATTTCGACAACTTCAACACTCATATCCCTCCCCTCACTTCGCCCTTAGAAGTACAAGGCATCATTAAAAAATTACCTAATAGGAAGTCACCTGGCCCAGATAAGATTCCAAATATTGCTTTAAAATATCTTCCTATTAATGCTATTACACACTTAACTCAAATTTACAACAGGTGCCTCATTAACTGCCACTTTCCTACACAGTGGAAAATAGCAAATGTAGTCATGTTGCCAAAGCCAAACCAAGATCGTAAATTTGGTCAAAATTATAGGCCAATTTCTTTATTAAATACCACTGCTAAGATTTTTGAAAGAATTATTTTAAATAGGATCAAAACTCACTGCAAAACCATAGATTGCATTCCCCCAGAACAATGTGGGTTCTGGGAGGTCCATTCTACACTACACCAATTGATACGTGTCACTAATATTATAAATGAAGGCTTCGCTAGCAAACTATACACTATTGGTGTCTTTTTGGATGTCAAAAGTGCATTCAACAAGATGTGGCATGATGGCCTCATGTAAATAACACATTCTCTGAAACGGGTTTTTGTCAAAGTGGAACCCCGCAGGGTTCGGTTCTATCCCCGTATCTTTACAACATCTACACACATGACTCTGCGGCGCTCACCCAGGGTGTCCAACTCAATTACACTATTAAAACTATGCAACGCTTCCTCGACATACTAGAGAATTGGTTGACAGACTGGAGAATAGCTATAAATGTAGAAAAAACACAAGCCATTGTTTTCAGAAAATGGGGCGTCATTGACCCCCATGCTGAACTCACACTTTTTGATGACAACATTCATTGGGTCCCGGTTGTACGTTACTTGGGCTTACATATTGATAGTCGACTAACTTACAAGAAACATATTGACTATCTTTCAGACAAATTCTGGGGTAGAATAGCGTTAGCTATCTCCCTTATTGGGAGAAGCTCTCCTCTCTCCCTGGAAAATAAAGTAATTCTTTACAAGCAAATTCTGCATCCAACAATAACGGCCTGACCCACACAAAACGCATCCAAGTCATTCAAAATAAAATTCTTAGAATCATTACTAACGCACCTTGGTACGTTAGAAATAGTGTCATACATCACTACTTACGCATGAAGCCGATCGATAACTACATCACTAGAACTTCTAGAAATGTTTTTACTTCTATTCAAAATCACGACAACCCAAAGCACAAACACTTTTCACGTATCCTCACTCTAAACTAACTTTTGCTTACAAAACTACTAAATGGAATCTGCCCTTGAAACCGCCGTAATCACAACAAAAACACTTAATTGCTACACTTCACAACATTCAAATGCATTTGCCTCTCATCAGAACTGGGATCAGTGTTAAAGCTGGCTCCAGCTTCGTTACACCTGCTGTGGCGTCTGTAAGTTTCTCCTTGCAGACTCTTTTCTTTTTCATTCTAGCTGTACAAAAAAAAAATTAGCAGCATTTTCCTTCCCACTGCGTTCTTGGTGCTCCTCGAACTCGTTTTGGGGCTGATAAGCCCCCTTCCTGCTCTCCTCCATTCTCGCCCTCGTGACGTACTCTAGTTTCGTCCTCGTTCGGCCGTTCTCTTCCTCCAGCCTCCCCCTGCGGGGGAGTGATTTCAGATATTTTTCTTTCTTCTCATCCTTTTCTCCGCGATTCTGGGTATGAGCGATTTATTTTGCTGGCACCCGCCTCATCTAATTTTCGTTTTTTCGTTTCGTCCTGAACACACTCAATTTTTTGCATAATTTTAGTGTTTGACTTCATTTTTCGTTGTGAAATTATCTCACTATCTTAAATATGGTTATTGATTTTAATGTATTTCTTCATGCTGATTTTAAATCTGTTTGTAGATTTCATCTAAAGTAAATAGTTTCGTTGATATGTGGAAAAAACCTTGACAAGAAAGCACAAGGTCACTGTAAGAATGAGTGAGTGTGTTTTCCACCAATGAAATGCTCCATTATTTCAACCAATCAGAGAGAAGTAGCGATAAAGGGTTGAAAGAAAAAGGTGAAATGTGGTTTATTGTATTGAATGCAGTTGTGTGCTTGCGGAAAATAGTGTATTGAAAGCAATTTGAAGTGCGTTTGTGGAAAATATTGGAATTATGGCTAAATTTTCATATCTGCCTGAGAATAAAAGGTACAAAATAATGCATTTGAAGGAAGAAGGTTATTCTATGCGCCAAATTGCTGCTAAAGTACCATATGGCCTTTCTACTGTTGTGAGAACTTTAAAAAGATTTTCTGAAACAAATTTTATTGCGGACAGGAGGCGATCAGAACGACCAAGAAAAACATCTTTACGTGAAGAAAGGTTATTGCTTTCAAATAGAAAGCTTAATTTCTCGCAAATTTTGAAACAATGGACTTTGACATCAAATGTGAGTGTGTGTCCAAGAACTGTTAGAGGAAGACTGCTGGAAATTGGGTTACGTGGCTGTAAAGCGCACCCAAAACCATTACTGACTGAATTTCAACGCAAGAGGCGATTGACGTGGGCAAGGGAACATTCATTATGGACTATTAAAGACTGGGAAAAGGTAATATTTAGTGACGAGAGTCAGTTTTGTATTTCTGGCAACCAAAGTAGTGCCTATGTAAGACGACACACTCATGAGGAATTCAGCCCTTAGTGTCTGAAGCCCACAGTAAAGTACTCGACAAAAGTGATGGTATGGGGTTGCATGTCTTCTCATGGTGTTGGAAGACTTCACATCGTTAGCGGAAAAGTGAAAGCCATGGATTGCATTGAAATACTACAAAATAAATTGCTACCAACTGCGAGAGACTTTTTGGGGAATCAGTCATGGATTTTTCAGTACAATAACGCCCCTTGCCATCGTGCAAAGGTAGTCCAGAAAAGACCATACTGTGAATAGAATGAACTGGCCAGGACAGTCTCCCAACCTTAATCCGATAGAGAGTTAATGGTTTAAAATTGGTTATGAAATTTCAAAGAAAAAACCTTCAAACAAACGTGAATTAAGTGAAGCTTTAATATTTTCCTTCAACCATATTGTCACGAAAAATCTTCTTTTGAAATTGGTGCATTCCATGCCAAAAAGATGTAGAGTCGTAATTAAAGCAAATGGCTGTCCCATAAAATATTGATTTTCTAACATGTGACAACAATGTAATTTTCAAAATGCTTATATATATATATTAAATATACCATATTTGTCGATTTTCGTGTTATTTTTCTTTGCATATTATGTTATTCTATATTGTTTTATTCTGCACATATTTCACATTATTGTGTACAGGCAGCTTTACTATGAAAAATATTTTAGTCATTAAGAAACTAGAAGTAGATTTGAAATTAGCACAAAAAAATACATTAAAATCAATAGCAATATTTAAGATAGTGTGATAATTTCACAACGAAAAAGGAAGTCAAAAATAAAAATTACGCAAAAAAATGAGTGTGTTCAGGACTTTTTGCCACCCCTGTATATATAAGTAAAAGCTTCAGTAAAATATATTTTATTGAAATTTCTTTGCTGTGCAGTTTTAAGAAATATTGTGTATTTTTCAAAATAAAAAAATGCTAACACTCATATGTGCATTGATAAAATAAATGTAAAGCATGACAAATGAAATTGATAGAAGTGTCATATTTTATTTTTCTTAACATATAAAACAACCTTTTTTTTTAAAAAAATTAAAGATCCTCAGTTTTATTATATTTTTCAAAAATAATTGATTAATTATGTTATGTTCATTATTTTACACATGTGTGCAAAATGAATTTAACATAAATCTTAATAAATGAAAAGCACAATTTTTTTTAAGAAAAAACCGTAATTTTTAAGTAATTTTTTCAATCTTTGTTCAGATTATGGGGATTGATAAAATATCTTAAAAATTATGGGTTTTTTTTTAAAAAATTGTGTTTTTTTTTCGTTTTCTTCCCTTTTTGCGAGGAATATTTAAGCATTATTTTTGTTACATTTTTTGTTTAAAAAAAATTACTGTTGTTTGCAATCGATATATGAAGTTTCAAGGCATTAAAAAAATCATTTTCATATAAACACATTGATATTGATTCATTTTAGAAAAAATCTTAAATTATGTAAAGCATCACTTCATAAAAAAAAAAAAAACCTACATCGTGATGAAATAAATTATCTTTCCAATTACAAACTTGCTGGCGAAGTTTTTAAATGCGTGAATAAAATTTGAAGTATTTTTTATAAAATTTAAACCTCAGTTCCGAACCTGAGTACTATGGTCTATGAAGAAGCGCCTTTACCGATTGCGCCGCGATTCCTTGGCGGGAAAGCAGAGAAAAGACTTTCAAAAATAAAAGGAAGAAATGTTCAATATCGCATTGCGTTATTTGATAAAGTTAAAAAAAAATTCAGGCTTCATTTTTAAGTTAATGCATTCAAACTTCATATAACGATTGCAAACAACGGTAATTTTTAAACAAAAAAACTTTACAAAAATAATGTTTACATATTTCTCGCAAAAGGAAAAAAAAATGAAAAACACAATATTTTTTTTAAAAAAAAAACGTAATTTTTTAGATATTTTATCAATCTTTGTACAGATTACGTATAATATTGTTCTACACACGGGGTGGGGGGGGGAATTTTGTGAGATTATTTTTATAAATAAAGAAGTTAATTAAGTATTTAAATAAAATTTTGAGCATTTTTTGAAAAATCATAAAAAAAACCCCAGTGTTTGACATTAAATGTTTTAAATGACTGATTCTAAAAAAGAAAAGTATGAACTTTTTTAGTGTAAAATATTTTTTTCATTAGCACGAAGGAAAATGCAAGCGGAACAATTTAGAAATCATACTCATAAAAACGTATCGATTTCGACTCATTTAAAAAAGAAAACGTAAAAAATGCAAAATATTATTATTTTTTAAATAAATTATACCATATCGTACCATAAATGATCTTTCCGAATCTGTAATTTTTTGTCTGAGTCTCACGAAAAAAATAATATTGCATTTTAAAAACTTCTGAAAAAAAAGAAGTTCCGAATTTTCCCCTGGCAGTGAAAAATGGTACTGATTATGCGTTTTAAGGTTTTTAATTAATATCGTTTTAACTAATTGGAATATCAGAATATAAATGGTCAAAATGGATTCCTCGGATCATTCCGGAAATTTTGGTACTTTCGGCGAGTTTCTACGTCATGCGGTTCGTGAGAAGATAGGGCATCATAGATTCCTAGATAGATAGATACGTTTGTTTACCTACGAATTTTAATAGTGTAGATTGATTATATGTGCAGTTTATAATATTAGTCACATTGTAGCTTTAGCGTCAAAGTACATTATTATTGTATTCAATACACTGTTGTTGAAAGAAGGGGACGTAATGAAAGTTATGACTGAAAATTGGGTCACAAATATGGAAAGTTTTAGAAGCATTGTTCTAATCGCTAAACTCAGACATAAAGTCTGTTTTTTCTAAATTCTTTTATTGTATCTATAGAATGTGAAACACCATTCATTGCTTTATTTTACCAAAACATCTGAGAATTGATTCAGAGGCCACTTGATTATATAATTTCTCACAAACTCTTACGATTCAAAAAATGTACTTTTGTGTCTAATACTGATGCAAGTTTCTGAGAGAATATTGAGCTCTCTTTAGTGAAAAATATCCTTGACTTAACACCTTCTTTCACATGAAATATTTCAAGCTTAGCTCTTGTAGATTTCCTTCAGTCGGCTGATCCTACATTTTGCAAGCCAGGCCGTATCGACGCACTGATAGGATGCCAATGGGTATTCAAGATTATAAAAAATGAGGCATTTAAGATTAATTCATCAATAAATAAATAATCATTTAAAAAACTAAAAATGCATGCTTTTATTGTAGATCGAACTAAAATATTAAAAATAAATTATAGTTTAAAAAATCTAAAAAACATGCTTTTATGTTAAATCGAGCTAAAAAGTAAAACAAATAATTCTTAATATAAGAATAATATGATTAACGAGAAAATTAATGTGATTGTGGTAAAAGTGGGGTGGTGGGCTTTATACTACATTTTTACATTAACTCAGCATTTCGGAATAGGACTAGTAAGAAATTATAACAATTGATGTAGAGCACCCCACGCTTTTACTCCAATGACATTAATTTTCTCGTTAGTCATTTTATTTTTATATTAAGAATTATTTTTTTCTTTTTAGTTCAATATATATATATAACATAAAAGCGTGTTTTTTAGTTTTTTTAAACTGTAATTCTTTTAATTTTATATAAAATTACATATCTTTATTTTTGTACTGTATTATATGAATTGAATGACTTCACACATTTCTAATCATTTTTACTTTTGTGATATTATGGGTACAAATTTTTAGTTTCAATTTTTTATCAAAAAATAATGCATTGAGCTGTAGGACGTTAAAAATTCTAATATTCTAAACAAAATATTTTGGTCTGGATTTCATGCAACTTTATTTGCTATAAAAATTCTTTAAAATAGATTTATCTTTATTATTTGGCTAAATTTGAATCTTTTGCAGTTATTTCCAATATTTTTTTTTTGTTCAGTATTTAAAAAAAAGGGCCCCATAAAATAATTCAATTATGGTGTCATTATTTTATTGTAATTTAATTTTCATTAGTGGCTGCTAAATTTACCTTATAAATAAATTATAATGTCATATATTGAATGTGAGATGTTGTTATTAAAAACACATTGCCCAAAGTATCAAATTACAAGATATTGCTTTTATTTTTAAAAAATGAATAAAAAATGTCATATAATTTAAAAATGTAAGAAAAAGTGTTTATTATAATGCAAGACAAAATGAAGAAGAAACAGTTGAACAAGACTTGAGTAATATTTTGGAAATCTAATTCATAATTCATATGATTTGCAAATATCATGAAATTGAGAGAAGTTCTCAGATTATCAACAATCTTATTTTACAAAGGATCTTTACGTTTTTATTTCTATTTTACGACAAATAAAGATTGTCTGAATTTTAAAAAATGTACATTTTTAAAATGCTTAATTCTTAATAATGAAATCAACTAATGTAACCAAACTTGCTAGAAAGAAACTCTTGAATTTTTTTCTTCGATTTTTCTCATTCCAACAACAGCAAAAAGCTCATCTTGAATAAATTTTTTATTACATCTGATAATTTGTATCGCTTCAAAATTGTTCAAAAAATTTCAAAGGAAAAATGAATTAAACATAAATATATTACAAGAATGAAAAGAAAACCATCAAGTGTTTTTGAAAGAAATTTGATTGAAATCATCTTGCATAGCAGCATCTTGTATTAACAGTAAAGATTTTCTAACACTATACTTGACAAGACTTTTTCGGAAATGTTGACTAATTATAGTTTATATGTGTTCTTAAGTGTGCATTGTTGCCTATAAGTAAAAACTATTTTTTGGGAGAATGTTGCTAATATTTCTGAGCATATTATATCATAAAAATATTGAAAATACTTTTCAAAGACGCTGTAGGTTTTTGGAAAGTGCAACATATCAAATCATAAGTTGTGCCAAAAATACGATTAAAGATTAACAAAATGCAAGTTACATGTTGAAAATATGGAATATATATGACATTTAAAGGGAGATATGTGTAGTGGGCGAAAACTTCTGGAGATAAATAAGGTTTAGTAACTAAGATTGAGCATAACTAAACCATAAAACATATAAACGTTAATTACAATCTTGATTTTATTTAAAAAACTTATTTAGTAAAATTCTGAAAGGTTTATTGTCTAATTATGAAAACTGCAAAAGAATTGCATTAAAATCATAATTCTAGTTAATTTTAAAATACGTTCAGGAATGGTGAAAAATTGACTTAAGATATTTTAAATCTAGCATGAAAAATATTATATATATTGGAACATTATTTTTGTTAAGTTTGATAGTAATATATTATATATTTTGCTACGGATTGTCAATTTAAATCCTTGTAAATAAATTGTAATTCTTATTTTGTATCATCAAGATATTGTAAACATTTGATTTGACTGTTATTGGTTTCAGTAATTTTACTCAAATGAATTTGTTAAAAAGTTAAAACAGGAATAATTCTATAAACTAATCATACATTTTATTTTTTTATAGACCACAGAACAATCTTGGATCTGTAAGTCAAAATTGGTTTGATTTCAATGACTCCAGAGTCAGCCCTATTGTAGTAAAAGACATAGAAAAGCAATTTTCTGGGAAAGAAAGTGCCTATATGTTGTTTTATCGAAGGAAATCTTTTGTTAGACCATTAGAAGGTATGCATTATGTATAAAGAAAAATTCCATTCAGTTTGAATTTATTTATTCTGATTCAGGATAAATTGATGACATTGGGAGAGTAATGTATTTATTACCTCTCTCTTTCAGAAATAGTTTTCATCCAATTATAAAATTTGTGAAAAGAATTATTTTTTGAATAAATACTATAATTTATTCAAAATTATATATTTATTTTTATCTCATTGATGAATTTATTATTATTCATCAGTAGAAGATAGATAAATAAAACCTGGCAGATTTTTAAAATTAAATAAAAACCCTTTTTTTATAGTACTCCCTTTAAATTAGTATCATTCAATCAAGGTCTCATTCCTTACCCTTTTTTTTCTTTTATTGAATAATGGAAATTTTGCTTTTCTCCCTGTTACAATTAAACTATACACTGAAATAATGAATTAAAATATGAGTCATCATTTTACATTTTCAAAGATTACATTTTCAAAGAAATTAAACATCATTGTACCACTTTCTAGTTCATATAATCCAATGTTTAATTCTACTTGTAAAATATGAAAAGGGGTAGAGGGTTTAATGGGAAAATGAGAGAAGTTCAACTATTTATGAATTGGTTTTTTGATAGTCAAAGGTCGCTTATTATGGTTACATTCTTCCCTTTGCATTTTCTGTAAAACATCTTCCTCTTTGAGCAACTATCTTTATTCATAATATCCTTTTTCTTCTTATTGTTAAATAATTGCTCTTACCATGTTATTTTATTATTTTGGGGGGTTGAAAAAATGAATTGATGCTTAGGTTTTTATTGTAAAAATTATTTGGTTTCATATGTGCAATCAATTACCTCTTTTCTTCAAAGATTGTGATGGATGCACTACTATTATATTTACTTGTATTAGTTTAATTTGAGTTATATAGAAAAGTGTATGTGCATTCATTCATTCATACATGCATCTATAAAAAAATGTAGTGTAAAATTCATTTTTTGTTGGATATTATATTTAATAGTTTTTTTTTTTTTTAATGTTTCCCCTTCCTACAGTTTTGCTAAAGGTTTAGGATTTTGTAGAACTTGACCCTTATGTGTAAAATAATATGTAATGGCCAAATTTTTATTTTTAAATTTCTCTTGGTCATTTGTGAATTTGTATATTTTGCTGAAATTTATTGCATATGTTGTATTTCATAAATAATTCTGCATATTTTAAGTAGGGAAAAGAAATTTTTGAAAATTAGTTAACTTTATCATATTTTGATTGTATCCAATAATGTTTTTGAAATTTATGTGGTATTATAAATATTTTTTTGTCTAGTTAGTGAAACGAAAAATTTTTATTACAGCAAAAGGCAATCCAAAATATATGATGCCGGAGAGGCTACTAAAATTAGTGGAAGAAGAAAATGCTGAGCTTGAAAGACAGAGGTTAATTTTACTTAAATTTTCTTTGACCTTTACCATACTTTCAATATTCAAGTTTTTCCTTATAATTTCTATACTTTTCCTGATTTGTTATGATTATTTAAATATTTTTTAACAATTATTTATGTTTAAATATTTTTCTAATCCAAAAATGTTTTTCTCTGTGTTAAAGTTATGATCGAGTTTGCATTGTTATCATTCTTGATGTTCCATAAACAGATTATCTAACATTTAATGAAGTAGATTTTTTTAAAAAAATCATTTCAAGTTTATATATTGAATATGTTGTTAATTGGAATTATTATTAAAAATAAAATTATTATATTGCTCTTTTTATTCAATTAAAAATTGGATATGTCCAATCAAGGTTGTATCCAATAATTATCACTTTAAGTATCATTTTGATGTTTGTCAATTTGTTACTTATATATATATAATTTTTTTTGGTAATGTTAATTGCATGATAAACATAATATTTAAATGTGCAAAACGCTAAATTTATTTTTATAAATCCCTTTAATAAATTCATAAGTTATAATCCTGCTAACACATTATATAGTGCCTTGTACTTTTTGTTTCTGACTAAATACTGTTATGTTCTTTTGTTTTTTTTTCTTTTAGAGATGAATATGAAACGGCTTTAAATACTATAAACCTTCAAGTGCACTTAGGAAACAGTTATAAATGTACCAATGGAGTTTTGGAGCCTAAAATCAATGAAATTCATTTTGTAGATTTAGCCATAGATAAACGAAAACTTTTGTTAGATCTGAGAGATTGTATATTCAAGGTGAATATTTAATTATTTTAATGCTGTTAGATAATATTAAAAGACCATGATTTTATTTTTTTATTCATTAATATCTACATTACTAAGACAAAATTTAAAAATATTTATTGAGTGGGAAAATGAAATTTTTTTTTTTTTAAGTTTCCCAGAGGTTGTAAATTTTTTTGAAGATCAGAGGATATAAAAAAATTACATCTGCATTAAAATTACTCCTTAAAATATTTTATTACTTTCATATTGTTTAGATGAAATATGAGGTGTTATGCAAGTGTTAAATTTCTAATATTGATGTAAATCGTTATCATAGTTTTTTTCTGTGACTTAGAAGATTCTTTATTTGATTCAAAAATATGTTTCCTTTTATGTGTGGGATAGAAGCAAAGGTAATTGAGATATTTACTTCTGATATTTAGTCATTCACTTTGTTAAAATGCAGAACCCAAATATTTCCCTCATCACTTGACCATGGTTAAAAATTAGGAGGTCAATTATCAATAGTTCTCGTTGTTTCTAGTGTGACTTTGGTAAACCAATCAATATGGTAGAGAAGACATTACAATACCTTGGTTTAAGGTTATACGGTCTTTGTGATTAGTAGTTTCAGACTTTAGTCTTCTTACCACCAGAGACCATTATGTGAATTAATGGGAACTGTGTGCTGCTTATTTAATCATATTGAGCATTATAAATTTGTAGTTGCATTGTGTGAAGAGTATATATTCATGCATTACATTATTGAGAGTTTTCGTAAAATTACCTTTTTGCTCATGTAAAATGTGTGTTCTTCACTCATTTAAAAATACCATATTACTCAATGTTATTATGATTATTAATTCTATAATAAATCAAGCAATTTATAATTGTTATTTTTTCTTATAGTTATGTTCTGAAATTTACCCTAGTCAAGATTTCGTTTTGCACACTGCTCGTGAAGTTCCTGCTGGTTTACACCTTTATGAAGAGCTCTCTGAATGTATGTTGAATTCTTAAACAAAGAACTTTTTCTTTGAATTTTAATATTTTTTATATAATTTATATCAAAAAAATTAGTGATGAATATTTTGTAGAACTTGCATATAATTATTGTATAGTTTATTGTGAAATGTATATTTCTATAAAAAAATTCATTTACCTGTACTGAATAATAATGTATGATTATGTTGCTCATGCAAAGTCATTTTTTTATTAGAAAGGTTTCTCCGCTTTTCGCACACTTAAGTGGCTTTTAAAAGATGTATACATGTACCGTAATTTCGCACATATAGTCCACACCATCGTATAGTCCGCAGACACGATTTTATATAAAATAGTTTCAAAATTTGTCAGAGTCCGCACCACCGGATAGTCCACGGACTATACGTATGAAATTACATTATTTTAATACGGCAATATTAATGTATTTTAAAAACAAAGAACTAAGTATAAATAGAAAAAAAGTACTTCCTTACTATTATACCTTCAGAAATAAAACGCTAAATACAAATAAAAAACAGTGCTTACTAATTAATCATATATTAATTAATCACACATTCTACTACATTAATGAAAACCTTCAAAGTCCGATTCATCAGTATCAGAATTAAACAGCTCTAATATATTTTCAGGAAGAGTGTCCAAAAGTTCATTTTCAGCATCACTATCTTCACTGTCAGTGATTTCCTTGCTTTCACTAACAATCCCGTCTTTTATAAATCCCGATCGGAAGGTGGACACTTTAACACTTTTCCAGGATTTATCGACACATTCGGCAACTTCAGTGTATGAAGCGCGTCTCATATTTCCTCCTTTTGTACAAGTATGTAAACCTTCCGACATCCAGTTCTCCCAGCAAGTACGTATGTGGGACTTGAAACTTCTGTTCACGCTAATATCCAGAGGTTGCAGGATTTTTGTTAAACCTCCTGCAATAACGCTAAGTTCAGCACCGATGTTTTTTTAGCTTCCGCCTTTACACTGTCTTTTATGTGTGCCCTCATGGAATCGATAATTAGTACTCCTTTGGAATTGAAAAAGGCATCTTCTCTCTTCTTCCAAACTTCTTCAAACCAATCGAGCTTAATGTCCTCATTGCACCGTATTACGACACTTCGAGGAAAATTTTCCTTGGAAATTGTTTTTCTCTTAAAGATTAAAAGCGAGTTCAACTTTGTGCCGTCAGCACAGCAGGCGAGCATCACTGTGAAATGGGTCTTTTCTTGACCAGTTGTTGTTACTGATACTGTTTTCACTCCACAAGTATCGACGGTGCGATTCGGTTGGCAATCAAATGTTAATGGAACTTCGTCCATATTTATAATATTTTTTAGGGAATACTTCCCTTCTGCAATAACTTTCCTTGTAAACTGAAGGAAAGAAGTTTTTTTTTCATCTACGTCGTCCGGAACAGCCTGACTGTTGTATGCCATGGCTAAATTCTAAGAATAGTTTGATAAGTTGTGGATAACTTACATGACATCCCAATATTGTCAGTAGTCCAGGAATATGGTATTACTTGTATGGCAAGCGATGTGGGCATTTCAAAATGTGCCACCATTAACGAAATGTAAACAAACCCTTGCAAACGAGTGGAGTTGAGAAATGGCTTTTGCTGATGGCAGCTGTGCATTAAAGATCCGGTCGCCGCTTGTGACGTCACGACTCTATCTGGCCACTCGGGAGTTTTTCTTAAAAGTTTATATCGCTTGTTGTGGAAGCAATGCAATATGCTAATTGTATTGATGTATAAATACTAATCGCTACTATTGTATAGTCTGTAGCAGTTGGGTGTTTCTCAGCAAGTAGCTGACTCCATACTGTACTCAAATGTTTTTTGAGCAAGGTGCTCAGTTAGTGTAATCAATTATTTTCATTGTAAATTCTCATCTTTTATTGCATCGTCTTCAATAAATGTTGTCTAAGAAATTCTCGTCTTTAATCAAAAGTCCTCCACATGTGTTATTTAACTTTTAGATCCACTGTTCATAGCTCTACTGGTTAGTTAGTTTTTCACACTTTAAAGTTAGAAGTGTAGAACTTAAGATATTGGAACATTGTCACATTAGACACATTGTCGTTCTGCTTCGAACTCTCAAGTTTTTACGACGCATAAAGCGGTAAACCCAATTTATTCTTTCCTTGAAATCCGTTATCTGCATCTCTTCTGCCATGGACTTCGCTCAGAGACGGATTTTAACTGTTAAAATGGAGCGTCCGGCATTTCTTTGGTCGAGAATCCATCTCAGTAAATTTTCCTCTAAAGCTGGCCATTTTACTTTTCCGTACCGATTGGATCGCTTTTTAACACATCATTTTGTTTGCTCCAATTTCTCACCACTTTCTTGTCCACTTCAAAATAATGGCTCGCTGCTCTAGCAGAGTAAAACTCCGGCGAGGTTTCATCAACGTTATCGAAGATGAAAGAGAAAATGCGAAAATAAAATACTGTGCAGCGTGGTATCCTCATGATAAGTGGTAATGAAATGTGACCTTCGACCCCACTCACTCAGTGTTGCCAAACCACGCTATAAGTAAATGAATCACGCTTTTTTTTCGTACTCCAGGTACTTGCTACTAGGGCTCCTAAAAATCGAGCTGACGCATCAACTACTTTTCCCCCTTCCGGCAGTTGTGCTTTAACCGTGAACAACCAGTGTATTATCCGCAGCTTCAAAAATTCGCATTTTAAACACAGATAGTCCGCGGACTATATGCGCAAAATTACGGTATATTTATCATTAAGGTCTTATTGCAACAGAAAAGAATGATTAAAAAAAATCATTCTTTTCTGTTGCAATAAGACAACCTTAACAAATAACAAATTTTTAGCTTTTAGCCATTATTTCAAATGAGAAAAAAAAAGGCACACTTGGTTATGTAGTGTATTGGGGGAAAAGAAGAGGCATAAATAAATAAATCCTTTGCAAACACTGTCCAAAGCCTTTGAATAGTTTTACAGATAGCACTGTAATGCAAAATACATAATTCAGAAAGGCATATATATGCCCACACACAGCAGCTAAAGTGCTGAAATAGCTGGTTTAATCTAATAGTTATTTTCAAAAAATATTTGTTGATATTTGATAACTTAATTTAATTCATTTAGATGTTGAATAATTTAATTTTTTAAAATTTCATATCTTGAAATATTTTATGTAGTAGAATGAAATTTGTTAAAAATACAAAATTTCTTCACTACATCTTTTTTGTTGTAGCTCAAAATTTAGAGAGTTTAAAAGATTTGGGAATCCTTGAAGGAACCAAAATATTTGTTTGGGATGGCAAGCAAGTAAGAGATATTCTTTATTACCATTTACAAGATTAACTCTTCTTTGATAATTGTGAAGTTTTTATCCATCTTTTATTATATTTCAGTATTTTTACTTTTTTTCCCAACAATTTTCAGTTTTTTTTTCTTTCTAGTTTTTTTTTCTTCTTTTTGTTAATGATAGAAAGGAATCCTATGTGTAATTCTGCATTTCAAAATTCACCTTACTTTTCAGATACTTCTTTAAAAACAGTCACAATGTATAAAACTTATACGCTGAAACATATAATTTTTTTTAAATTTCTAATCGGGCTGTGGATTGGTATTTTACCATAACAGACCTAGAGTACATTCCTTGGGAGCTGATATCTCTTTCTTTAAGAGCAGCATCATGTAGGTGGTATATTAATTGTCACAAGTAATTTTGATGCCCAGGGAGAGTGGCACTCCCAGGTTCCTCTTTCACTGGGTATCAAAATTACTTGCAGGGAGGGACCTGGAATCTGACAACGAAAAACTATACTAGGAATTTAATTTTGCCAAGAGCACCCAAGCCAAAGAGGCACTTAAAGGATCTTTTACATGTCGCATAATCATATGACATGTACGCTGTTGATTTTTTGCATCATGAAAATCCACCAACTTGGGCATACAAGGCCTGCAGCAAATGGAACATTTTTAATTTTATTTCATTGTCATGAAATATTATTTGTATTTTTGTATGTGCCAGTGAGTAATCATGAGCTGTTTTTGTAAAAAGGAGTCACTCTCAGTTACAAACAGAAGAATTTTTTATGCCTCCTATAAATGACTTGCATTTGTCTTTGTCTGTTAATATATTGTGGGAATCTAATTTAACATACATGAAGAGGCAAACCTTTGTAAATTGTGAATTTTAAATTATTTTATTTTTTCTCGGTATATAATTTTATATTTTTATTCTGAATTTTGGTGCACTTGGGATGAATATCATAATAGGGAAGGGGATCTGAAAAAGTAGTTAAGTACTTAATCACATTTATATAAGTTTGTGAATGGTTTCTCTGCATTCAATGGAAAATATTTGTAAGGAAACTTCTAAGCTTTCATATTTTTTTTCATTCTGCTATTGATTTTGCATACAAATTATTCTTTAACTGTTCTTTTATTAATGTATGAAGAAAAACTTTTAGATATCAATTTGTTCGAATCATTTTAAGGACATTTAATTTTTTTTTTTTTTATGTAAACATTGTTAAATTTAAGAAGTATTTTTATGATAACTTTATTGTTTGTTGTAGCTTGGTGGTGAGCATTTTGCAATAGGAGTGGCACATGAACCAGTTCTGTTAAATATTTCTGTAACACTACAAAATGGAGAAACAATAGAAATGTCACGAGGTTTCCCTAAAACAACAACCATCAGTGAATTAAAAGTTCTGATCTCCAATCTAGTTCCTCTGCCTTTGGAAGATATTCGTTTTAGCCGATTGGATTTGCAAGGTAGAAACAACTCCATTTTCATTGTCATTCTCTCTTCTTTTTAATTAATTTATTCTTTTGTTAATTATAAAAGTTACATGTTATTGATCTGTGATAATTAATTACACTAGCTTCTAAAAATGGAAAAATAAAGCTTCACACAAAAATGCAGATGAAGGCAACAAATGTGTTTTTGCATTAAAAAAGCAAAAATTATGCACAAAGATGAAAAAATTTAATTTTCGTTTGTTACATGATAATGCATTTGGGTTATTACCAAAATAAAATATAAATTTTCTCTTTTCTTCAATCAGTAAAACTTACAGTAGTATAGTATATGATAAGTATATGCAATAGAAAGGATATCCTGTACTTTTACTTAACCTTATAATGATTGTTCATCCTTCCAATGATGTGATCAACTTTTGCTGATGGTAGCAATAGCTATCCCTCCATTTGATTTCCAATCCCTGAGACCAACAAGATGAAGTACATGTGCTGAGGTAACATGCCGAATGGCATTTCAAACACCTTCAGGTGGATTAAGGTCAAAGGCATACCCCAGCCACTTCATACAAAAAAAAATACCCTTTCTCTCCAGATACTCATCAGCAATGTTGATTCAATATGGGTGAATGTTATCTATAAGAAAACAAGGACTGACTGCTGCAGGATAGTCTCACAGTGGAGTCTATGATTTGATCTCAGCACTATCCAAATATCACAGAAATACCTTTAAAAATGTACAATATCCCATTGAAATTCCAGCCTACATCGTAATGCTGACACCTCTGAATGCTTGATGTCTTTTATGTGATCACATGCTTTATTTTCTTCAGACTCTTACATGTATATCATCTGATTGCAGGACAAATCTGCACTCATGCATGAACAGCCATGGACAGGGGATTGTACCAATCTGAGATATTTTAATTGACATGCTCATAATAATCACTTTAATCCTGCCCCTCTGGATCAAATTATTAATTGAACACAACCACAATATTTGGATTTAAAGTCTCCCTGTGAAGCCTTTGGTGCATAGAATTTGTCTTTCCTCCTGCTGCAACCGCAACTATATAGGTGTCATAATTGTATAAATCAGTCATTGATTCTGTTTGGCTTTCATAGCAACATGACGATCATCAGAGGGGGAATAGGTAACTCTTGGACGACTAGTCCAGTTGTTTGGAATTGTTCCCATAAGTGATAGTTCTGAATTATTAATGTGTGTGTGCATTAAAAAAAGTTAATTTCTTTGATTATTGTGATTCTGCAGTACTGGCACTCACTTTTTACTATTCATCTTCCTTTAGTCACAGAAACATGAATTCTATCAAAAAAACAATCTTATGACACTTGTTACATTTTGTATCAGCTTTTAAATGCACTTCAAACTCTTCAGAATGTGGTATCCTTAACAGTGTATAACTAGTCAATCAACCATGATTAGCTGTAAAATTCAAAATTTCTGCATTTACAATAATTTTAAGCTGTTCAAACTCAAATACATTTTCAAAAATCCAAAGTTGAATTTGAGCACTTAATTTTTGGATATGCATATTATTGTATTAAAGTACTATTTTTTGCAATCTTAATTATTTATTTTCATAGTTTGTATTGTTTATTTAAAGATTTTTTTCCCTTTGAAATATGAATACATATATATTCCTAATAGTATAAATAACATTACTGTTGAAGAAAGTAAAATATTATACAATAAATTTTGTTTTATTATAGACATAAAATTGAAATTTATGTAACTAAATTATATGTAGTATAGTATACTAAATTTATCCCATAATTAAATTATATTTTTTATCTTTACTTATATTTGAACTTGGTGCTCGTGAAGAAGACATGCAATAATAATGTATTACTTTTTAATTAAATTTAAATATTGTTATTAATATTTATGAGTCCTTTTCCAATAAATGTTGGATTTCTATGCTAAACATGATCTTGGATTACACTGAAAGGAAAGCTTATTATATATATATATATAATTAATGTTGGTTGCAAAAGGGCTGTTACTGCTCTGGTTCTTGAAAAGAATGGGTGCTTTCAATTACTTTTCATTTACTTTCTTTAGGAGAAGAAACTAGATTGTCACCATTAAATGAAAACCATGAATTTTGTACATTGTCCGAACTTAGCTTCATTGATGGAGATAACATTGTTGCAGAAAGTATAAAATGTGATGATATCTATAGAAAAGAAATCTCTAACAAAATATCACTTGTTGTGCAAAACTGTTGTCAGGTAAATAAATACAAAATATTAATTTCAAATATTCCAGTTATTAAATTTAAATTAGTTTAAAAGTGGAGAATTTATAAAATTTGGAATCAGTAAAAATACTTTAATTTAGAATTTTTAGAGTAATTTTTTTTATGTTAAACTGATTAATTCTAAGAGAATTATTACTTTTCAACATTGTTAACATTTAACAATTTAAAAGTTCATATTTATATATTATTTTAAAAAATTATTATGTAGTACTTACTCAGTTATTGCATGTGTCCAATTAGCAAAATAGAAGTTTTACTAAAAAGTCTAGTTTTAACTATTATATTAGTTAAAATTAAAGACTTAGATGTTTAAAAAGATATTTTTTAAAATACTTGTATGCTTTTTTACATTTTAGTTTCATTTTGAGTTGTAATATTTCAAAGTTTTTATTATATATATATTTCAATATAGAATTTTACCTCAGAAAGTAACGGCAGTCATTTAGTGGAGCTTACTGTTGAACTGGATAATGTGAGTACTTTACAAAATATGTAAAATATTGCCACGTTTCTAAAAAGTAATTTTTCTGAGTTCCATTTTTGAAAATTAAATAGTATAAATTTCAGTTTTGTCGAAAAGTCAGTTGATGAAGGAAACAAATGTCAAAAAGTTTATGTTCACGGGACAAAATCGCTAAAAATTCATTTAATGTAGTTAAATTTTCATGTACTTTTTACTTAAACATTTGAAATTTTGAATTTAAAATTAATTGTAATATTTGTATGTTTATAAAAAATATTATTTTAGACTCCCTTTAAGCTTAAGTGGATATGAAATTTTATTAATTTAAAAAAAAAAAAAATTAGTTAGTGGCAATGAAATATTTTAGTCTGGTGAAATAATTTTCTTACCAAAACATTTTTTATATCTTTATAAGTAAATATAGCCAGTTTTAAACAGGAATATGCACTGGTTTTAAGATAATTTTTAGAAGGCTCTTCATAATAAAAACATCTTTCATTTTTATATTTTCTTCATGTAAATAATTATTATTTTACTGATTTACAATTCATTTTTTTAAATAAAAGTATAAGTCTTATTACCAACCTGTAGCTGTAAATTTATTCTTTTTTTTTCAATTCCTACTTTTAGCTCACACTCTATATACACTCATGGATAAAAAAATTAGCGCACCAAGGAGTCGTCAAAACGAAACGAAATTTTACATACGAAATGACTACTTTTATATAAGTAAATGATTAGAAAATCAAAGAAAAAGGATCACTTATTTCAAAGAAAACGACAAAAGAACGGAGGATTTAATACCCTGTTGAACCCCCTGTAGCGCGAATGCACGATGTGATGTGATCGGGCATTGAGGCATACAAGTTCTGTATGATGTCTTGAGAAATTTCGTTTCATATTTGCTGTAACCTTGCCTTTAGTTCGTTCAAACTCGTGGGATGCCCAACTCGCCATCCCAAATTATCCCAGATATGCTCGATTTTAGACAAATATGGGGATCGGGCAGGCCAATGAAGGGTAATAATAGTGCAGAGACAGTGTTGTGACACCCTTGCCGTGTAAAGCCGAGCATTACTTGCTAAAAATAGCTGCTGGGAGCCATTGCATGAGTGACAACACATGTGGTTGCAGGATGTCATGGACATACCGCTGGGCTGTCATGGTGCCACGGATCAATACTAGGGGTGACCGTGTATTGTAGGCAATGGCACCCAATAACATCACTCCAGCTGTGGGAGTGGTATGTTGCTGTAAAGCAAAGGCAGGATTAAGGCATTCAACGAAAGGCATTCATTAACATTCCACACACGAACACGACTGTCATCACTGCTGAGGTTGAATCTGGATTCATTGCTAAAGGCAACTTGGTTCCATTCCACTGCAGTCCAGTTTCCTTGTGCACTGCACCACTCCAAACAGAAGCGTCGATGGGTGTGTGTCAAAGGCAGCACACTTAATGGCGCCATGATCCCAAATGTCCTTCGGCCAGATGCCTTCGTATGGTTCAAGAAGACACAGAGGCCCCTATTGAAGGTGCTACCTGTGCGTGAAGGGTGGCCAATAAAGCAGTTGGCTGTATGCATGCATTTCTTACGGTGTGGCGATCTTCTCGACAACTGATCTGTCGAGGATGTCCTGAGCCTAGTCTTCGTGTAAATAGCATCTCTCAGATCCACTGGTCACAACACAATCAGAGCGGCCTAATTGACGAGCTATTTGCCTAGCTGACCACCCAGCTACCATCATGCTGATGATTCTCCCCCTCTCAAACTGTGACAGTTGCTCATATTGTCTTCGAAAATGGCGTAATGGCATGTCTACCTCAGCTCTTTCTTTGTAAATGATTCAGCACACTCAAACAAGCTTTGGTTACCTGTTTTATACTCCACGGAAAACGACGCTAACTGCCCTCTACTGACTATGTGTAATGCCCAATCACGCTGCACTTCTAATCATTTGCATATCTCCCGACATGTACCTTCATGCCAAGTTTCGTTACGATCCTACAATTATTTCTTGGTGCGCTAATTTTTTTTGTCCATGAGTTTATTTATTTATCTTCATGGAATTTTCAATCATTAATAAGATACACTTTAAAGCGCTCAATTGAGCTGAAATTTTATATACTTGATTATTTTGGATGACAATACAGTAATTTAATTATAATTAATAAAAATTGATTAAAACTAATTATTCAAAGAATTACAAATACAGCCACGTTGGCATCGTTTTTGACGACTTGAAAAGTTTTTTTCTCCCATTTTAAAGCGCTCATTTAAGCTGAAATTTTCTATATACTATTGTTTTGGGTAAAAATATGATAATTTAATTATAATTAATTAAAATGAACTGTCTGAAACTAATTATTTAAAGAATTACAGATACAGCTACGTTGGTTTCAAAATAGCGACTTGGGTCAAAACTGAAAGATTTTTTTTCTCACATTTTAAAACATTCAGTTGAACTGAAATTTTATATACATGATTGTTTTGGATGACAATATGATACTTTAATGATAATTAATAAAAATTAATCACCACTTAATGTTGTGATTCTGTCATATGTATATACATATTTATATTAATTGTAACTATTTAATAAAAAGTAGCTAAAATAAAAATTTTCTTTGTTAATCTAAGTAGGAATTGACTTAAAAAAATTTTTATATTACTTGTTTCAATTGATGTGCAAGATAATAATTTTCCCTTGTGGAAAATTTGAATAGTTGTTGGTTTATAAATGAGTAATAATTTTGACAACATTCTTTTTTTAGTCTGTTGAACAGCTAAGAAATCTTATTGTTTCCAAATTTAATCTGGACAGTAATCGAAGCTTTATTTTGAGAAAATATATTAAATCTCAAAGTAAAAGACCTCCATGTAAGTTCTTTATTTTTTTAATTTATAAAATTAATTTCTTATTTGGAGCTTTATTCTTTTTTAATTGAAATAATTAAAAATTGTGTGTATGGATCATTTTAATTTATTACTTATATTTTTAATTCATTTGAGGTAAACATACGCTTTTTAAATTACTTTTGGCTGCATAAGTATAAAGCTAATGTACTTGTAAATAGTAAAAAAAAAAATTATATTTCCTAGATATTGAAATAAAATTTGGATTAGAAAAATAAAGGAATGTTTTATAAAATTTCAAGTATTTTGTTCTTAGAAATGAATTCTAAATGATTATTTATAAATAGTATTAATTTGATTTATTTTTCACTTTATTTTCATGGTATTAGGTAATTAATGGTATTAGGTTCACACAGAGTGTGTATCCAGTTTTATGTTTCCAAATAACATTTAAAACACATGTTTGTGTTTAAATATTTTTTTAATATATTAATATATAAGATTTATCATTTTCTTCATTTTGATATATTATTAGATTTGTCATCATATTCTGTAATTCTTAAAAAATGAAATTTGTGATGGTTAATCTTTTTTAAGGATTTTTTACGTAGGAAAACATATTTGCCTTTCTCTGGAGGATTTATTTAAGTAAAATTAATTGTATAATAATACAAATGTATAAAGGTTTTGCTATTTTCATTTTTTTCTTTTATTTCTAATATGCATCTCAAAATGGATTTTTTATTATTATTTTAAATACTTTTATTACATTTGCAAATATGTTAAATTTTTTGTTTTATGCTATCTCATAATTTTTTTTATGAATTTGTAGTACATGAACATTATACAATAAGAGAAGCTGGCTTAGTGGAAGCATCTTGTTTGACTATTGAGGAAGGAGAACCACCAGCTCCTGATCAGGTTTGTTTCTCTCTTTGTATTGAAATAATTTTTTAATGTGAAGTTGAATTAATTTTTTAATGTGTAATTGAAATAATTTTTTAATGTGTGTTTTAATTGTTTTAAGGGAGATAAAGATTTAAAATTCTCAATTAGAATTTTTGTTAATTTATTTATGATGATATATGTTGAATATTTTTTCCTTTTCAAGACATGTGCATTTTAAATTCTTGCTTTTTAGTCTGAAAATTTTTCTGGTAATCTATTGTACAACTATACATTACCCACCTTTGTATGAATGTAAATATGTTAAGCTGCATATTTTTAAATTTTATTTTGAGTATTATTGCATTTATCATAAAACAGAATGATTTATTTGAAAAATATGTTCCACATTTGCAAAATTGTTCATAATTTTTATTAGGCATGAACCAAGTATTTTCTTTTTTCATTTTATCAGATTTTCATTAATTAGATGAGTTATATAAATCAAATTGAATTTGAAAAGGTAAATTATTTACTTTTAGTGGAAGCTTCTTAATTGAAAATGTTGTAACAATTGCAATCCTGTTTATATAAAAAATCATATATGTAGTGGTTCTAAACATTTAACTATATTATTTGGTACAATAGTTTTTAATGAACTCAAAAGGAAAAGAAGTTTTATGTCTTCTTAATTCCCCTTCTTAATTGTCCCTGTTGGGGCGACTTAGCTTTAACTTCTTGACACTTTCCATAACCAAGCCCTTCGCATGATCACTGGCGGAGTTAAAACTACTCCAGTACTTGCCATGCAGTTACTTTGCGACCTTCAGCCATTCACTAATATAATTGAGAAGAATGCTGCTATTCTCTTCAATAGACTCCCAAATAATTCATTCTGGCGGGACTATGATTCCGATGGAGGACGTAATCTTAAGACTCAAAAGGGCTTTATTCAATGTGTTCGTGAGAACATTCAATAAAAAGTCATTAATGATGTGCCCTTTGAATTACTGTCTTTTGCTAACCCACTCGACTACGCAACACTCAACATCAGATTGGATCTTGTTCTGAATGTGAGAAAACGTGATCTAAGTCCTACTGCTCTTCACGCTATAGCTTTGGAAACTATCAATACCCGCTTCCCACCGGAGGAGTGGCTTCACATTTACACAGATGGCTCACTCTTGGACTTTGCCCAAGGCGCTGGCATTGGTGTTTTTAGTCACCCCTTCTCCTTCTATTTACACGCCGGCCCTTTGACAACTCACTTTGATGGTGAGGTTGAAGCTATACATATAGCCCTTCAGCAACTTGCTGTTCGTCTTCCCCCATTGAAAGAGCTGTAATTCTTTCAGATTCTACTTCTGCCCTTCAGGCTTTGTCCAACTATAATGAGAATAATTGTTTACGTGTGCAGAACTGTAGAGAACTCCTGGGAAAGATAAAAGGAAAGATCGTCTTTCAATGGGTACCATCCCACTGTGGTCTTTGGGGAAATGAGAGGGCAGACTTTTTGGCAAAAAAGGGAACGGGTATCCTTCAGAACTTTCGCAGAGACCTGACACTTCATTCTGCCAAACTGGAAATTAAAAGGATTTTTAGGGAATCATTTCGCCTTACAGCTTCTTGTGTTGCTCGTGATAAGCCTTGGAGTACACTATGTAAGAAATCCCACGGTATTCCAAGTTCTCCTCGTGCTGCTGCTGTGGCTAAATTTAGACTTTTAACCGGACATGACCGCCTTTGTGCTCATCTGTTTCGTTTTAACTTAGTGACTTCACCTATCTGCGTTTTGTGTGATACTGGACAAGACATGACTGCCGCTCATTTGGACGAGTGCTCTGCACTGAATGATCTTAACTGCATTGTAAAAAGGTATTGGAGAGCCCGTTGCCTAATGACCTGATGGTCAATGGCCTGGCATTTGTAAAATAAATAATAAATGTCTTTTTAATTTTCTTTGATCAGTCTTTGATTTTGTTTTTCAAATATTTTGCTATTGCAATTGCTGTTTTTTTACATTTTGTGTTCAGAATCTCATAACTACTGCATATAATTTTTGTGCAATTTATTTTTAAACTAACTATACCTTCAATTTCTCTATTTCCTTCCCCCCTTGATTGCAAGTCCATTGCCTTTTTAATTAATAACTGGAAAATATGTGACAATACTTTGATATTGTTTCTAACCCTTTGATTCATTTATATTTTACATTCTGTGCTATAAATACAGTCAGACCTCTATTTAACAAAATAACTCAATCCGCCAATAAAAGTTTATGTAGAAAATTAATTAAACAGATTCCTTTTCAATATATTTTATATTCTTGCTTCCAGGGGAATATTTGGCCCTGGTAGCCTTATGGTCAAGGTAATGAACTTGTGGTTGGCATGTCATGAGTTTGAACCTAGTACCGCTAAAGACCTGCCTTATAGGGAAGCTCTGCACATTAAATCTGTTTAGAGCTCAAACAAGTTTGTGGTGTGGAAGTTAGGAGAGAGGGGTACCAGCTCAGGTGTCGTCCTCGTCACTTGACCATGGTTCAAAATTAAGAGGTCCGTCGCCAAAAGCCCTCAAGTTGCTGAATAGTGTGAAGCTAAT
This sequence comes from Trichonephila clavipes, assembly GCA_019973935.1. Lineage (NCBI taxonomy): Eukaryota > Metazoa > Arthropoda > Arachnida > Araneae > Nephilidae > Trichonephila > Trichonephila clavipes. The sequence continues at coordinate 176,695 of BMAU01019526.1, read as the reverse complement.
ATTCACTCACTTCAGGAAAAGTTTGTAAAATAGAGATATTCTCAAAGTAGAGTTTCATAAAATGGAGGTCGACTGTAATAGCTAACTTACTTAGGACAATGTAAAATGTGTATCGGAAAAACTGTAACGCATGAAAAAGCATTATTTTAATTTGACTTTTTTTCCTTAATACAAAAAATAAGTGTACATATTAAATACATTTCAATAAAAATGTATGTTTTGTTTTGCAATCATTTATTTTAACTATGACATCAGAATTTAAAAATTCCTTCTATTGGGTAGAGAAAGAAATACACATTTATGAATGAAAGTATATACATAAATGAGTGTACTATTTTTAGTTTAAATTATAAAGCTTTTCTGAAATATTAATATTATGTCTGCTTTAATTTTAAGAAATCTCTAAAAAGCTCAACTTTTACTACAAAGTAACTATTTTTGTCATTTCTATTTTCAGTATTTTTTAGAAATATTTTTTAAAATGGTGATACTCTCTCTCTCTGTTGTTGTACCTATGATTTGATTATATAGTTGTACTGTATATTCAAATAGAGTTTAAATTTACTGAGAATAATTCAAAGCTTTTGTTATTTAATTTTTATTCAATGTATCCATTTGGATATATTATGATTGAAAAGTTATAAACTATTTTGATCAAATTTATTCTTAACATATAATCCAGGGAATAAAAAGTAGATTAACACCAATAATTTTAGTTTCTTCATTTTATATAGATTAAGTAAAACTTAGGTTGAAATTCAAGTGTGATATGTTGTAACTTTAGTCTTATTATTTAACTAAATATTGTTTTTAAACAGTTGCTTTATCAACTTTTTAAGCTAAGTTTAAGCTTTTCTAAGCTGGTTATTTTTGCAGTTAAAAATAAACTCAAATAGTTTTAAGGCTAAATGTTCTTAGATTAAAATTGTACCAAATGTGTATAGTTATAATTCCATTCGTCTGTATTAAATATTTTCGAATGAGATGTATTGTTTCAAGTAATATATATATTTCTCTTTTTTTTTCAGATATCTATTATGTTTACTGTTGGTATAGGTTTAGGTGATACTGTTGATTTTGAAGTGACTGTAAATAAAAATATGAATATTCAGGAATGTCTTAGAAAAATGCTTTCCATTGCTGGATTAAATGGTATGATCCATTTTTATTAAATTGTTTTTTTCATTCAATAAGTTAATTTGGCAAAAGTTATCTTTTTAATTATAGTATTGTAAAATTGTTTAAAAGTAATAAATTTTAGCTTACAAAAAACATAAAAGACATAAGTATTTAAAATCTTGAAAATAAAAATGTACAATGAACATAGTATTTTTATTGGAGATTGAACTCCATCTATAGTGAATATCCAAACATAAATTCTTATAATTTTGGGAAATTTACATTTTACTACATTTATTAATTTCTCAGATATTCCTCTACCTTTAAAGTGCTGTGCTATATGCATGATTTGGTTTTATTTCACTATTGTGTTGTTGATCTTATTGAGAACAAATTAATTGTGTGTGCATTCATTTTGTTATAAAAAAATGGAGCGTGGAACGCCACACAATGGAAAAGAAACTTTGGCGATGTTAGCCATAAATGGAGGAATACATCTAATTATATTAAACTGTTGGGGGAACTTATAATAATCAAATAAAATTCAAACTTATTCTCTCAATCGTATGATTTTCATTGCCATATAAAGCAAATGCTGTGGGATCACTCCACGACGTTCAACACATCTTAATTCACTTGTGGCTATTATGAATGGTGTAACTCTAACTCCTTCCCTGAAGTTTCTAAAATGACCCAAGTAAATTGCTGGGAAAGAGAGCTCCTCAGCATGTTCATCAAATAGCAAGCTTCTTGGTACATTCGCTTCTCGAGGAGCGATACGAAGATATTTCTCTTCATTTTATAACAACGTCTGTTGCTGGGCTGTAAGACTCTTTTCAATAGTTATATTTTAGCTGATTTCTTCTTGAGGAACTTGAGATGTACTCTGGTTCAAATTGAAGAAACTATCATCGATTGTAACATCATACATTCTGTACAATGGAGTTGCTACTAAATATTGCAACCATGCTTTGATGGTTCTTTTAGTAAACAAACCCATCAGAAAACTAGTTCTGTGAATTTTTCTCCATTTGATGTGAACATTGACACAGTAGTCATCATCAACATTTTGAGGCAATCGGTTGACCATTGTATTGATGGGTACTGAAACATTGATTATCTGCCCTTATTTTCCAAACTGACTGTGTACATGTCTTAATCCCTGAATTTTCATGAAAGGTATCCGTGGTGAAATGAGTCTTTCTGTTACCAAATCCAAAGTAAGAAGATGTTCTAGAATTTCTGGGTATACAAAACCATTATATTTTGATAAATTTGGTATTCTTTTCCTACTTAAACTTTGTCGGCAATTGTAGCATGCTTTAATGACTTTTTAATTAATTTCCGGTAAAATACATTGCTGGCCACCGTAAATGCAACACCAAGAAAGACAAGAGATAGCACAACAAAATTTATTTTGTAGATAACATGTTGACCAAGTATCAATTGATTAAATTTATAGACTTCTGTGAAGTGTGGTTCCTGCCAGAATCAGTAGCCAGAGTAGCCGCCATTGTTGGATATCACCGCTGCCACACGCCTCGGCATTGATTCAAAGAGACTTTGGCTGTGTTCTTGGGGTACAGCAGACCAAGCAGCTTCCACGCGTTGCCAAAGTTGGTCTGGTGTGGCATCTGATGGTGTAATCTGGGTCAATCGTTGAGCAACCATGGACCACATGTTTTCTATCGGGGAAAGATCCAGAGAGCGAGCCAGCCAGCCAGGAAAGCAATTCAATCTCGTGATTGACGAAGAACCTTTAGACAATGCGTGCCACGTATGGTCGTGCATTATCCTGTTGAAATATAGCTGTGGCCAAGCCCTGAAGGTAAGGAAGAACAACTGGCTCCAACACCTCGGAGATGTAGCGCTGGCTGTTTAAAGTACCGGCAACGGGTACTAGAGGAGTGCGAGAGTGATATCCAATACCGCCCCATACCATAATACCTGGTGCAGGACCAGTGTGGCTGTGCATAAGGCAGCTGTTCAGCATCCTCTCTCCACGGTGTCTCCAGACTCGAATCTGATCATCGTGGTGTTGCAGACAGATGCGTGACTCTTCAGTAAAGACAACTTCATTCCATTCTGCTGCCCACATCCTTCTTGTTGTATGTCATGGCTAAATTCTAAGAATAGTTTGATAAGTTGTGGATAACTTACATGACATCCCAATATTGTCAGTAGTCCAGGAATATGGTATTACTTGTATGGCAAGCGATGTGGCCGTTTCAAAATGTGCCGCCATTGACGAAATGTAAACAAACCCGGAAAACGAGTGGAGTTGAGAAACGGCTTTTGCTGATGGCAGCTGTGCATTAAAGATCTGGTCGCCACTTGTGACGTCACGGCTCTATCCGGCCACTTGGGAGTTATTCTTAAAAGTTTATATTGCTTGTTGTGGAAGTAATGCAATATGCTAATTGTATTGATGTATAAATACTAATCGCTACTGTTGTATAGTCAGTAGCAGTTGGGTGTTTCTCAGCAAGTAGCTGACTCCATACTGTACTCAAATGGTTTTTTTTAGCTCAGTTAGTGTAATCAATTATTTAAAATTATCATTGTAAATTCTCATCTTTTATTGCATCGTCTTAAATAAATATGTTGTCTAAGAAATTCTCGTCTTCAATGAAAAAGTCCTCCACATGTGTTATTTAACTTTTAGATCCACTCTTCATAGCTCTACTGGTTAGTTAGTTTTTCACACTTTAAAGTTAGAAGTGTAGAACGTAAGATATTAGAACACTTCTTTCATCACACCATTGGCAGTGGAGACATCTGTGGCTCTGCGTCAAGGGTAGACCAAGCAATGGACATCTTGGGGACAGACCACTCTGCTGTAAACAGCATCGAATGGTACGCGCAGACACTGAATGATGCGTTACAGACTTAGTGGGCTGTGCTATGGTTCGTGATGTGACTGAGGGATCCGTCACTGCGATGCACACAATTTGCCTGTCCTCACTTGAAGTGGTGCACTGAAGTGAATGCGATCGACCACGTCGGTTTGTCGGACCCTCTTGCATCCAACGGTCACATAGCCGCATTACAGTTGTTTGGTTTCGTTCAACACGACTACCAATTTCCCTGAAAGGTAATCCACAATCTCGGTAGGCCACTATCCTTCCTCTGTCGAACTCGGATATTTAATCAAAAGCTGACCGCTGTTTTCTACAAGACATAACTTATTGTTTTTTTAAAGAAACCATAAGAAAAACACAATTGCCGAACTTGAAATTGTCGAAATCTCCTAGCCTTAAATAGCACTTTGAGGTGGCGCCACAGGTATGTGTGATGTGTGTCTACGCTGAAATTCTAATTGTTTGCATATGTCACCTCTGCTAATGCATGTTGTAAATTTCATGTTATTTGCATGCTTCCTTCAGGGTGTTGCATTTACGGAGGCCAGCAGTGTATCTTGTAAAATATTTTTGTGCTCAGTAACAGGCATTCTCAAATCATCTCTAAACCATAATCTGTCACAAATCAAACACCAGCGATCAAAAGGATTATCAACGAATTGCTTTTGAAAATCTTTGTGAGCATTTTTATGGGAATCATAGTTTTTGTAAGGTAAGTTAGAATTTATTATCAATTTACATGAATCAGTTTCAACCCGCACTAGACTTGTTGAGAGTTCTGTAGTTGAGGGCACAGGGTGATTCACAAAGTCCATATTAACCTGTGCTGTCATTAGATGAGTCTCAATAGCATTCCCATCATTTGTCATTACACTCGGCATTAAGAGTATTTTGCAATGCTTTTTTCTGTTCTGGATATTCTCTTATGTACTCTGATCGAAATTAGGCAGTAGCACTTGATGAATTTGCACTTTTTTTCTGCCTTTTTTGTCTTTTTTTCGACTGGACTTGATGCTAGTTTTTCTTCTTTTTTTTCTTCTTTTACGAAACTTTTCCTCGTTGCGTATTTGATTGAGGCATTCTGTCTAGAATTAATAATAATTCAATGCAAATGAAAATTAAAGAAATAAATTAGCCACCGAACACATCGCCATGTAGCCAACAATCTAAAGAAAATTACAAAAGGGCACGCTTTTGCTGTGAGAGCTATCTTGTCGCACAGTAATGCTCACACTGCAACTGATACAACAGTTGATATTGTTCCCGGGTCGGGGAGAAAATGACCCCTAATCGGAAGGTGGGAAAGTTAACCAGTTGTAGGCGTAGGCAATTATCCAACTTTTTCACCGGTATGATGCAAGTCATGCAATGTCCCCGCTCCCCCTTTTCCTCCCTTGCTCTCTCCTCACCGGGATGGGGGGGGAGATTACTTCTATTCGCTTTTTCACTGTTACTCAAAACTAGGAAATTTTCTCATTCACTCTCATGCCCAAAAAAGTTTCACTTCAAAAACTTGATATTACAAACTAATTTATCTTATAAAAGTGATTAATAGATAAAGAGGTGTTTTCATAGAGAACCAAGATTTTTTGTTTTTTTTTGTAATGATAAAAATAGTCCATTTAGTTTTCTTATTACAGAACAAGAAATTTTAAGATTTAAAATGTGTGTCTTTTTCAGTGGTTTATTATGAATTGCAAATGGAATAAATTAATGTTTAGTTGAAATAGGCTAATTTTTTTTTTAAGAAAAGTGATTTAATAGTAATTTTAAGTAAAATATTTAATTTAAAAAAAACATTATATACTAGTGTCCAAAGGTAAAGAATAATTAAGAAACTGTAGAAATGAAAGAATTAAAGACAACTGCAAAGCTTGAAATGGCTTGAATAGAATCACTTGATATTAACCAATTATTGTATGCATGCAAAATTTTTATCTGTGATGTAATAGGACGATTGAAGGGGCCAAAGGGAATTCCAGAAGCAAAGTGATGTGAGAATGCATTGGAGATTCTGGTTGTTTATGTAACTGCTGAACTTATTCATTTTCCACTCTTGTAAGATATTCGTTATGGCTCAAATTGATACATTTTGAAAATTCAGAGTCATAATAATAATAAAAAGATCACAAATAGAAGTGTCTAATGTTGTAAATTTTGCGTAATGCATTCATAGATGTTTAAAACCATAGAAATAGTCATAGACAAATTGTAACAAGTCAACTAATAGTAATAACAGCCAAACAAGATCCTGTTAATAACTGCTTGATGTAACTAATTGATGTGCACTGGAGAACTGTTTATAGAATTTGCTGCACCAATGATTTACGTGGAAACAGTTTAAAGGGTTAGTGGAATATGGTGCAGATATTAGGTTCTGGAACCTTGTATTCACTTTTCTTGTGTGTTACAAGTCCACGGTTCTTATTAATGAGAAATGTTACATCATGCCATTTTTATCTAACAGAAGAACATCTTGAAAGTGAAGGTATGAAGTTCCTGCAATGGCCAGCATGATCCCTGTGTTAAAATCTGATCAAATGTGTTTGAGACGTACTTTCATGAAAAGTTTCTTGCTGTTAGCCTCTATTAAAGAACACTGCTGAACTTAAAAATCATTCTGCTGCAGGAGTGGCTGAATCTGTCATGGCAAATGATGATACGCCATGCATACCAACTCTAGTAGTTTTTCTTTTCTTGTCTGTCTGTCTTTTTGCCCATTTTGTATCTTCTGCATAAATCTAGTAATATATTTATTTTTATGCATTTTTTAACTGTTCCCTTTATTTTTAATAGGTTTCTAAATATGCTAAATTTCATTCCATTCTCTGCCTTTTATTTCACACCTGACTTAAAGAAATAATCATTATTCTTAACTTTGTAGGATACCAGTGTTGATTTTTTGTGTTACTATGTATGCAATAAATATTTTTATTTTGAATAATTAAGAATTATAGTTTTAAGAACTTAAGTATCAGAATATTAAAAAAGCATTAACTGTGCATTTGTCTCACTTTGAATCATTTCTAGGAGATGCATGGCATTTACGTAAAACTAATTGGTGTGGTGAGCCCATGGAACAATTATCATTTGATGGAATGACTTTAGAAGATGAAAGTATCCAACATGGAGAAAATCTTCTGATTATGGAAGGTCGCTTACCTGCTAAAGGGTTTTTAACTTTTACTATTTGGTTATTTCCTACCCTGGAAAACATCAAAAACACTCAAAAAGGAAATATGAATGGTCTTCATAGTGGGATTGAAAGTAAGTTTGTTGTTTTGTAATTATTTTTAAACTGAAATTTTTTATCCATTTGTTATTATTACTTCATTTACATGACATATTCTTAAAAGTAATGAATTTATTCAAACATTTTTATCACTAAATTGCTTAAAAATTTTATAATCAAACTTAATCTTATGTTTCTATAAACATGAAAAAGGGCATGTGTATGTATACGTAAATTAGATTTTTAAAAAAATCTTCTTAAATAGAATTTTTGTGAAAAGTTTAATCAAATTATTTGTTTCTTATGAATTCGACTTTTTTCAATTTGAGATTAGAATTAGGTTTAAAAAATGGTGCAAATGTTTTACTCTGCAAAATATTGAGTATATAAGTGCCTTCAGATCTTTTTTATATGCACAATTCAAATCAAGCTGTAATTTAAATATTTACTTTGAACAAAGATTCTGTTACTCTTTTAATATATGAATAATTTAAGAATTGATTTTTTTTCACATGTATACATAGGGGCACACTTGTTGAATATGGAAATTTTCCTCTTAAATATTTATGTAACTCAATAATCATAAAAATATTAGAGAAAAGACCAGTGTATGTTAGCAAGTTAAAAATGTTTTTGTGTTATGAACTTAAAATTTGAACAAAATCAATTATAACTTAAAATATAATTGATTATATTCTGGTATGGAATTCAGCCAGTTTATACTTGTTTAGCAGAACAGATACTACATTTATTTATTTATTCTAATATAATATGTTAAAATAGTTTAAAAATCTGATAAAGGTTGGGAAGAATTAGGGGCAATGAACTGCTTTTCATTGTTTCAAATAAAATAGCTATGATTACTTTCTTTGAATTTTATCTTAAATTATTATTGGTTATAGGTATTGTAGATGTTTTGTCTTGTGACCTTAACTATTTTTTTTTGAAGATACATATTTAGTAACTCAATTATTATCAATAATAGATATTTTAAATTTAATTATTTAGTTCAAATGCTCTACAGACAAAAAAGGTGGACTTATTATTAGACCTGCAAAAGGTCTATGTTGGGAGGAGGATTGGATTAGTTGATTTCTTTAAAAATATAATGCTGAAAATCAAATCAATTTCTAAGGCTCTTCTGGAGAAAAACTTTTGGAAACTTTGTGACAATTTTGAATAGAAAAAATTCATTGTAATCAATTTTTGCATTTGTAAAAATTTATACAAATTGAAATTTTACAATTTTTGGAATTAAATTTCTAGAATGCTGAAAAATTGCTAATTTCATTTATAAGTATTTAAATACAAATGCTTGTATTTTATGTTATTTGAATTATCAAATTTAAGTGGATAATTATTGAAATTTCAAAGATTCTTATTTCTTATGAATTCTTAGAATATATACCAATTCCTGTAAGCGTTTTAAAATGTAAAAGGGAATAAATTGCTGTGAGTTGAATTAAAGTTTAAAGGGATTTTAAAAGCTACCTGCTCTTTTTAACATATGAAACATAATGACTATTGATCAGACTGGAATGCCTTTAAAAGTATGAACTGTACTTTTAAAAGGGATAGATACTTAAGGATCTCTAAATTTACAAAAGAATGCTCCACCAAAGTAGCATACTAATAATGTTAAGAATGAATTGTATGGATTCACAGAAACATTAAAAATCATTAATAACGATGCTTTTGCTGGATATTTTGAAATTCATTTGAATAACTTGTTATTCTCTGTATACATGTTTGATCCAAGATTGTAAAAAATCTTTGTTGATATGAGTGAATCTGTATATTAGAAATATATACATTATATAAGTATATACATAACTAGCATTTACATTTGTCAGGATTAAATCTTGATCTCATCTATCCAGAATTATGTGAAAATATTAGTTTTGTGCCATAACAAGATTTTATTATTTATTTATTTAGATTTAATTCAAAGATTTGGTGATACTTTAAGAGATGATATGAACCGAAGTATAAAGTTGGGTGAAGTAGAATTATCCAGTGAATCAACAGTTGCAGATCTAAAAGATTACATTCTTACACTACCATCCTTAATGGGATTATCATTGCCAAATAACAGGCATTTAAGATTGCAATTACTTGATAATGGCAGACCTAGCAGAGTAATAAGAGGTCTCTCTAATACATTAAGGTAATTTTAGATTAATTACATTTTTATGTACTTCCTTGTAGCTTATATAATCTACTTCCTTAAAAAATTCAGAACAAAAAATTTTACAGTATTTTATTAATTTTTTAGGAAGTTGAAAATTCAATCTCAGTCATTAGCTGCAAGGATATTATTTTCCGAAGAAGATTTAATGTAAGATTTACTGATTCTCAGAGTTTTTTTATATACATGTTTTTTTTTAATGTTGATATATTTACTATAATATCCTGAAAATACCTTTCCTTTCTGAAAAATATAGGGGGTCTTGTGCTTATGTAAAATGTCTAATAAGATAAGTGTGTCATGATATAATGGAGAATATATTAAATATAGTAAGGGGTGTATTGTGAAAAGAAACTATAAAGCAGGAGGAAACTGTTTTTTTTTATCTGCACCTTTGATTACACATAGTCTGAGCTAAATCGTACTGTCACTTGTATGGTGCTCAAGGCTAAGGCCAACAACAGGCATATATCTAGCCCATTGCCACGATGAATTTCGTGGGCCTCGATCTGACAATGTCAGACAAGTGGCATGAGCAACAACAACACACATACAGTAGGACGTCCTTTATCCGAATCAATTGGGACCGGACACCATTTGGATATCATTGTTCGGACAACCGAAAACCGAATTTGATCCATGCAGAAAATGAAACCGGACACTATTCTATTATTGAAAATCATCACATGATGTAAACGTGTTTGAAAAAAAAGCAAAATAGGTGCAAAACGTCACAATTTTACCTTTATTGTGGAAAATAATCACTTATTTTTTGCTGCAAGGTCTCTGATGCTCTTGAGCAGCAGTAGTTGAGTAGGACAGCACTCTGATTGTTGCTCATACCACTCAATAGCAGTCTCTAACACAGACCCTTGCTGCTTTCGTGAGACAGTTCAATATTTCAAGTTTTGTCTGTATGTTCAAGAAGTTGTGATCCGTTTTGAATTGGAAGCCATAGCAGTTCACAACTCAATAAAAGAGCACGTATACACACCCTCACTTGGAAACAAACTGACCTAATACTCTGCGCAAATGTTTACCAAATCACACAACTGAAGTTCCCCAAATATCCCTCAACTTGGGTTTTCCCATCACTTTTGGCCTCACATGAAACAACTGTTGAGCATTGCAATGTTCGGAAACGTACATGTAGTTGACAAAAAAAAAAACTGGTCTGAATATTTGACACTTCGGATAAACAACATTCTACTGTAATGGTGTTATTAAAAATATAAATTATAGAAAATTAAGATGCACATACCTAATCAACAAATTTATTTCAATTTTCAACTACAAAAAAATTTCAGCTTTTGTTATAAACAGTTTACAGTTATTGTAATTATTCCATCTGTGAAAGATTATGTTGAAAATATTGTCTGTAAAATTTAAATTTTTTTTTTTATAAGAAAATTTTAGGGTTATAGAATATAATTCAATTATGAAGTAAACCTTGGAATATATCATTATAGATTAGTTTTTGTAAAAATTTTATAAAGAAATTGTGTGGTGTAAATGTACATTTTAATTATATATATATAGCCAGTGGCTGAGTGGTTAGTGCATCGTACTTCCACAACACAGGTCCGAGGTTCAAACCCCAGGCTAGGCAAGGTTGACTCAGCCTTTCATCCCTTCAGTGACTGATAAAATGAGTACCAAGTTTGCATGGGAACTTAACACTGGGGGTTTTGCATCAGAATGACCGCCTAACCAGAACATCTGCTCGTGCTCCTCAGGGTCCAATGCCACGTTTACTGAGTTGGGCACAGTAGGCCTTGGCCCACATGGGCTGTCGTGCCACTGAGTCAAGTTTATATATATATATATATATATATATAGTATATATGCATAATCTTGTGTATTTTTTTCAGAAAAGCTTAAAATTTCAGCTTCAGCTTTTTTTAAGTAATGTATATTTTTGTTTGAAATTGCTAAACGCAGTAAAATTTCTAATAACCTGCCTGAATTACTTTTTTACTTTTCCAATGAACTGAAATTTTTTATCTGTTTAATATTTTTAGATAAGTTTCATAAATTGCTGGGGGGTTGAAACTTATGTATTCTAAAAAAGCATTCTTACATTTTCATTATTTTTAATGCTGCAACTTGAAAATAAAATGCATTTCTAAAATGGTTTTATTTCAGGCATTCAGAAATTTTGCTGAATATTTGTCAAAGGCTTCCTGAAACCAAACAGTATACACCTCCCTTAGAAATGGTTTGGGAGACAAGTAAATCTTCTGGTCCAAAGGCATTGAAACAAGCAATTGCAGACTGTTTAGGTTGTCCTGTTCAAAGGATTGTTACAGCAAAACATTTTCCAGAAAAATGTCAGTGGATGATCATTGATGATGGGACAAGCTCTGTAAGACCCTTGAATTTTTTATTCCATTTTTCTTTCTTATAGGCAATAACTCTTCCCCAACCTTTCATGACAAGTACAAAAATTTACTTTTAATATTAAAATGAATGTAATAACAATAATTAGTTTCATTATACAGTGAAATATTGTTGGAAAGCTTATATTTAAAATGCATTGTATGCATTATCTATTGTTAAAGTAAGATAATTTGAGCAGTGGCGTAACAGAGAATATTAGGGCCCCAAGCTGGATCTTACAAAGAAGAGGTACTTGGCATCAGTCAGGCTTTGGACCCCCTCGAAACTTGCCCTCACCCTGCAATGTGGGGGTGTATGTTACACCACTGAATTCGAGTGACAATTCACAAAAATATAACAATTTTGAATAACGATAACATTTTTGTAATTTACAATAATTAAATTACTAAATAAATATGCTATTCTCATGTCTATGAATTTGGCAAAGAAAAAGTATTAAAAAACTCTAGATTCTATTGAAAACGCCAACAACTGCAGCTGGTAATGCTGGAGAGTCCTGGCTATAGAGGATCTCCTGCAGTGCTTCCATATGTGGTGTGAGACTGAGCTTCAGTCCTGTTGGAGTGAAAGATGAGCATTCAAAGATGTGTTTTAGTGTGAGCTGTTGGATTTCTGGGTAGTTTTTACACTTGTATGATCTTGTTTTATCATGATGAATTTCCATGCCTTTGTAAAGCTGAGTTCTTAGTCTTGCAATTGTGAGTGATATGACTCTTGGGGAATCGAAGCCTGTTATGTGTGGTTTCTTAAAGGAATGGGGTAAAAGTTTAGGTCTAGCCATAATGTTTGCATTAGTAAGTGTAATAATGACTCTAGATTGACCATGGTCTCTGGCTTCTAGTTGATGGGAGGGAAATAAAACACCATCCATGGACCAACAGGCAAAAGTTCAACCTCTTCGAAGGCAATAGCATCCAATTTTTTCCATGGGTAGCATAATAAATATATTACTATTAATAATTCATTATGTATTTGAAAATCACAATCTTACATAAAGAATAGATCAGTAATTACTAGCTGTATATCTGTGATTATTAGGAATGCAGTATAATAATTTGATACTGCAAGCTTAAAATTCAATTTCCAGCTAACACCATTGTATTTAAAAGAGGTTACTGCTCAATGGAGAATTTCCAAATTTTTACTTAAAAAATACCATGTGGAAAATTTGTTAAATGAATTGTTTATGATCATTATTTGTAGCCTTTTTATATACCTTCCAACTAATGGATTTTTCTTGGTTTATTTGAAAGTGATAGGAGCCTCTCTCTTCCTTGATGCTTGAAAACAAATCTTGTTGCTGGAGGGAGATTAAATATTTTTAAATTTTTTTTATTAGGTTCTTTTTGTTTGATCTGTTTTAGTTATATTGATGCTGTGAATTATTTCCTTTTACATACACTCTTCAGGAATGAGGTTGACACATCTATCGATTCTTACATTATTTAGCCTTTCATTGTACTTTCGTATTTAAATTATTTATTTTTATACATTTTCATTATCTGCCAATTATTTTCTCCCTTACAACGCTTTATCTTTTTTTATATTCACAGTATCTAGAAAATAAGTATACAAAAACCATAGGACTTATTACCATTAAGTTTTTAAAAATTCGCTTGTCTTTTTCTTACATATAATGTCTCGTTAGCTATTAAGGAAAACATTTTTTTTCTTCCTCTGTCCCACCTTTCTGCAAAAACTCATTTAGCACTTTGTGTGTGTTTTTATTCTTTACGCTTAATATGGCTGTTCTGTTTACAATGTTATCTAAAGCAAAATATACTTTCAACATATAAAGAATTTTATAAAATTACAAATTTGATTGTATTAAAGTATCTCCAAAAAGGAAATAAATATGCAGTTTGTAATGTATATTGTGCTGGTGTATGCACTTTCTCATGGTTGGTAATATGATATTGCCTGTCATGGGAAAACTCCAAAACATGTTACAAATAAATCAAAAAGCAGTTGCTAAAAATTGATTGTGTTTTCTCAATTGCAATGTAGCTGTAGTAGCCTAGTGGTCAAGGGCATAGACTCATGGCAGGCATGCCATGAGTTCGAGCCTATTGCTTCTGAAGACTTGTCATGTAGAGGGGGATGCTGCTTGTTAAATCTCTCAAGGCTCAAATGTCCTCCCATTGGTGTAGCATGGAAGTTAGAAGAGGGTGTGCCAATTCAGAAGTCATTGTCGTCACCTGAAAGTGGTTAAAAATTGCAAAGTCTATCGCCAATAACCCTTGTGCAGCTTTATAGTGCAAAAATATAGCTCTCACTCAATTACAATGTTTAATCAAATGTAAGAAGGGCTGAAGTATTGTTTTTGTCTTTTCTAGTAGAACATAACATATCTTTGGCTGTACCTGATCATACCGATCTTTTTTCTTTCTGAAAATATTTATAAATTTTGATATTACACTGAGTAGTACAGATGTGGAAGGATGAAAAAATCTACTGTGATTCGTGAACTAGCTTCTTATTGGAAAGAGTATATGATTCAATACATATGAAGCAATGTTCTTTTCCAGTAACATCTGATGGCAATAAGGATACAAACTAAAAATTATATTCTGCTATAATTACTTACTTTGATCCTGCAAAATGTACAACTCGGCCTTTTTGTAATTCCAAATTTGATTGCCTATTCCTCTAGAGAAAATATTAGCCAACTCATTGTGAATGCATTTTTGGAAAAATGTGGATTGCTTTTTGAACATTTAGTTTCATTTATAGCAGATAATGATGCAATAAGGCAAAGGAGTAAATGGAGTTGTTTCCTATTCAAAGAAAAAAATAACTTAATTATTGCTCATGTCTTTTCATACATTTGGCATCAGAAAAAGGTGCTGCTTCTTTATTATTGATATTGATGATATGCTCATAGATATATTCTACTGTCTAACAGGCTTTCTAAGTTTGCATAGTAAAAATACCTTGGAATTTTTACATAATTTATGTACTTGATGGTATTATTTGATCATAGCCTTGACATCAATTTCTTGTAATGTGATCTGTAACTTCTGTTTATGTAATTGTAAAATGAAAGTGTAGCTATTTTGTTGTATTTTTTTTCAAACATTTTTATGGAAAAGTTGTTTTTTTCTTGTATGTAACTAAATACATTCCGCACTTTTTAAAAATTTACCTTAGTGTATTAGTTTTTATAAATCAAATCAATACAAAAGAAGAGATTTTTCTGGGTAATTTTCTTATCAAACTATCTTTATTGTGAAATTTTCTGCACATTATTCAAAAAATATTTATGTATCATGTGTTTTATTTAATTTCAATTGTTTATATTTTATTTTAAGAATTTGCTTGAAATATCTGTCATATGTTATTTTATGTGTTTCATTTTCAAAGGTTGTCAAGTATGGGTTGATCTGTGAATTTTTACTGATATGCAATACAAAACAAATTCTGCAATTGGTAGTCATCCTTTGTGACAGTTCAATCCACCCCATCTCTTGAGAAGTTTCGTTTTGCCCGCATGGACTGACTTGCATGCTTTTATTAATACAAACAGTCAGTCTGCAATGTTTGTTTCAAAATTTTCAGTTGCTCATAGTTGTTGCATATTCCAAGATATGTAAAAACATGCTCTCTGAAATTAAGAAAATTGAATGGTTAACATAAATATGCATAATTTTCTATAAAATATGAATGGTCTTCTGAAAATTATTAAAATGAAAAGTTCATTCTCAAATTTTTGGTGGAGTTCAATGCACCTATCTCCATAATGGTTTATGTGAGACCACTCTTCATAAATATGTTCTCGGATTTAAATGCAGCAAATTTTCATGTGATCAGCCAAAAATTGGAACAATTATCTGTTGGAGCCCACATACCAATAAGTGAAAATTAGTTATAATTAAAAGTTTCAAAAGGTTTTGTTTTCTTTGACACACAAACAGTAATGTAAAAGAAAGTGAGTATTTTTTATTAAACAGCATACAAATGAAATTGCCTGAAACAAATGCAGTACATTCATATTTTGAAGGAACAGTTGCATTAGTTGTTTCAATATGCCAATTAATTTTGTTAATCATTTGCAGCTGTGAAGTTTGAATTAGTTATCAATATAAACAAATTTTATGTGAGAGTTAAAAATAAAAAAAAAAGATTATCACAAACTTGTTTTGGGATCTATCATGATAAATATACACTTAATGTATGTTATGTTGTTACTGGGATTAATTCATAAACTCCTTTGACAGAATAATCTGTGTATTTTTAAAATAAATAAAAATGTAGAATAAAATTAATTAATTAAATGAACATTTAAACGTTGTTGCCTAATTGGCTTTCATTATTTTTAAAGAAATATAACGGCTCTGTTGATATGCGTCTGCTTCCCTTGCGGTCTCCACGGATTCTGTTTAGTTCTGATGTTCCTTCCTTCGTCGCTCCTTTCCCCCGTCGGGGACATTGCCCTCTCTGGGGGGATGCTAAGGGGGCTTGCAATAGCGCCTTCAACTTCACAATCGGCCATCCTGAAAATGAGCTGACCACAGCGAAAGAAAATCCAAAATGTTGCAAGCAAACCTATAAAACAAAAATTGAAAACAGTGAAAAGAAAAAAATAACAAGTGCGATGCTTTCCAGTACTTCACACAGGTGTTGTTTTTCTGGAAGTAGTTCGTCATTGCTGCTCACAGCTATTCAAAAAAAAAAAAGCTATAAAAAGGGAAAGAGAAAAAGTTCAGTTCGTTTTTCAAAGTTCTGTTCATAGAGAGTCACTGTGGGGGGTACTCAAATTGCAGTCGTAAAATCGTCAGGCATCAGCGGTTGACCACCTCTTCATGAAATCAACAGCTGTAGATGTAAGATGAGGGCCTTCGTGTTGACCAACCTTTTCCACTTCATATCTATCATGGGGTTTGACGGTCTTAATTAGGTAGGGTCCGTAGAAATTGGGTCGTAATTTGAGTCGTGTTCGGAACTGGGTTCTTTTGATTGTCACTGGTTCGTCTTTTTTATATATGTGTTGTTTGCATTTTTTAACGAAGTGGGCTTTACTCTTGTTTGGCTCTTTCAACTTCGTATCCAAAATGATGGAGTTAAGGAAATCAATCTGTCTAAGCAAAACATTTTTCTCTTTGGCAAGGGCTTGATTCTCATCACTATGACTTGTTTTATTAGCATTTCTTCCACTAGACTTTGACTTCTTAGCTTTCCGCTTGCTAGGGTTAATTTCTCGTTCTTTAGTTGACTTTCGATGTTTTAGGATGATCGTTTGATTCCGTTAGTGCGTTTACGATGAGTATTTTTTCTGTTAACGATGCAAATTCAATTTCTTTCTCAACAAATCGCTTTTCTGTAATTTTAAGTGTTTCTTGTAAGATCTCGTACTTTTCTTCAAGTTTAACTAACTTGTCAACCTTTTCTAAATTTGATTCTTCTAATTTATGCAATTTATTTAATAATGCCGTTTTTTCTAATGATAATGTAGATGTGTTACATACGTGCATTTCTAAATTTTTACATTTATCTTCTGCATTTTTTAGTTTTAGTTGTAATACTTCTAGGGCATTATCTTTTAATTCCGATTGGTTATGTGCCTTAGATACATTAATTAAATTAATAAAGTGATCCTTTTTCTTAGGTATTAATTCTATACCATTTGCACTAATTTTAAATTCAGTTTGTTTTAAAACATCAGTGCCAATAATTACATCAATAGTTGTTTGCGAATTGTCAATAACATAAATATCCATCATAAATTTATTATCTTCAATATTAATAGTAGATTTAAAAGTTCCAAAGAGTTTAATTTCACTCTTACTGAAAGAAGTTAATTTTATTTTCGTAGCATTTAACGTCGGTCTTCCAAGAATTTGATAAACACTTTCGCGTATTAAAGTAACAGCACTACCAGTATCAATAAGAGCATCAAAATCATAGCTATTAATTGTAACAGTTTTACGCATTTCTGATGAGGAATTGATTTCATTAACAACTTCACTAAGAACCTCATTAACAACTTCATTTTTAACATCAGGTTTTTTAAATACACACTGAGAGCTTTTATGACCAAATTGGTTACAATTAAAACATTTTAAACCTTTATTTTTATGGTAACATTCATTAGAAGTATGATTAAATAATCCACAATTATAACAACGTATACGCACTTCACTCTTATTAACATTAGCATCATTAAATTCATCTTTATTATGAAATTTATTATCAGAACACATATTTTTATTAGATGTAGGAAAATCATACTGCTTAAATTTTGTACGCTTGTTTTCATTATCAATACAATAAGAATTATTTTGCATAAAAACCTTTTCATATATTTTTAAATTTTCTTTAAATTCTGAAATATTTTTACATGCATATAATATCAATTTATTATGGTTAGAATCAGGTATACCAGTTATACAATACATAATTAGGCTTTGATTGTCTAAACGAAAGTGTGATTTTGAAGCAATTTCACGCATGGCCAAAAAATATTCAAATAGAGATTCCGTAGGGCGTAATTTCCGTTTTTGCATTTCCTTGTGTACGTCGTAAGAACAAAATAAATCTTCAAATTCTTCAATTAATGCAGCTTTAAGAGAACTATACGTTAATATGTTATGGAGAGTTTGGATAAAAGTCTTTGCAGGACCTTGAAGCAAACGTTTAACACAAATAATTTTTTGCAAATCAGATATGTGTGGGATAAAAATAAAGTTTTCTTCTACGTCGCGAAAAAAAGCTTTAACGCTGTAATTATCATTTCCCGTAAAATACCTCATAGTTGAAAAAAGGTCCTTTAACAAAAATGCATTCTCTTCGTTTCCTCTTTGGCTTTGATTTCGTTGTGTTTGAGGGAGGGGAACAAAACCATCCTGCGGAGAGGGCAAGTGATAAATTGGCGGGGTGAGGGGTTGTTTATTCGCGTCGTTCGTAGATTCTAGCGAAAAGGGCGCAGAGTCTTCGTCATCCGTCAATTGTTCGGTAAAATTATTTTTTAAAGACGCAAGGTCTGATAAATTTTTAAATATATGCTCGCTTAATTCTTTGGCGCTTCCTGCGCAATTCAGTCCTAATGTAGTGCATACGGTAATAAGTTCAGTTTTCGTAAAGTCCTTTAAAATTTTATTCTTTCGTGCTTCAATGTTGTAATTCTGTGGGAAACCCGCGAATTTTTATAACTCTTTTCTAGAAGATTTACTGTAGGGTTCGTCATTAACAATTTTGTGCAGAAGTTGCACCGTTGAAGCAGGGGTCATCTTTAATATATTCGCAATAGCAGCAATTTCCTCTAGACAGACCATCGTAAATAAATATCTTCAGAATAATAAAGGAGTAAATTGGAATGGACTCACCGCGTTGCCGGTTCCGTCGTTGTGGTTTGCGTTGCCGGTTCCGTCGTTGAAGCGTGCGTGGTCCACCAGTCTTGACTCGTCGTATTTTCTAGGGGTTTTTAATTTTAATTTAATTTGAGGCCGAGCCCCCAAATGTTATGTTGTTACTGGGATTAATTCATAAACTCCTTTGACAGAATAATCTGTGTATTTTTAAAATAAGAATAAATAAAAATGTAGAATAAAATTAATTAAATGAACATTTAAACGTCGTTGCCTAATTGGCTTTCATTATTTTTAAAGAAATATAACTGCTCTGTTGATATGCGTCTGCTTCCCTTGCGGTCTCCACGGATTCTGTTTAGTTCTGATGTTCCTTCCTTCGTCGCTCCTTTCCCCCGTCGGGGACATTGCCCTCTCTGGGGGGATGCTAAGGGGGCTTGCAATAGCGCCTTCAACTTCACATGTATATATAAATGTCTGCAATAAAAAAAAGAGCTTTCTTAAACTTTCTCATGAAGTGTATAATTTTTCTTATGGTGCTGTTTTATTTTAATGTGCATATTTCAATACTGGCAGACCTCTATTTAACAAAGTCTCTAAATCCCCAAAAGAAGTTTAATATGTGGAAAATTCCTTAAACAAAGATTCATTTACAATGTACTTAATATGCTTGTTTCCAGGAAGAAGTTCATAAAATAAAGAGATTTGCAAAAAAGAGGATCATGAAATGGAGGTTCAACTGTAATTTTAATTAGAAAAGAGTTTATTAAATTTTCTTCACAGTCTGCATTTATATATATACATTTATTAGTTTATTTCACTGTCACAATTAAAGTGGTTAACTTGAATTAGTGTTTGTAAATTATAAGTAATACAATTTACATCTGAAATAACAATATGAGCAAAATTGGTCAGTTTGAATATAAAAGCAATAATTTGAGTTTCATACTATAGCTTGTACTACACTAATGGTGCCATGGCATTGTTCAATGTGATACAAAAAACTTTACTGGATTTATCTCCAGTTTGAGTTCTGGAATATTAAAGAATTATTAATAGAAAAAAAATTCAGTTATTTTAAAATTATTCAAATTTTCCTAAATTTATCTCAGTATAATGGATTAATCATACTATAAAATGATAATCGATTTTAATTCATTACTAATCCTTTTTTGCTTACAGAGTAAATAATAAATTAGTTTGTAAGCACGAATAAGGGATTGTTTTAATGGTCATTATATAAATATAGGATTGTTTTTCATTAATTATACACTTAGAAAAAGTATCATTAGTCAAAATCTTATAATGGTTTATATTTTGTGTGCATAATTCGTTAAACCCCAATGGACGACTACAACTGAAAATACCACAGTCAAAATTGGCAAGAATACCTCTGAAATCATTTTTAAGTAACTTTGAAACAATTAAATTTATGAAGTTATAAACATGGTGTTTTTACACTTAATTATCTTATTTGTAATCATAACAAAATTGTAAGAAAAATATTAATTTCTTTTACAGAAGAAAAATGCTCGAAAGAAAAGGTGGGGAACTGGAAAATCCAATCTTAGGAACTCGCCATATTTTATAAAAGATGGTGACACGATAGGCGTAAAGGTAGAATTTTACTTCAACAATAAATATCAATGTGTTTTATTGTAATTTAAAATATTCATTTTAAAAATAATTACTTCTGTTAATATCTTTTCTTAAAATTGTGTTTAAAATACCATTTAAAATATTCCATAAATTTTTTAAATCATGTGAAATAACATTTGTATTACTTATTGGTTAATTTTCTGTGTAAATATGAAACAACATTACCTGCTTTATGATAAAAATTTCAAATATACTTTGTAATATATATGTTATTTAACTATAAAAGAATTGCTGCTTCTTAAAAGTTGTTTAAAAAATATTGTACTACATTTATTTTTGTAATTTGTTTGCCTACTACTCTAAAATTTTGGTATGTTCTCCTAAATCATAAAAATTATTTTGTATTAAATTTGCTTAAAAACAAATTGAAGCATTTGTTGTCATTGAATAAAGTTATATTTTAAAATGAATTATTTGTATATTACATGAGGCATCTGCTTTTAAAGTAATAACTAATATTGTATGTAGATATAAATTCATTTAAATTGCTTTTAAATGACTATATGTATAATTTCTTTAGCTTATTAACTTTAGCTTATTTTCAAAAAAAAAAATCTTATTTAAAATTTATGGGAAAATATAGTTTTTCAAAAAAGTTTTTAGTACATTTCATTATACAAAAATAAGTTATAGGGGGGTCTACTAGATAGATTTAAAAGAATATAGGGCTCAGAATATAATTGGTATTTTCTTGTTTTAAAATAAATATTTGATAATTATTCAAAAAAATTTAGGATCGTCTGAGTGATCCTGATGACCAAGATGATTTCTTAACACATCAAGATATTGAAGGTCAAGAAATTCTGAGAATAGCTGCTGAAAATAAACGTATAAAGTAAGTTTGAAAGCATGTAAATAGTCATTTTATATTAGTTTTTACTTACTGTTGATTAGTCATTATTTATTGGCCAAAAAAATTACGTTTGACTTGTTTAGGGTAAAAAAAAAATGATTTGCTATGATATTAAATTTACATGGGTTTTGGAAGATTTGAGAATAAGTGATTTCTCAAGTATTACATTTTATGAAATTTTGTCAATGCTTGTTATGTAGCTCTAAATAAACATAAATCTTAACTTATTATTTTAATTAAACAAATTTGTGTGTACTTATTGTTTATTTTTAAATTTATAAAACAATTGAGTTTCCCGGCAATAAGCTGCTGAAAGGAAAACCTTTTGGAGACAGATGTGTTGTTGTTACTGATGCCACCTGATTGGCAAGGCCAAATCAAAGCCCACGAAATTCATCATGGCAAAGGGCTAAGTGACGCCTGTCGTTAGCCCTAGCTTTGAGCACCATACAGGTGACAGTACAATTTGGCTCATTTCCACCCCAATTTTGAGGGAGGACACCTGGGGTAGTCAGGGCCTCCCACCTCTACCCCTTCCACCAACCACATGAGAGGAATTGTGGCTCGACGGCTTTTTAGAGTACCCCCATGCCGCAAAGGCACTAAACATTTACAAGCATCCATGTCTTCTCCGGGATTCAAACCCAGTCCCTATGACACCACAGTCAGCATCGCTAACCACTATGCCTGTTGGGCGACAGATGTGTCATATATGCATCAATGCCAAGTGTTATTAGCCGTCGGACTACTTTGCTCAGCAGCTGCGTGCAGTAACTGGATGACGGGTATTACAATTTATTGTGGCAGGCATCTGCTTAAAGGTTGCCTATTCATTTGTTGTCCTGAATACTGCATATCATTAACAGCAACCCATCAGCAGCACTGTTTACAAAGGTTTTATGAACACAAAGACTGGATGTCTCATCCCATTTATTGATGAAAGTTGTTTCAGTCTAAGCAACGATAGTTTATATGGAGCGAGGGACATGCTTTCATTTCTCCATCATTAGAGAAAGAGATTGTTGAAGTGGTCCAGGAGTGTTCATGTGAGAAGGCATTATGTTGAATGAACAAACAGAGCTTCACATTTCGACAGCAGCTCACTTACGGAAGATTGTTACTGCTGTGAAATTATCCTCCCACATGTATGTCTCTGTTTTGAGGTGCCATTGGTCCAAACTTCATTTTCAAGGATGGTAATTCAAGTCTACATACTATTGAGGAGCTTCTAGAAAATGAGGATATATATTAGAATGGATTGGCCAGGATGCTCTCCTAATTTAAATCCCATAAGACATATGGGATGCTTTGGGGAGGCACCTGGCAGCAAGATTGTATTTTCTGGAGAATACAATCTTGGAGGAGCTTGACCTGATGCTATTTGAAGAGTGGCAAATCTTACCTCTAGAACTGCTGAATAATTTAGTATTGTGTAGGAACAGATGGTATCACATAGCCATTGCAGTTAAAGAGATCATATCCCTTAGTAAAGAACTTTGGTCTTTTGTTCTACCTTATGGCCAAACAATATTTATGCTATTTTGTCAATTAAGCATTTTTCTATTTTATTTCATAATTGTATGCTCACAATTAATTTTTTGACTACTCTGCTTTTGTCAACCTTTAACCCCTTATTTCTCGCTCCCATCAAAATCATAGGGTAAAATTTCCCTTTTTATTTCTCGTACCAGTGATATTTCTGGGCTGGAGTGTTCAAAAGTAACCTGCTAAAAAGATTAAAATTATCTATTTCTTATGCCCAGCATCATGTTTATTTCTCACCAGATGGCACTACCAGATTATTAGTAACACGTTTAGAGTCATTATTTTATTTTAAACAAGATGTTAGCACAATCAAACATACATATTAGCAACATGTCTTTGTAACCTTAATTCAGTTACTTAGTTCCACTCTTCGTGAATACACATGGGTTGTGTTCTGTGATAAAATATATATTTATTAATATTGTATACAGTATGTAGTTAGTCAAGAAGTAAATCAGATTCTGCTTTAAGCATAAATGGATCTGAGAGTGATTCTGAAATAACTGGTTGTTTTGAAAGTTTGGTTAGTGAATCGGAGGGCAGCGATGATGGATCTGTACTGTTACCTGTGAAGTTAGCCTTTGCATCTCTTGCTTTGAAATTTATCTCACAAGGAAGAATTACTAATGTGTATTTACAAAATGCATAATTGTAACAAAATTCTCCCTTAATGACATGTTTTTTAAATTTCTTTCTCTTTGCTAGAATTGCTAGATTGATAATGTGCAGCTAGGCCATGGGCTGCTAATTTGTCATCTGGGTATATATGCCTGTCCAGCGACATCTCTAACTAAGTTACAGAGTTCAAACTAATGCTTGTTGATGCTCTTGATTGATTTCCAAAGTTTTGAGTCAGAAGATCTAGTGTCAGTTTTACTACACATTTCTTTCCATTTTCGCTTTTCAGATGAGCATAGGCTAACTTTAACTCTGCATTGATTTTGTTTATCTCAGATCTTGCATTGTTGTCCATACCACTGAAGGTCTCTAAAAGGTGTTTTCTCTTCTCTAGAATAGAAGAAAGAGAGGAAGTGCTGTGACCAATATAAGGAACATAGTGTTTAACATTGCCCCTTGGTATGTAAGATCTAACCTTGTGAAGGACAATTTTTTTTTAAATTGTCCAGCTGTGATTTAAATTTTTGGTCATAGGTTTTGAGGCCAAGTAGGTATCAACAGCTTCCCTAAATGATTCCCAAATAACTTTTTTTAAAGTTCCGAAATTTATCCCGATAGATAACAACACGCTGTCATTTTCTAAATTCTATGAGTATGGGAAAGTAATCACACTTCCAATGTGATCCAGTACAAACCAGGTGCATTGAGGGAAAATATCTGCACTAGTAATAGAAACAAGAAACACATCAAATGTCTCAGAAGTGTTGTAGCTAAAGGAAGAGTAGGTATGGGTTCCATCATTTAGGGTCATAAATTCTTTATCACCCATCATTTGCAGGATATCCTCTCCTCTATCATTGTTGCAAGTGGATCCCCTGGTGGTATGTTTTACATCCAACTCTCCCAGAATAATAGTGTTTTTATCTATGGAGTTAGAAAAGTTAGTGGGTAGAGGGATTTTGGTTTGGAGGAAGAGTAAACATTGAGAATATGTAACTGTTTTCCTCTCCAGAATATTTTGACACCTTGAATTTCAAGATCCAGTGTTTGATTCAGTGGAAAATC
Source organism: Trichonephila clavipes (assembly GCA_019973935.1). Lineage (NCBI taxonomy): Eukaryota > Metazoa > Arthropoda > Arachnida > Araneae > Nephilidae > Trichonephila > Trichonephila clavipes. Next base: position 151,851 of record BMAU01019526.1, on the reverse strand, counting down.
AATATTCTGATATTTTACATTCCTATCTCGAGGGTCTGTTCATCCTAAAGGTGTTATAACCTCTTATTTTAAGAGCTGTAGTTTTCTTTAATTTTATCTCCTGTATAGCAATTACTTGGACTTTGTTCAAATATGCTGTTTCTAAGAGTTGGTCGAGTTTAGTTCTAGTAGCCAAAGTAGATAAGCCACTGTAAAATTTTCAACTGTTGGAACCCTTTTTCGAACTAAGATTTCACATGATATCCAGCTATTACTCAGAATATGACTAAACATATGTAAGAGATAAAGATGAATGAAAAAATTTTAAGTATAAAAAATAATTAGCAGCATATAGTGAATAACCAAACTGCTGTATTGATTGAATTCATATATTAACATTAAATTTATGGATTAAATAAGTATCGATCACTATATTTTTTCCCAAATCTTGGAAACAAACTTGGAACAGCCATTCTAATTCCCTTTTCCACCTTTATTTTTGTTCAATGATTCCTCTTTATCTCAGCAACTGCCAAAAATAAAGCTTTGTGTAAATTAGAAGTTGAAATGAAATTAAAATTCACTGAACTTTATTACTTCAAAGGGGTTATTTATTTTTTATTAAAATGAAAATTTTGTCTATTCCTTGTAGCTCAATATCACTTTCAAACTGTTACTGCAAGATACCTGAATAAGATTCTTTTTTCTTCATGAATAAATTCAGATAGAACACTGGGGTAAAATGGATTTTGAATCAGTACAAACTTTAATTGATGTTTCCATTTAGAAAGTATTTCTAAAATGAGTTGATGAATTGATAGATGTCCTTCAAAACTGATTTTAATATTTTGAGGAATTAACTTGTGTTGAGTGTTCAAAAACTGAATGCAGAAGCTTTTACATATTATAAGAAGCCATTATGCAGAAGCTATTCATGCCTGTAACTCCAGCAGTTCCTTCCCCCCTCCCTCTACCACATGCACAAACCCATTCAAGACATTTAGTTTTTTGAAACATACTGCAAAAGTATGCTAATTTCATTTCAAAGTTTTGTGACTTTTCTTTCTTATATTCTTTGAAAAAAAATGTAAATTTCCTAATTCAGAGATACATGGGATCAATTTTCTTAAATCTGATTACATTTACTACATATTCTAAAGCCTAGTTCAATGAAGGATCTAGCCACTTTGAGGCAAATACTTCAGTATAGATGCAACATATTCAGTCCTATCCATATAATTTTTAGATATAAAAAATCTTAAACACACAATCTTCTAAGCTTTTGCATCTACATTAATACTTTCAAAAGTGAGAAGGTTTTTACTTCACTGTCACTAGCATCTATGAACTGAATAGCGATACTCAACCTACAGCCTGGTCATGAACCGTTGCCCCAACAAATTTAATTATTTAAAAACGATGCATTAAAAATTTAGCGAGAAATTCTATGAATATTAGCAATCAAATATATCAACTCTGCTATCAATGCTGTGCTAGTAGAAATTGTGAGATAACTCTTTCTTTTTGTAATTGTAATAGTTAGTGATAACAAAAAATAACGGAGTAGCTACAATTTTGTGGGTGAAACTAATTTTTAATTAACCATCATGTCTTCCTAGCGAAAAAGATCTAAAGAATGTATGTTGTTTCAAAAGGATTGGGATCTTGGCTATTTCATAGAGTACAACAAACATGGATCAACAACTTGTATTATTTGTCATGAAAATGTTATATTTAAAAAATATAGTTTTGCTCATCACTATACCATTTAAACACAAATCTTTTAAAGGCTCCTTTTCTTGAGGATCTCTTTCAAGATGATGTAAATTGGCTGTCTTAAAAGAAATCTACAACAGAAACACACACACACACACAAAATGTTTTGTTGGTGGTAATGAGACAAAAGGGTAGTGGTAATGGAAGCATTCTATAAAACATATATATTGATAAATATATGAAATAGTTATGGATGAACATATAAATTGAGAAACAGAGATTGTTAGAGTGTTTCTTAAATGCTTCTGATGATTTCAGTTATTTGTTGAGATATTTTTTTAGTAAAGTCAAAAAGTATTTGAATAAATTTGAAACAAAAATCACAAGCAAGCCTGAACTTTTTTTTAACAAATAATGCTGATTTAAGTCCAGAATTTAGTAAAAACTCTTTGCAACTATCCTGCACTTGATAAATTAATATCCTAAAATAAAAATAAGGGATGCAATGTCAAAAGAAAAAATCAAAAGTCCCAAAGTATGTAGCAGCCTTTTTTATGACAGTACAATGCAAACAATGGGATTGGGATCATTGAAGAAAGGAAATCGAAACTACCCCATAATTGGGTAAAAATGCATAAAACCTATTTTTTTATGAGTTGAGTTTGATAGAGTTTAGTATTGTTTTGAAATATTAGTTTTAATATTTTGATAAGTTTTCCACAATTTAAATGTCTATGATCTTATAGTGCCCCCCAATCCTCATGTTGCGGACCGTGTTAAATAATTGTAACACGGCGTATGTGTGTGGCTCAGCAAGAGAAAAGGTTGAGTACCCCTGGTATATAGTATATCAAATGAGCTACCTTATTATTATCCATTAGCTCATCTTGTTACAATCATTTCTTTTCCTTTGATTTGACAATTTATTATTTAAATCTTCATCTTATACTGTATTTGGGGATTTGTTGTGTTATTAGACAGAGCACTTTTGAAAACAGTTTTTCAGCAGACTTTTTAATAAAAACGTTCACTGTATCTAATATTTTTTCTTAAAGGAGGAATATTGAACTTTCTTTTATGTTTGACTCGTCAAAATTAAAGTATAATATGTTGTGTAATAAATTGATCTTCTCTTTTTTTTATATTGAATGTTGACATTTAATGGAAATTTTATTTTCAGGCGCCAAGAGGATAAAAGCCCTTCAAGATGTAGTGAATGGATGTTAGGTGGAAGTGATCGAGAGCTTCCTAGGCATGCTAAAAAATGTGAAGTAGGAATTACAATCCATGTTGATGACTTTACTTGATGTGATTTTCAAACTTAGAATTTCTGTTGTTTAAACATGACAGATAGTGATGAATTCTTTTGGAAATGGTTGTTTATAAAAAGAAAACCATGTCTCCAAAGCCAAAAAATTTCTTTCAAAAATACCAATGCTTTTCCAATTGAAAGCAGAGCTAAATGCTGCTTTGGTATTTCAAGCTGTAATGTTTTTTGATAAACAAAAACAAAATTGTAGTATAAAATTTAAAAAAGATGTATGTTTGTAAATATAGCTTTATTATAAGAGAGAAATTATTGTGGAATATAAATTTATATAAAATTGTGCTATATTTATTTCATTTTAATTTTAAAAACAAACCAGGGTATGTTTTTACTGTTGCTTTTGCAATTTTTCCTCTCGGGTTTGCTGGAAAATATTTGCATGGCAATATATGTTTTGATAGTGAGTGTAAATGGGGTGTTAATTTTTATAAAACTAATTATTTTTTTAGAGAAGAATTTTCATTTTCTCCCCTGTTCCTTTGCTTTGTGATTAATAAGTAGTGTATATAACTTGTGTGTGTGATGAAATAAAATATGATTCTAAATTTTCAATTTTTGATATACTGTTAAAGGATGAGTTATAACATGTTTTTTATATATACCAAGAAAGGAATCAGAAAAGTTTAATTTGTATCTTTGATTTCTAAAATATGTTAAAATGTAGTTTTCAATTATAGGTGCTACAAAATGATATAAAATAATACATTATAAAAATAGAATAGGGTCCTGGACTCTTATTAATATTTTTTTTATAATTTTAATTTGGACTGAATTATATGCAGTTATTTTACAGCATGTATACAAAATATTGTCTATGTGAATTAGGCTTTTGCTATTCAAAATATTTCTGGAAGATTATATTTGTATTCCAAATTTATTTAACAAAAGAAAATATTTTGAAATGAATGTTTTTCTTGAATATTATAATGATAGATCCTAGATTTAAAATGTGTTGCTTGTTAATACTTTGGCATTGATTTGTATAATTACTGAGTAAACATCTACCAAAAGCAATTTGGTAGTTTTAAGATTTCATAATATGTTGATTTGTGTTTATATAAATAAGAAAAAGAAAAATTAATCTAAATTTAACTTGTAGCTAGTGTAATAACTCAAAAATTAATAGCTGTGATCTGTTATAAGTTATGAAATAAAAACACAAAATTAGCATACCTGGACATACTTTTACTCAAAGTAAAATGTGTGTTTTTAAAGTAAAAATCTTTTGACAGACTATTTTTATGATTGTGTAAACTATCATGGAAAAGTATTTTGTGATACTTCTGTATTTTTTTATTGCATGCATCCTGATAAATAATTTACATTTAAAATTTCCTTCTATTTAAAAGCTTTACATTTGTGCTCAGCTGCTTTAAATTTTTACTAATGTAAATTTAAGCTGTATCAATGTATTGTGCTAATTGTGATACACTCCATTTGACTGTTCTGAAATTCATAGAAGAATTTTAATTTTATTATAGGATTACATCTTTTTGATTGAATAAATAAATGTTAGCCCTCCCCTCGCCTTTTTGAAATATCTTCAACTTCATGTATATATTGTGCATGTATGAATGTTAATTTTTGAATATAAAATGTGTTAAATTGCAATGAAGAATTTCAAATTATATGTAATTAGAATATGTGCAATTACTTTTTAGAATATTTGTATTACTTTTGGACTAAAAATTGCCTTTTTCATAATCTTGTTTGCTTTTTATTTGAGTATGCCTTTTTTAAGTACAACTTTTTATTTCTTGCATTTAACGTTTTATTTATTTTTTATTCCAAAATTTTTATGAGAAGCAAACTTTTTTCTGCTAAAATAAGATCTGTATTGAACAAAAGAGAACACTTGGTATTTTTTTGTATGTGGCATTAATATTATATTGTACCCTATTTATTTTATATGCAAAGAACGAATTTCATTTAAATTTGGTATTATCAAAGAATGATGTGTGACAAATATATTTAAGCTGTTTTGATATTACTTTAAACTGTTAAAATAAAAATTAGAAATCTAAGCTTTTGTGCATCAAAGTAAATGTATTGTTGAATGTACATTTTGATTTGTATTTTATGTAAAAAGAAACTTTCTTGTAGTTTATTCTCTCTTTTTCAAAATATGTTTCCATTTCAGATCTATAAGGCAAAAACTACTGTATTTCTACTTAATCTTTGTAAAAAAAAAACTGTCAGAAAAACAGTAATTTTTTTTGTATGAAATTTTAATCAAATTTAAGCATTGTAAATCTCATTGATATACTTTAAAAAGAAAGACATTATGTTAATTTTTTTAATTGTTTATTTACTATCTGATTCATTCAGTTACGTTGATGATTGAGTATTGTTAATTTTGTGCCTAAAATTGTAAAAAAAAAAATTTGTTAATGGTGAAAAGCAAATATTTACTTTAAAACATGTCATGTAATTTTATAGTGTTACTATTTATTAAATAAAATTGATCCAAAGAATGGAAATAATCATTGTTGTCATTTCTTTTATTATTAATTACCTCTGTATGTCTTATGTGAGATCTAAATTTATATCATGTGTTGATAAGTGTCTATGTTAAAATTCATTTGCAAATAAAAATAGATGTAGAAGTTGTAAATAAAATAAATGATAGAAGATGGAAGTTGAATTTTATCAGCAAACTGGAAGGATTTTTCAAAAGATGTTTATTTGATGTCTTTTTTTAATTATCTTAAATTTTATGTAAGTTGTAATTTTTTGTATCTAATGAGAAATGTAAATAAAGTTTGGTATCTGCTTACGTTTCTCAATCAATGTTTGAATTAAATTCAAAATTACTTTTATCTTTGCCATTTTGTGTAGGGAAAAAATTAAGCAGCTAGAAAGAAAAAAATTGATAAGATAGAGAATGAAGAACTATGCCTGAGGTTTCTAAACATTTTTGCTCTTGCCATGTTTTTTGGCTTGGGGTAGACCCCTGCACACTTAGTATTGAATTATTACAAATGTATCAACTTAAATATCTCTTTGACAGCTAGTATAGAGCTACTTTAAAAGAATTAAATTTCTCACAATATTGACTACTTGATTGAGATATATTTAAAACTTAAGAAGCAAGTGTTCATTAATTAGATTAAAATTTAATTAATGCATAAAGTAAATAAACAACAAATAAATGCTTTTAATGGAAGGTATGAATCTGATGCTTCAATAACAAATTTGCTACATTTTGTATCAATATTTTCAGGTTTAACTCTAAATCTCTTCTGTTAGTAATGACCGGTTTTTCTCCCCTTTCTTCTCATTTTGGGGGGGTTTGTTTTGGAGATTGGCAACCGTGCTGAAACTCCTCATTAGGAAAAGCAATTAAAAAATTTTTCACTGTATTCCTTTACAGGTATGTCTTTTTAAAGCTAAAATTGCTTGCATCTGTTTCTAAACTTTACTTTAAGATCTTCGTTAGTGTCTGTGTGCCGATCAGTTCCTATTGTAATATGATTTTGTTTTTCAATTTGCCATATAAGTTGATTGTGACTATGGTAATACAAAGCATTCTCAAACCTAGTTTCAAAATCTGAATAAAGGGCATTTAAATGTTGAATGGTGACTTATCTGTGACAAATTGAAAAAATTCAGGACCTGTAATGTTATACTGCTTTAACTTAGTTCTGTAAAGAAACACTGAAATATTTCTAGTTTTAATAAAATTTATGCTGTCACCTTATAACTGCAAATTAACCTTGTTAAATTGAGGAAATAAATCAATTAAATAGGTAAAATCGAGTTTCCAGTTGATAAAATTTACTTTTAAATTAAAAGTCACAATCTGGTTTAATGAGAGCTACTATCATAGATCCCCATTTGCACCTCATGGACCCCCCCCAATTATTATTATTTTTTTTTTTTTGCTTACATGGGCCCTTTGCAAGTCATCATAGAGCCATGGGGGTCCATATAGACCACTTTGGGAATCACTGGTCTATACTATATAGTGGTGAATTTTTTTAAATATCTCATATTAAGCATTATTTTAGAAAAATTTGAATCAAATTTTAAATGCCTTTTATAAAGATTATATATATATATATATATATATATATATATATATATATATATATTTGTCAAAGTTATGTTAATTAAAAACAGATATCTAAAAAATTTATCATTCCAGATATCAAAAATCTATCAATTTATCATTTCTTTCATATTTTGTAAACATGTTATTTAAAGTATGATAAGGGCAATGAAATAAGGATTTAGCTCAAACATCAATAGTTTTTATTTTTAACAGTTTATTGTCATGAACACCATGCATTTTATAGAATTTTTTATAAGAAAATATGCAGTGAGCCATAATTTTTCGGTAATTGTAAATATATTTTAGATTTTAGTTCATTGTCTTTATAACTGTGTTATATATGTTGCATGAAAAAATAACTTAAATATATGGCTTTGAATTCCATGTAGTATTTTGAAATTCAGTATAATGTTCATCAAATTATGCCTAGAATACCTAATTTTAATGAATTTAAATTGTCATATAATTTTCTGATTGGTGTTTTTCATTAATTTAAGTTATAAACACCAACAAAATGACTAATAGCATGGCATTTTAAAGCATAGGTGGATACCTTAAGTTATAGTTTTTGGTATCAGATGAGAAATGTTAATAAATTTTTTTTTTTATGTTTTCAGCTACATTGAGGTTAAATATTAAATATATATATCGTTTCTGCCTTTAATAATTTCTACTTTATAATATGTGTAATTTCTGTCTGAATGTAGCTGTAATACTGTAATAAACCAAAATAGCTTATTTCAAAATTCATTGTGCTTTCTATTTAATTAAAGAAATGTATTCAAGATTTTTAAATAATGAAATTGTATAGCCTTTCTGAGTATCAGAAATCTGAATTCATTCGATAAATACAATTTTCGAGTTTTGAAAATATTGCTGAGGAAAGCAAAGCATTCTGAAGAGCAACTATCAAAGCGGTGTCTAAAACTTAATGAGAGGTAACAGATCTTTTTCAATAATTATGCTTTTTTTTTTCCTTTCTCACAAAAATTCCACTATACAAAATAATAATTTGTGCTATTGATACAAGAAAACTAATTAAATCTTTTCAAAATATCCCATGTTAGTTCTCTTATGAAATTGGATATTCATCTAAAGTTGAATTTAAATTTAGACGCCTTTAGAAATAAAACTGATTTTATACTCGATGTGTTTACAATGGATGGTACATACTTAGGCTATATAAAAATGTTGGAATATTTCCAATTAAAATTTATTATCTGAACTATTTTTCAAAAATATTAATCACATATATTAATTATTTAAAAATCTCATATAATTATATTAATTATGGCTTTCAATACTGTAAGTGGTATTGATATTGTGTGGGATCATTACTCTTATATGATTATAACACCATCAGGGGACTGTTTCCTTTTGATCAGAACAGGTGTCATCCTTCTCTATTTTGACCCTCCTTATCATTGAATTTCACCATTCTATGTCTGGGTTCATCTTGGGATAGGTTGAGGATACGTCTCCAGTACATATGAGTGAAATACTTGGAAAAAATATTTGCTTGATTAGAATTTTATTTATCCACTCAATTTAATTTTTAATTCAGTTTGGGGTTGTTCTTCGAGAGTTTTTCTAAGTTTCGGTATTTCTTTAGCTCTGTTATTTCTTTATTAAATATTCAGTTTATTCATTTAGACATTTTAAAGTAAGATCTTATTTGGTTTTCGATCAAAGCCGAGATTAGTTTTTTAGTCTGAATAAATGCTGACTAATGTCAAGAATGTTTTTTAAGTCTGACCCGTATGTTTACTCTGTGCAGAGACCGTAGTCGGAGGAAAGTGAAATCCAGCGTTCTCCTTTCGGGGATCTTTGGAATTCTAATTGAATTTTTGTTAGAATAACAAAAACAAACGCTTCAAGGTTAATATTACAACTATTCGTGCCTCGGGTGGACCTGTGGATTACATCCCAAGGCTTCAATAGAAAATTTCAGTGCCACTTCTCAGGTAAGTGCCGTGCACCAGGTGACCGGCGGGCTGCCTTCCTTGGGCTCCATGGTGTGTGGACACGCACTAGAGTGAACAGACTAAATATAATTCGTTAAGACCCAAAATACTTTCCTCTTTTAATATTAAATTCTACTGGTTATTAATACTGTATGGACCCCAATGGCATTGGGAAAAATAATAAAAAAATTCCCGCTCCCACCCTGGAACATAGACGGTACCCGCACAATCATGCGGGTTGGGCGTTTTCTGTGAAATCATCACCTGTGAAATTTTACGCGTTATATATTTTTTGGCTCTAAGTTGATATAAGAAACAAACTATTAAACTAAAATTGTTACAAATATGGAAATTATTAATGCATAATTAATTCTTTTGTTGACTCATTATTTATTTACTATGAAAATCTTTAAAGCATCATTTTTGCATTTGATAAGTATAAATAAATACTGCATTTTTCACAACATGTTTTAGAACTGCTTTCGTAGTTTTCAAATCTTCACTTGCAAGGCCCAGAAATGTCATCAACACATCGAAAATGGCTGTACATGCCATGCCTTTTATCCTGGCTTGGCCTTTTAGCAGGCGGATTATAATACTTTGATCTTAATGCTGGAGAAATTACAACACTGTCATTCTCGTCATCAGTCAAAATACTTTTGTTAGTAGGTATAAATGCTGCTAACGCGCTTAAGAGATCCATTTTGAGTTTTTGGAGGAATTTCATTTGATATTACACAAGAATTTGCTTCAGCTATAACAATGAAATGAATGGGTTCAAGAGATTTTGGTGGTAAAGGATGATCCAAAGTTATCTTTATACAACAAATATTGTCATTTTTTTTTATCGCTCTGATCAGAACTTGATTCTCCTTCCAACATGCGTCGTTAATAGCAGGGCCGGCGCTAGGAGGGGGGGGGACAAGCTGGGCCCCTGCCCGGGGTGGCAAACTGGCTGTAAAATTAACTAATTTATGGGGAAAATAAACGAGTCAGAATAAAAATTCGAAGGAAAAAAATTAAAAATGTGTGCTCAAAATATTCACGTTTTCTGTGAAGTCCTAAAATATTTTTTTAACGAGTATTCATTTGTATTTAAAGCCATGTTTACCAACGTTGGTCTCATGGGGGAAGGGATAGGGGGTGAAAAAGAATTTCGGTATAAGGTTCCTTCTCTTTCAACTAATTTCCGATAACTGTTACTGCTTTGTATGCGTGAATTCGGGTACTATTGAAAGAGATAGATTTTGGCAGAGATTAGTCTCAACAAAAGTGATGAAAAGCACGGTCAAGTTTTATGAATGAAAAGAAAGGGGCAGGATGACCCTGAGAAAAAGACCCTTTTTCGAAGAAAACTGAGGGAATCTTGTGTCAGTTTGACTTCCGAACTTATTCTTTTAGTTTCCTGTGCTTAAACAGACAAGACAAAGTAGGACAAAAAAAAAGATAACAGTATTTTCATTTTCAAATTCTTTTTTAGATTTTTAATGCCCGGGAATTTTGATCATCACGTAAAATAAAGTGAAAAGAAAAAATTATTTTGCTACATTTGCGCTTTTTCTAATTTATTTATTTATTTATACATAAATATTAATGTCATCAGTTTCGTAGAATATTTTCATGTTGATTAACATATTTAAGTATGTGTGTTTTCGTAGCTTGAATGTACCGTAATCTTCTTAAAACATTTTCGATTAACATTGTTATTCAAATGAAAAAAATATTTTTTGCCTCTCGTATAAAAATAACTTCCTTAGTCGCTTATAAAGGACGATAGTAGGTCATTTAAAATGCAAAACATTAATGAGCTTTTGAGTACTTTCATTAATTATTTACCATACATAAAGAATCCTAACAGCAATAGCTCGAAATTGAAATACAACGTAGTCCTATTTATTATTATGATTTCGTTTTGTAATCGTAATATATTGTGAAAATTTTGTTTAATAATAAATGAACTAGTCTGTAATTGCTAAATATTTAATTTATATTGCTTCAAATTGTTAAAAGAATATTTTCAAAGAAAAAAATAAGTTAATTTTACTTATATAGACACTTTTTTTTCTTTTTATTGAATGTTCCATGTGAAATAAATACATAATTTTTCTAATCTATTCTAAGACTATTAAGTTAGCTATATATATATATTATATTATATATTATATATATATATATATATATATATATATATATATATATATATATATATATATATATATATATATATATATATATTATCCTTTTGTAAGATTAAATTATTAAAACTTGAACAATATATATATATATATATATATATATATATATATTGCATGCTATTGTCATTTTAAGAGGAATTTACAAGATACCTTTTTAATTAAGATCTTTTACACCAGTGATTCCCAAAGTAGTCTATGACGACCTGCAAGGGGGTCCACGTCAACAAAAAAATAATTTGGGGGTCAATGAGGCGTAAGTGGGGGTCTGAGTGATATTGGCTCTCATTAAACTAGATCGTGAGTTCAATTTTCAAAGAAAATTTAATCAATTGGAAACCAAATTTTACTTATTTAGCAGATGTATTTACTAAATTTAATTTATTGACGTTAATTTGCCCGTACAAGGTAACAGCATAAATTTTTTTAAAAACACGGACCATTTCAGAGTTTCTTACCAGAGTTAAACTAAAGGAGTATAATACTGGAGGTCCGGAATTTTCTCAAATTAACCCAGACAATCTGTCTGGTAGACAATCTGTTTTAACCTACGTTCAACATTTAACTGCCTTTTATTGAGATTTTGAAACCAATTTTGAGAATGCTTTGACTATGGTAATACCACAGTAGGCAATGAATTTACATGGTCACATTAGGAAAAAAATGTCACATGACAACGGGAACTGATCGTGATATGCACCAATGAAGATTTTAAAGTTTAGAAACGGATTCCTGCAATTTTGGCTTTAAAAAAAGCAAACCTGTAATTTGTCCCGAATTATGGAATATCGTAAGGGAGTTTTTAATTATTTTTCCTAGTAAGGAGGAGTTTCAGCTTAGTTGCCAATCTCCAAAAAAAAAAAAAAAAAAAAAAAAAAGAAACTAGACACTACTAACACAGGAGATTTAAGGTTAAACCTGACAAGATTGATACTAAATGTTGAAAATTTGTTATTGCAGCGCCAGATTCATCCCTCCCATTAAGATCAATTGTGTGTTGTTTGATTATTTTATTTAACAGTATAAAGGGTGTGAGACCCAATGTAATAAAGGGACACGCGGGGAAGGGGTTCTTAATTAAGTCCACTAGTTAATTAAACACTTTTATTAGACAAAACAAACATTTACATACATAACTAGAGAACTAATAGTTACAATAGAATTGAAAGGGATCGGGGAGCGCATGCTCGTACGTCCTTACAGTTCTGAAGCTTGGCCATTACTGAAGATTGTTCTAGCCGCTAGAGGGCGCGATAGTCTTTCTACTGTTCATATGAGAAGAGTTTAAACTACGGGGGTTACAACAGTTATTTTATATATTAATTAACTTTTAATTTAATTAATTAACATATGCTTTTTAAACACTTTTAACTCTACACTTCATCAGTTATAAATTTAATTCTTTTAAAGTAGTAGTAGTACTAGCAGTCAAAAAGACATTTAAGTTGATAAATTTGCAAAAATTCAATATTAATTAAGTAGAAGTCTACCCCATACCGAAAAACATGGCAAGGGGTCTATGAGACAAAAAAGTTTGGGACACGGACAATTTGAAAGAATATTTAATGCAGTTTACTAATTAATTATGTGTATAATTAATTATATATATTACGTGTATAATTAATTATAAATATGTGTATAATTAATTACGTGTATGCTTAGTTATATATGTTATGTGTATACTTAATTATATATATTATGTGTATAATTAACTATAAAAATGCATAAAAAATGTATAAATATCTTTAAAATATTGTAAAACAGTTCTGTATGCTACTAATAAAGTTCATCAAAATGCATATTTCAAAAAATTTAAAAATTGAGTTAATAAATTATCTGCAGTTTATTATGGAAGAATTTTAAGGAAACATTTAAAAGGCTTTATAAGATTTTAAACCAAAAAAATACAAATATTTTAAAAAATACAAATTCAATGCAAAATATCCTTTAGATAAATAAATTGCAAAATTTCAGGCGTAAATTTTAACTTTCGAAGGACGACTATTAAATAGATAATTAATTTGAATACATAGTGATATCTAAATAATATAGAATTAGCAGTCCTAATAATCAGACAACAATGACTTGAATCCTGAATAACTTCCAAAGCATTTTTAAAATTAAGTTTCAATCTTATTAAACTATGCTTCATTTATGATTAAAACATAAAGGCTTTAATTCTCAATCGTTTAATTGCAATGAATACAAATATAAAATACTTCAGAACATAACCACTCATCCAAGACATAAACGAGAGGCTCTTAATCAGTGTCCCGTAGAACACTGGTGCACTAAAAATTTTAAAAAATCGATGTTTTCAGTGTGCAATAGTTTTTATTTACTATTTCATTTTACTATTATATTTCTCAAAAATCCTTTAAAATGTATTATTTCTGATTGTGTAAAAAGGTTTAAAAGCGTTAGTATATATGTTTAAGAAAAAATTCTAGTAATAATAGGTTCCAATCTATAGCAATATTTAAAATCTTTAGAAAAGGCAACAATAAGAATGTGTCAAAATTATGACAGAAGTTTCTTATAAAAAACAACAGGAAAAGGATTTAATTAAAATTTTATTGTTTCAGAACAATAATTAATGTGGAAGAATATAAGTACTATTTTTTTTATTGTGTGCGTGTTCCTAGTATAAAACTATTTAATTAAAGTGGAAGCAAAATGTGCATTACAGAAATAAAAATATGATAAAGTAAAAAATTATAAAGTAGACAAATGATTTCAAACAAGAGATCCGATAGAAGATCCTACTTTGAAATATAAGACAGAGTTTTATTTTTTCACATTAGATAAAGCTATCAATGCACTTGAATCCAGGATTGATTTGATCAGTACCCACAGCAACTATTTCCAATTTTTATACAATATTTGTGATTTAAAAGATACTCCTCAAAACGACGAAACGTATTGTAAAAATCTAGAAACAGTGTTAACTGATGGGAATTCATCGGATATAAACGTGCTGGACCTGGCAGACGAGATAGTAGCAGTTTAGGCTTTGCTAAATAAAAATGAAAGCTCAATCGAGATTTTAAAATTCATATCGAACCTGGATTTTGCTCCAGATCTCGGTATAGTCATAAGGATATTGCTTACTCACCCAATAAGTATGGAAAGGGGAGAAAGGAGTTTCTCCAAATTAAAATTAATTGAAAATTTTTTACGCTTCGCAACTACCGAAGATCGGCTAAACGGCTTGACAACAATAGCCATTGAACAAGAACTGGCTGAAGAAATTAGTGTGTTAAAGAAATTATAAAAAAAATTTCAAAATTAAAAGTGAAAAAGAAACACTTTTAAGTTTAACTCTTGGTTTAAATATATTTTTCATATGTAATTAAGTTTTAATACTTAGTGATTCTATAATTTGTTTTAGTATTTTTTTAATATCTCTATTTTATAATTATACACTAGAGGACCCGACAGACGTTGTCCTGTACACACATCTTAAATTCAAAATAAAAGATTTTTGAATATTCGATACTGCGATCGTAGCGCAGTCTGCCGGATCCAATGTAAAACATTCCAAGATCAACAATTTATAAATAAAAAACTTTTAAAATAAGCATTTCTAAACCGAATTATAAATCTGAACCATTCTCGAGTCCACTGGAACAGACAAACACTTTCATTAAAATCGGTCCAGCCGTTTAGGAGGAGTTCAGTTACATATACACGCACAGAAGAATTACATGTATAAAGACTATTGAAAAGATATTAATTAAAAACGCTAAAAAGCGTGAATCGTCTGCATTTTCGTAACAACAAATACCTTGTTTGGCCAGTTTGGATGAAAATCAATTTTCGACGCCAACTTACGTCTTTTTCAATTCCTATTATTAGCTCACGATCTCTATATATATTTTATTTGTTTGTTTATTTATTTATTTACGTTGGTGGAATTTTCAATCGTTAATAAAATACATTTTAAAGCGCTCAATTGAGCTGAAATGTAATGTACATGATTATTTTGGATGACAATACAATAATTTTTAATTATAATTAATAAAAATTAATTGATTAAAACTAATTATTTAAAAAATTGCAAATACAGCCACGTTGGCGACTTAGCGACCCTTTTGGCGACTTATGTCAAAATTTGAAAAGGTTTTTTTCTCACGTGTTACGGCATTCAGTTGAAAGGAAATTTTATTTTATAACAATAGCGTTGTTACAACAAAGCAGGTGAATGTTGAGTTGTATTTTTTGAATGTTTTTAATTAAAATCTTTTTAATTAATTGCGATATCGGACCAAATTGTGAATCTAAACCATTCTCGAATTTACTTGAACCCACACAAAAAATTTCATCGAAATCGGTCCAGCCGTTTAGGAGAAGTTTAGTGACGACTAACACACGCACAGAAGATTTTTATATACCGGGTGGGCAAGAAGTCCATAAAAACTTTAAAAATTCATAAAATCCGGAGAAATGAACGAAAAAAAAACTGTTTGCAGGATCAGCATTAGTATGTCACGGTATTTTTTTAAGCTAGAAAAAAAATAGTTCGAAAATCATCCGGTAGGTGGCGCTGTTACAAGCGTCTGTGGTGTAAATATGCAAATTAGACGGCTATAAAAACCTTTGCTCTCAATGAATCCACATTCATTTCCCCATTACATACAGTGAATGTGAACAAGGATGCTCAGTGCGCCGGATAAAGCTTTTGTCGGAGGGAAGATTCGATCTGAGTACCTTCCGTTCCGAACGTACGAATGAAGCAAGTACGCTAACCATCACGCCAAAACGATCGTCCTCGCGGGATGTTGGTACAAGTTCATATAGATATCACACCGCCACATACCCCCCTGCCAGTGTTTCGGCGAATAGGTGAACGAACGATACCATATTTGTGGCGAGCATGTAAGCAGTTGCGTCACTTTGTGGGTTGCGTCATCGTGCGTGACGACTTGAGAATTGCGTCATTTGTGTTAGACGGCTTTGAGAAGTAACGGCTTATTTGCGTCAATGTTTGACGGCTTGGTTGCTTTTGCGATGGATAGATGGCGCCACGACTGCGGCGCGCATTATATCACGGCCAGGGTCACCAATGTCGGAGGGAAGATTCGATCTGAGTACCTTCCGTTCCGAACGTACGAATGAAGCAAGTACGCTAACCATCACGCCAAAACGATCGTCCTCGCGGGATGTTGGTACAAGTTCATATAGATATCACACCGCCACACTTTGTTGGTGAAGTTATTTTACATGAACGAGGAATCAGCGATCATTGCCTTGCGTAAATTCCGAGTTCAGAAAAATGTGAAGAGTGGAAAAGGCCCTTTAACACCTGCAGGTTTCTTAAAGTTTGTTAAACGTTTTGAGAAAACTGAAAAGTTGGAGGATCGAGCACGAGCCGGACGACCATGCTTGAAAGAAGCACGAGCACCCTGCATTGCTGTCGAAATGGAAGCGATTGCGTCCAAAGCAGCTTCAGGGACCAACAGTGCTCGTGAAGCTGCCAGACGATTGGGCTTACCACCATCATCTGTTCGCAATATTCTTCGTCGAATCTTCCATCTGTACGCATACAAATTGCAATCGTGCCATGAACTTTTGCCAGCAGATACCGCACAGAGGGAAGCATTTGCGAAATGGGCCTTCTCTAAAATGGAACAGGATCCCACCTGGGTTTTTAACATCTTGTGGACAGATGAAGCTCATTTCTCGCTTCATGGTGACGTTAACAACCATAACTGTTCCATTTGGGCGACCTCTAATCCACGTGAGTACACACAGAAGCCATTGCATTCCCCAAAAGGGACAGCATGGTGTGGTTTCACGGGTTTATTTATCATAGGACCCTTTTTTCTTCTTTGAAACGCAGTGCCCAGTAAATGGATGGATAACGGAAACGGTAAATGCTCAGCGTTATCTAACGCTTCTGCAGGAGACTGTCGTGCCATGTTTAATTCAACGAGGTCAGATTGCGAATGTCACGTTAATGCAGGATGGAGCAACCAGTCACACTGCTAACCCGGTTAAGGCATTCCTGATACAGACTTTCGGGGAAGACAGAATCATTAGCAGGTGCTGCAGGTACCCATGGCCTCATCGGTCTCCAGATTTAACACCGACAGACTTCTGGTTGTGGGGATATTTGAAATCTCGCGTGTATCTATCCGGTCAATCAAGTCTGTCGGAACTGAAAGATGCGATCCGCAGAGAAGTATCCTCCATACATCCGGACGTGTTGCACTCTACCGTTGCTGGATTTGTCACTCGCCTGGAATGTCTTCTTCCCTGTGGTGGTGGTCATGTGGTGTAATAAAGTTGTGAAAGTTTTCTGTTCATTATGTATGCATTGTTTCTTTGATTTGCGTACATCAGCGCCACCTACCGGATGATTTTCGAATTATTTTTTTTCTAGCTTAAAAAAAATCCCGTGACATACTAATGCTGATCCTACAAACAGTTTCTGTTTTCGTTCATTTCTCCGGATTTTATGAATTTTTAAAATTTTTACGGACTTTTTGCCCACCCGGTATAAAGACTAGAAATGACTTTTTTTGTGTGCAACCCTAATTTCAATTTAGTGCCGAAAACATAAATTAATAAATTAGTATATTTTTTGCTAACCAAAACTTCAACATTATTGATAGCAATTTTTTTTTTTTTTGCTCTCGTTTTATTTTACCACTAAGCATGGAAAGGGTTTAGGTTATTTCTTTTAATTTTTGTTATAAAAGGGCGGCATTTTACCTTTTTGCCCGGGGCGGCGAAACTGCTATCGCCGGCCCTGTTAATAGTCAGTCAGCCCCAGCATAGTCATCATCCAAAAGATCACTTTTCAGAATCAGATCTATTCATCAATTGCAAGATTTCTTCTGTGTAAGTATTCGTTTCCTTTTAGACACCTGAAAAACTTTTTGGTTAAAAGTTAGCACATTCTTCCATGGAAAATAATAATATGTACCAGAAAAGTTTATAATTAAAAAAAAAAAAAAAAAAATTAAAAAAATACCTTAACGTCTCATCAGAAAACCTCAATTTTTTTTAGGGGGGGGGGAGGAAGAAGTGATATGGATGCAGATATCTGTGGAGAGGATAAAAATGCCATACCCCTCAACAAATGTATTACAAAAAACTAATTGCAAAAAAGAGCGAGAGAAAAAAAAGGGGGACTCATCTATTGCGACGCCGAAGAAAATTTGGTATTAATTATATAACTATATATATATATTTCATTTTTATGTAGGATTCCATTAAAATTATTGAAACAGAAAACTCGCATGGTAAGTACATGGCTTACTTTTACAGTTGCAGTGACTCAAGTAACGCCCAACCCGCACAATCGTGTGGGTGAAGAAATCCTTAGTTTTACAAGCAACATTAATAGAGTATAGTTATTATTTTTACTATTTTTCCAATTGTTTAAACATTAAGACAAAAATTTGTATTTAAGCAATTAGAAATATATCTATTACATTTTTACGACAGATAAAAAGAAGACGTGTTTTCGTTGTATTTGTAAATAAAGCTAGATTTGCTAGCTAAAAGTAAAACATGAACTACAACCACCATCTGTTCATAAAAACTTATCCTTTACACTTTCTGCAAACCCGCTGAATCATTCGATTCGGGCTTTTCTTACATACGACTATTCCAGAAGCAAAAAAGTATAAGAATATCTTACCCGCACGATCGTGTGAGTTAAAAGGAAATGGAACCTCGAACGAAACTTCTCCTTTGGAGCAACGAAGGAATTTGACTTATTCGGCATCTTTAAATAAAGGTGTATGCCTTTTTGCGTCAACTGAAATTCTGCCATCAGTTTCCCTTACCTGAGTCGGAAGCTACTACATCCAATAGAGAACCTTCTGATACAGCTAAAATTCCAAAGAGTGTACAACAAAATTTAAAAAAAAAAGAGAAAAAAACGCACAAAAGTACAAATAATCGAATTAAAAATGGCTCCACACAAACCCAGAAAGACAACACCTATAGAATATACAACAGATGACGAAGACATGATTCTTTATGACGTGGAGGAAGATGAATTTAAACCAAATCCTGCGGATAAATACGTCATGCCGGAATTTTTTCGAAAAAAATCCTCACGAATATTTACGCGCATTAACTCTAACACGTTTCAGAAAAAGTAGGAGCTAATTTTTATTCATAAAACATGGACTGCTTGAACTTTGTTTTAAAGTCACATGTTTCATTCGTCTATTTTAATGCTTTTATTTTAAGATCTTGTCTGACTTGGTGAGGAAATCCCCCACCAAATTTTGGTAGCTTTTAATTTTAACTTTTTTTGAGACTGCATTGTCAGTATTTTTACATATCTTGTCAAATGTTTTAATATGAATTTTAACATGTTTAGAGCAGTATAGCTGGATTTGGCTCTTGCGCCAGAAAATTCCCCACTCAGTCACAATCCCGAAGTACCCTAGGGATCTTTTTCTTTTCTCAAGGAATTTACTGTCCATGGTAATCACGGGTGTCACGAACCCGGGGTACCCTAGTGATCCGTTTCTATTTTCGACCCTCTTTCTTGTCATTCTATTTCATTTCTTTCTTCTTTTCCCTTCTAGATCACAGGGAAATATTTTAAAATGAACATAATTACAATTATTGATTAATTTGTTCCTTATTGGACAACTATAACAATTTATTATTAATAACATATTTTGGTTTACATTTTGTATTGCGTTAATTAAGTTTCTTTTCTTTCACTTTACTTAAATATATATATTTTTTCTGTTGCTTTACTTGTGTTTTCGACTAAAACCGTCAGTTTGCCAACCCGCATGTTTGCCGTGTACGGCATCCCGTAAGGAGGAAAATGGTGTCCTGGGCATACCTTTCGAGTTCCCTTTGACCCATGGTTCACTGTAGACGGGAGGCAGGAGTGAGCCCGCTCCTGTCAATCGGCTGGTGATACCTCTCTTCGGTATCCTCGGAGAGACATTGCTGTAGGGTTAGTGCTGCAGCTGAGGGATCTGTTAGATCCTCGCCCTGCAGCACTATATTCTGAGGGTACTCCAGTTAAGCGCCTTGCCCGGTTTTTGCCAGATAACCGGCACACTGCCTCCCTTGTTTGACTTCGTAGTGGATGGAGGCACTCCAGGATGAAGTCTGTTTCGCGTATATAGATCCAAGTCAGCTGTGCCCGGGTAAAGGCCTTGTATTACAAAAAACTAATATTGATGAAACTTCTAAGCATGCACGATTTTAACTCATATCCTTACCTAACAATGCCATGTCTCAGAAATTGCCATTTTCCATTCAAAAACGCTCATTGCAATAGGAGATCAACCGTAATCTGTAAAACGTTTACGGTCCGAGGATCTTCTAATCGAAACTATATCTGCCCTACAAACAAAGTCTTTTCTACTCGCGAAAACTTTTCTCGATTCCCCGAACTCAATATGTCCTCATAAATCGCGCAACACTTACCACGGTGTCATTTCCGTACCTGACCTGTTGACAATCCCTGATGCAAAAATTCTTGAAGGATTTTCAGATCAGGGTGTGATTTAGGTAAGAAGAATTACAATAAAAAAAGAAGCGTAATTAATTCCTACTAAAACTAAAGTACTAACTAAAGTAAGTAATTCCTACTAAAGTTTCCGTAAGTTTCCTACTAAACACTTAATTCTGACTTTTAATAGCTCGAAACTTCCAACTAATATAAAAGCAGGTTATTTAAACTGTAAAATCCGTCCATACGTACCGAATCCTGTGCACTCTTTTAAGTGTCAAAGGTTCGGACTCTCACAATCTACCTGTCGCGGAAATTTAACGTGATCCAGATGTGCTTCTGTTGAACATTTTTTCACAAATTGCAGTCTGGAGCCCAAATGTATTAATTGTTTTCAAAGTCATCCATCTGATTCAAAATTATGTCCGAAGTGGAAAACTGAAAAACACAAATACAGCAAATTAAAACGAATAGAAATATATCTTACTTAGAAGCTCGAAAAGTAATATAGTCCCGCAATTATCTCAAACTCACACTTAGGCTACCAAATACTCTACCATAGACAGTTCAACACAAACGGATGAAAATATTACGAAAATAGTGTGTCCACTTTTGGAATTACTTCAACCAACTTCATCCCTCTCGAAACAGGACATATCTGCATCTGTTCCTACAGTTTCCACATCGTCTTCTACTCAAGCACACCTATTGCCTTCCACTTCAACAATATCAGAATCCCAACCACCTATTCCTGCATTTAATACGGGTGTTCCCTTATACTTAGCGGATCGAGCAATAGTTAAGAAATCAAGAAAGCAACTTCTACCTAAATATACTGAAACAATTACCCCTCGTCTTCAGTTTTCCAAATCCAATATACCCTCTCACGTTGTAGCCATTGCAGTCCAAAATTTAAAACGACCTTTAACACCTCGTAAAAAAGCGACCTACTGAAACCAAATTCAATGCAATAGAAATAAAAATGACACCGTATAAACCGAAGAAAAGTACACCTGTATAGGACACTTCAGATGAAGAGGACATGTTTGAAGAAGTGATGAACTATCGCGTTTAATCACCAACCAGAAATCGGAAATGACTTATTTCAATCTTACTTATCGAACTTGGCGGAGGAATTCCCCACTAAAACCTATTTTTTATTTTTCAAACTAATACTTTATTCAGATTTTAATATTTTACTTTTTATTATTAAACCTGTTTTTATAAAGCTAATAAGCGATTTTATACTTTAATCATTTGAAAATGTGTTTGGCGCAGCTTAGCCAAAATTGGCTATTGTAACATAAAACCTAACATTCACTCACTAAAAAAATCACCATTTTCCATTCATAAGACATTCATTGGGATAGATGGAGACCCGAAATCTGTCAAACGTTTAAGATCCGAGAATCTACTGATAGAAAATCTGTCCGCTTTACAAATGAAGTTTTTTCTCTTCGCAAAAACTTTTCTCGATTCTCCCGTAATAATTAGTTTTCACAAATCACTCAATACTTCTCGAGGTCTCATTTCTGAACCTGACTTGTTGAGCACTCTTGAATTAGAAATACTTAATGGATTTTCTAATCAGGGCGTGATTCAAGTCAGGAGAATTACAATAAAAAAAGAGATGCTACAATTTTTCCTACAAAATATTTAATTTTAACATTCAATAGTCCAAAACTTCCGCCTACAATAAAAGCCGGCTACCCTAACTGCAAAATTCACCCGTACATTCCGAATCTTCTGCTATGTTTTAATTGCCAGAGGTTCGGATATTCGCAGACATCCTGCCGCGGACAACTGACTTGCTCCAGATGTGCATCTGTTGGACATGCTTCCACAGATTGCATTCTACAGCCTAAATGTATTAACGGCTCTCAACCCCATTCTGCTGATTCAAAACTGTGCCCAAAGTGGAAAAGCGAAAAACAAATTCAGGAACTCAAAACTAATAAAAATATATCATATTTATAGAATCCCGAAAACTATTAGTAGCACAGTTAGTCCAAACCTAAGCCCCGGCTGCGAAACCCTCAATTGTAAACAACTCCACACAAACGGATGAAAACATCACAAAAATAAAATGTCCACCTTTAAATTTACTCCAACCGCTTTCATCCCTACCTAAACCAAATGTATTAATATACACTCCTGCGGTTTCCACGTCATCTCATCAACTCAAGCACAACTGCTTCCTTCCACGTCTTCAATAGCAACTACAGTGTCAGAGCCTCAACCACCTATTCTTATACCTAATGACGTACTTTCCACTACCAATAGGGCCGCGGTAGCCGAGTGGTATAGGTATCGGATCGTGGCTTGCCTTGTCACGAGTTCGAGCCCAGTACCACTAAAGACCCACCGTGTAGGGCAGCGATGCAGGTAAATTTATCGAGAGCTGAAACGTCCTCCCGTTGGTGTGGTGTGGTAGTTAGGAGAGGGGGGTTCCAGCTCAAGTGTCGTCCACGTCACTTGACCATGGTTCAAAATTACGTGGTCCGTCGCCAAAAGCCCTCGTGTAGATGAACAGTGCGATGTTAATATTCAATCAATCAATCAATCCACTACCAATAATATGTTCACCCCGATTGAAGCTTCATCAGTCATATCCACTTCCCCATCCAACTCCGGTATTCAACCCCCTTCTGCATCTACTATAGAACGGGATTCCAAACAAAATCCAAAAACTCGTATAAAAAAGAATTACTTAAAAAATTAAATAAAGCAAAAATAGAAATAAAGATGGCTCCACAGAAAGTCAGCACCTACAGAATATACGACGAATGAGGAAGACATGATTACATATGACGTGGAGGAAGATGAATTTGAGCCGCATCCTGATCTTGTGGAAAAAGATGGGAAATAATATTGGAGAGGATCGTTACTTTTAACATCGTCTAGACTTAGAAAATAACTTTTTTTTGTCAATAATACCTATCGAACTTTGGAGGGGGACCCCCCAATCTTTGTTTTTAAATTTGTTCGGATTGAATTTTATATAAGATTAGCGATTTTACCTTTTTTAACTAACATTTAGTTACATTTTTAGTGATTTTATACTTTTAATGTTTTAACGAATGTTTGGCACAGTTTAGCCAAAATTGACTCTTGCGCCACTAACCCCAACACATACTCTGATGCAAAACAACTGGCCGAAGAGATTGATATCCCTGCTAACTCTGAGGTGACGCAGCCACGCCCCCCACAGAGATCGATGGGAAAATGTTAATTTTGATTATGTAGCACGAGATGATTCGGTGGAAGATCCTAAATTAAAATTCAAGATAGAGAGTTTTATTTTTTTACAATGGATCAAGCAGTTAATGCCCTGGAATACAGATTTGATTTAATGAGTACTCACAGTAATTGTTTTCAATTTTTGTACGATATATATATAATTTAAGACATACCCTTAAAAATTTAATTAATTAAAAACTAAAAATTTAGAAATGATGTTGACCGATGGAGAATCGGTGGATATAAACGCTCTTGATCTAGCAGATGAGATAATGTCAGTTTCAGCTTTATTAGGCAGAAAAGAAAGCCCACAGTTGAAGTTTTAAAATTTATTTCAGTTTTAGAATTTGCTCCACTTTCTTTGCCATGAAGTTTAGCAAGTTAATCAACATTAAAGTTAATGAAAAATTTCTTACGGTGCACAACTCTTTGAGACAGATTAAATGGCTTAGCTACATTGGCTATCAAGCATGAAATAACTGGACAAATTGGTTTAAAAGAATTGATCAGAACAGTGTTTCAGAATTCAAAGTCAGAAAATTTTTTTAATTTCGTTATTTGTTTTATTTTTGTGTTTTAGTATTTGATAAATATTTATTTATATACTATTATGCTGCCTTTTTCTTCGCCAGAAATATTCAAGTATTATAATGTATTTATGAACAATTTTTATCTTTTTTTAATATGTAAAACATTTTATCATGAAAACGATGCGGTTTTTTTTCTCAAAGCGCAGAATACTTCAGGAAAATTTATGGATTTATTCGTTAAAAAAATTTTGGTCTTAAAGAGGACTTAAAGAGTAGAAACACATACAAAAAATTAGTTGGAAGAAAGCAGCATCAAGCGAAATTTTTTAATTAAGACTACTTAAGGCCCTGGGCTCCTACACAAATGTAGGCCCCACCTATGTTTCTTAAAAGTAGACAGTACGTAGCATGCGTCGTCAAATACTCGTACAAGCAATTACCCGAAACAAATTAATGTGCATGATTTAAAATCACACACACACAATCCGGTTCGATCAACTGCCGCCTTTTGACTACATGAGTAATGATTGTGTATTGGGGTTGACCTAGGCCTGTACGTAGACGACGGTCATCACATGTAGCCAATTGACATATCATCCGAAATTCCCAGTTTTTTGGAGAATGCAACCCGATTTGACAGATGAAATTATTAAAATTATGATCATATTAAGGCTGAATCAAGAACTAGACGAGGTCCCCATTGCGGCCGAGGCGCAGTTGGCCCATGCCTGAAGACAGCGTTTCTCAAACTGCGGGGCGCGCACCCCTTGGGGGCCGTGACAACTCTACGAGAGGAGCGCGAGCATATTGAAAAGTCGAAAACAAAATTTTATTTAATTAAACTTGTTTGTTAACTTTCAGTAAATTAATAAATACATTCTGACATAATAACAAATGAAATGCACATTTACACTGATATATTACACTTATAAATGTATCAGGGCTACAAATTGTATTTTATGATTAATTTAACAGTACAAAGTTAAGAACAAATTTAATAACTACCAGTGACCCCATGGGCTTTTGTCATGTATAAAATTATATACAAAGATTAACCCTTATCTTGACGATTTGCACTGTTTATAATTAATCCCTTAACTGCCGATT
The DNA here is from genome assembly GCA_019973935.1 of Trichonephila clavipes. Lineage (NCBI taxonomy): Eukaryota > Metazoa > Arthropoda > Arachnida > Araneae > Nephilidae > Trichonephila > Trichonephila clavipes. The sequence continues at coordinate 126,297 of BMAU01019526.1, read as the reverse complement.
AAAAGTCACGTGATTTGCTTCCCAACGCCAACCGTTTTCCACGTATACGATGTTTTGGGAAGGAATAAAAAGAAGCAAATAATCAGAAATAAGTGAATACTTCACAAACACTGTCAAGGTCATTTTTTGCATTCTAAAGCCTTCGGAATAATTTTATGGATAGCGGCACACAAAAATATTGTACTTCGGAAAGACGTATATATACGTCCCGGGAAATTAATGCTTTGGCTGAGCGAGACGTTTATATACGCCAGTGGTCCTTAAGAGGCTAAATTCGTATTATAGCTTTAACGTCAAAGAATAGTATTATTGAATTCAATACATTGTTATTGTATGAGGGGGGCGATGAAAATTACGATTGAATATTGGGTAGCGAATATTGAAACTTTGAGAAGCACGGCCTTATAAGACGTCCCTGAATAGAATTTCACAAAGAAAGTTCCCATTCAGTCATTTTTCAGGTTTCTCAAAAATAGTAATAATTTCTCACAAGCTTTTGGAAGTGTCTAAAACCCCTTGACCCTAGAGTGTGCTAGACCACAGCTAAGACCTGTCACTCTCGTCACTCTATAAGGATTCCAGGATCGAAAAGAATCCTTTTAGATCTTATCTGATAAAGCGGGAGCATTGTCGGGTTTCTTTCTGAAGAAGTTTGCCGAAGTTATCTTTTCTTTGCCCTTTCGAATAGAATCAACGTCTTCCAAAAGTTGAGATGTATCTTTCGAGGTGACTCTTGAGAGGTGACGTTCGAAATCATGATTTTTTTTTAAAAAAAATGATGCATGAATAATTTTTTTTTTTTTGGTATTTTGTGTCAGTTAAATTAGAATATACAGTAAGACCCCTCTTAACGCTGTTTCGTTTAGCGCTGTTTCGGCTTAACGCTCTTTTATTTGAATTGAGGGATTCTTCAAAATTGCACGCAGCGTTATGCTTTCCGATATCCGAAGCAATTTATGTGTTTCTTCTTTCTTGCGGTGTTATACGAACGTGTTTTTATCCTTTCAAACATTTGTTGACCGTATTATAAATATAAATTTATATAATATAATGTTTTCTATGGTACAAATATTATGATTTTTAGTTTTTATCGTGACTGATAATAAAAAAAAACACGAAAATAAAGCAACAAGAAAAAGCATTTTCCTGGAAACTAGAATGCAAGTGGTTATAAGATTAGATACTGGTGTGAATTTGGCAACTTCAACAATAAGGACCATTCTTAAAAATAAAGAAAAAATACTGTCATTGGCAACTGCAACTACGACAAGCTCTGCAACTAGAATTACCCGTTCTAGAAATAATACAATAGAAGAAATGGAAAAATGACTTTCTATATGAATTGACGACGAAATTGAACGCAATATACATTTAAGAATCTACCTTCTTTATAAAAAGGCAGAAAATTGGAAATATTGGAAATACAGAAGAGACAATGATCTGAAATGTAAACATACTGACTTAGAATTTTATTTATTTTTATATGTATATTCGTTAATCATGTTTCTATATTTGTAAGAAAAAAAATTTTGTTTCATTGTTATAAAAAACATAATTAATAAATTTAATGGTAAAATACCTGATTAATTTTCTACCCATCTTCCCCTAACCCCATTATTTACATGATAAGATAACCTCGTTTAACGCTGTTTCATATTACGCTCAACTTTGATGGAACGTATACCCCGCGTTAAACGGGGTCTTACTGTACATATACATATACATTATTGCTGAAAAAATTATTCGAATGCAATTTTTTTAGGCAAGGGAAGTGGCAAAAAATGTAGAAATAATGACATAATTAAAAAACATTCTCCATTTATGAAGGATTCTTCTCTAATTTATAATATTTTGCAAGTATAGCTTAGACCTCTACAAACCCTGAGCAAGGATTTTTGAAAAATTCACCTTATATTTTCAGAGTAACTATAAATTGAAATAATAATCGGTATTTTTGGTTAAAATTTATTTAACCTGATCTATTAAAATATATGAATAAATTCTCTTCACACAAAATTATGTATTTCACAAATCCCAGTTCAGGCTTACAAGTTTTAGCTATTTATAGGCAAATTATTATTATTATTAATTGGAGTAGTTCCCACAAAGGGAGAAATTTTTTAAAACACGCTTTTCTTTCTTCGTTTTTTGTTAAAAGGGTGCAACTTCTTGTAATAATATCATTAAAACAATTTTCTATGTATATATTCTATAATTTACAACTTACTCTAAATATCAAAAAATAGTTAGTCATTTATACGTTTTTTCAAAATCAAGATTTTGAACCTGGTCACCCTTAAGTCTACCTTCCTGCTTTTGTCAGAGTTAAAAAAGATCTTAAATGAGAAATATACAGTTACTTTTTTGCAGTTTGTAGTCTATATAAAATAAATTTTATAAATTCAGGTGAAATAACGAGGTATAAAGCCTTTAAATAGTACACAGAGGGCCGTGGTATTCTTACTAGGGTTTCTTTACCGGGAAATTTTGGAAAATTTCCGTACTTTTTATATTCCCAGGAAATATACTTCACTCCAGAAAATGGCACGGGACTTAAATAATCAATGCGTTAGTATTTTTGACTTGACTGAGGATTTCAACCTCGGATATAAATTTTAGCTGATCATACTGTGGCAATTTGTGATATAATTCATCATGAATACCCTGGACGGAGGAATGTGTTACCCCAGCAGTGGGGTATGAGTGTAATAAAAGAAAGAGTAACGCCCACGAAGGGTTGGTGAGAATTTTTCTAGCTTGCTGTGGGAAATAGTAAATCCATTACACTTGTCCTGATCATTTCTTGTCTGTCCGTCGAACATCACTTCGTCAACTAAAAGTATTTAGTTTTTAAAGGAATCACATTTCGTAGACTACCAGCTCGATCAATCTGATCAAAGTTCCGAGATCTTGATTTATGTGTACAATACTTTAAAATATTATTTAATTTTTAAAAAAAATTCAGTCACTTTTTTAAAATTATTTTTTATTATTTGTTTGAAACAGCAATTTGAAGAATGGAATAGACCCACAAACTTTTGGGGAGAATATTTCTAAGCAATCTTGTAACTTTTCTTATTCATTATTTTTCTTAACCAAAATTTCGTGGGAGATTCTTACATTAATATTTATTTATATTTATGTAACAATAATATAGCAATTCCATAAACTAGAAAAATGGTTTATACAAATAAAAAATCTCATCCATTTTTGTAGTTTCCACTTCGTCTTCTACAACCCAAGTATGCTGTAACGTTTGAAAGAATAACGGTAGCGTATTCTTGGTTAATTTAAATATGGAATTTATTTACGTCATAACTATTGAATATTATTTACTGAATGATACATTAAAGTTATTAAACTTAATTATAGATTGTTAGAGTCCAATATTTTGTGAGAGGAGGAGCCGTTGGCTACCGCTCCCTTGTAAGTTCAAAGCATCTCTCCTCTCTCATCTTCCGGTCGACGGTGTTCGATTCCTCGGGGGTCAAAAAGGGGTTGCGCTGCAGCTGCAAGATGCACGTGTGGGTGTCGGGTCCAACAAAGACGCCGACCGCTGTTGATGCTCGGAGAAGCGACGTTACAATGCCGCTTGCCATCCAAACGCGTGTGAGTCAGTAAAGGAACATTTTTTATGAGATTTTTAATTTACAAAATCTTTAATTGAAACATTTTTTTAAATATCGTTAACAATTTTGCTCTTCGTGCTAAAATGATAAATTTTGTTAAAAAAAATTTAAAACTTTTAATTTGGGGACAAATTTTTCCTCTGTGTATATGATGAAGTTAAAAATAAAAAAAATCAAGGCGGGGTAACAGCATTTGCAAAATAAAAATAGTGCGACATATTTTTTTTATTACAAACTAAGTAAATTTTTTTTGTATTCGAATTTGCAATACGTTCTTTCAGCAGATTTCGTTACAAACTGCATTTTAAAATTATTTATCAAAACATTTTTGGAAATTTCATTGGAGTACAAAGGTAGATCTTAAAATTTCCCTCTGCCTCACAAAACTATACTATGGAGGAAAATATATTTGATACTCTCTTTACTCTTTTAAACCTTTTTCAGTTTTATTAATAGTTATAAGATATACATTTTTAATTTTTTATACAAATTCAACGTTTAAAAAGCTGAAAATTAATCAGTCGAAGCTGAATGAATCGAAAATTGAAAAGGGGGGACCCGGAATATTTTCTTTAATTTATGTAATTGTTTTTGATATTTTGATGTATTCTCAGGCATGTGACAATTACATTCCCGGGAATGGAAAACCAGAGAAATTAGAAACTCTTCTTCTTAAACTCCACCCAAAAAGAGGTCTTAAAAAAGCAAATTTGATTTAGAAGAATTAAACATATTTTTAGTGAAAATATGTAGATTTTAAGGACTCCATTGAGATAAATATGTGTATGTTTTAGCTGAAGACCAGAAGAATGTTTTAAAATCAAACTTTTATAATATTGGCATACATTTTTCTGTCCAAAAGGCTAAGAAATTTTGTGCCATTACTTACAAAATTTCTTAGCCTTTTGGTAATTTAAGTAATTTTAAGTAATTTAAATTTTCATGCAGAATAATAATTTAATTTTCTTAAAAAACATTGTTATGAGACTCAAATAATTTCATAAACACTTTTTTGATTAAACAGGCAAAAAAACAAACAAGAAAGATGTCATTAGACATTGCTAAACTTATTTAGGAGATGTAGTTTCTGATCTCAGTGCTATAATTTTGACTTCTCTTACGAACTTTTCAAAACCTTGCGTTTAAAATGTCGTGTGATAAAATATTTCAAAACTATTACCTCTAACATAGCTTAAAAATGTTTTATAATTTTTTTTTATTATCATTCAAATGTCAGATCCTAGGATGTCGGACGCCAGTGTTCAAAAAGCTAATGCGCCACCCCTCTAGAGAATTTTTCATACTTTGACTAATACTCATCGTTGACATCATAAACTCATCTACCTGTATAACAGTAAAAAGTAAAACATTAATAAAGACGCAAATACACACAAAAATCCCTTTTCTCTATTTTATTTCCCTAAATTGCGGGGCTGTCATTAAATTGAAAACATTTAATTTCCCGAAATTCATACTGAATTTAATCACTTTTATGTCTTAGGTAATATTAACCATATTAGATATTTTTGTATAGCAGCTTTCGCAAAAATCATTTTTGAGACATTTTTGTTATAAACATTGATCCACAGTGATTGATACCAGTGCCACTAATGAGCAAAAAAACTTTTTATTGCGGTATTTTGCCGGTTCTCTCTCTCTCTCTGCCACAAATTTTGCAATCATATGAAGGATGTGTGTAAAGAGTAGACGTTAATGGACAATGAATCAACACAACGTGCTCTACATTCTACTTTTCTTAAGCTATGCTATACTATCAGCAAATCGGGACTTATTTTTATTTTTGAATAACTATTTAAAATTCAGCATATTTATTTGACATTATAAGCTTTATTTTGAAAAATTCGTAAAATTTTTTGCTTGATTAATAGAACTTTATATGACCTTCGGTCGCCCCTTTCTCTTGACCACATGTATAGCCGAAATCGGCTCTTGCGCCAAAAAACACCAAAATCACTCACTCACTCTTGATCATCACTCATCACTCACGCCCGTGAGCGGTGCACACACTGCACATCTACTAGGATCGACCCTCAGGACCGTCTCTAGTGCCGGACAAACCGGTCCCCTATCTGAAGTGGCAAATTTTAAGGGCAGCATTTGGATCGAATTTGAAAAAAAAAATGTAACAAATATTTGATATATTTTTTGAAATATTATTTAGTGTGAATTTGGTATTTCATTTAATGTATCTATATCCTTATTATATTCTCTGTGTGTTTTATACCAGTTTTCTTTTATGGTGAAACTTGGATGGTTCGAGGCGAGATTATTTGTTAAAGCATGAAATTTTATATGTTTACACATCTTTTACTTGGAACTTTCTCCCCATCCCGGAGCGGGGTCACAACGGACATTCCTTTCACCCATATGATGTCCGGTGTCAGCTATCCCAAAGGGGACAGGAGTAGTAAATTTTTGGTAGATAGAGAGCAACAGGAAATGTTTTATTTTGTCTTGAGTGTAGCTACTCTAAGTTAAAATAAACATTTCTGATTGCTGATTTTCATCAGCAGACTCTTTTTCGAAGAATCTAGCCATTTGAAATGTGCGATTTCTTCTCTTATATTTCTCTCGTTATTGTTAAGGTGCATTTTTGTTCGTAGGAATTATTAAAGCTTTATAGGTGTATATCTATGTGTGTGTGTGTGTGAACAATTTATCTTTTTTAATAATATTTTTTGCTTTGGTGAGGTGCTGTATTTTTAATTTTTGTCCGAGGCGGCAAAACTGCTAAAGCCGGCCCTGCAAGCTATGATAGCTACGATAAAAATTTCTTAGTTGTCTGCATCGGATTAAACAAAAGCATTTCTGTACTTTTCTAGATACCGAATTGAGTGTTTATTTGCTTCTTACTATAAAGCAACACGAAGGCTAATGGCGACGGACCTCATAATTTTGAACCATGGTCACGTGATGAAGATGGCACAGGAACTGGCATCCCTGTCTCCAAACTTCCCCACCCTGCCTTTGAATCCGTTTATCATACTTTCAGGTTTTAAAACAATTGCTTGGCTCTTTCGCCATAAGACCCCCACAATCACTCACTCAATACCTGCATCAACCCCTTTACATGGCGGGTCTTCAATAGTACTAGGGCTCAAACTCCCTCAACAATTAGAAAGATCGTTATAATTGTGAATACCGTACGTATAACGCGCACCTATTCTTTCAAGCTGAATTTTTTAATTTTTCGGTATATTTGCCGTATATAACACGCACCCTCTTTTTAACGAAGAAATCTGAAATATTATTATACATTGCTTTTATATTTTGAAGTCGTTTATTCGAGGTATTGTCCCAGACTTTTGAACAAATAGTGTACTTCTAGAACTACAACTCTCTTAGTTTATAATGGAAATCGTTCTTTTAAAACCAGCGGTATTTCGATACATATAGAAGCAAAAGTCAGTGGCGCAACTGACCATGAGGGCCAAGGCCTCAGTATGCGTGAGGCCTCAGTATGCGTGAGTATACTGAGCCATCTCAGTATGCGTGACCATTGGTCGCTGAGGTGGATGAGCAGATGTCCCTATCAGGTGTGGTCAGACTGAAGCGAAACCCCTAGTGTTTAGTCCTCACTCAAGCTTGGTACTCATTTATCGAACCACTGAAGGGATGAAAGACTGAGTTGACCTTGCACAACCCAAGGACAGAACCCCGACCCCTATGGTGTGAACACGCGATACGCTACCAATCGGCCACTGGGCCTTTCTGAATAATTAGGCTAACGTCAAAATTGAAAGGCGTCTAAACAAAGGACAGATGTCTTGAAACCTTGATTTTGATTGGTGGTTTCGCACTTTTGCACTACAACATGTCTTACAACAGCATTTACTAATGATGCTAGTTAAAATATTCACTTGCTACAATTATTATTAGACAAAGTATAAAATATAAATACGCTTAAATAAAATATTACTTCATATAAATAGAAAATTATTATTTTGTACAAGTTTGGTCTCAGATTTATGTAAATTATATGCAAGTCAATAATATACGTGTTAATGAAAAAAAAATAAGATGAAAAATCTTTTAATCAGTTACATTTTGTATCTATGATCAATCTAATAAAGCAATTGTTTGAGAAACTATTGTTTTGTTTGTGTTTCAAATCAGATACATCTATTTCGTTATTTTTAAGAATTTAAGTGTATGTTTGCTATAATATACTAAAAAACGTATTAATTATACAGTTTAGTTTGAAACTCGAGGTCAAGTTGGGATAGCCCACAAATTTAAGAATTTTTTTAAAACAGTTACCAAAAACAAATATGGATCAAGGGGGAAAAGGTTATAATGTTTTTTTAAGAGAGAAACTGGTGAAAAAAAATCGAAAGAATCTTTCAAGTTTCTTTTAAAATTTTATTTAAAAAAAAATTTCCTCGTGTTGTAATTAAAAGGACCCAATTCAATAGCTATGTTCAGCAGGATGGATGGAATTTTTTTTTCCCCTTCAGAATTTCAACATTTAACTGCACAGAAAAGATGTTATCTGGTATATAGCTGAAAGGGAAAATAAAATAACAAGAGTAATATAAAAAAAGTCTTTTTAAATCAATTCCTACTTAATTCAGCAAAAAAATCCTCTTATTTTATTTACTTTTTATTAAATAATTACAATTAATACAAATATGTATATACATGTGACCAGTAGCGCACACAAAAATTTTTCAAGGAGGGGGGCCAGGGTTGTAAGTCCACCATTTTGGTATCATGCTTCGAATGCGCCGCCTACAATATTCTTTTGATTTTGTCGATGTTCAGGAACAAAAACAATACAAAATTAATTATTGAATAAATAATTAGCATTAACTAATAAAATCAATTGTTAATAACAAATACATAATTAAAATTAACGCAATATGTACATAGGATTATAACCAATCGAAAAAAAAAATCAAGGGCTATGGGGGTGTCCGGACCCCTAGGACATCCCCCTTGTGTGCGCCACTGCATGTGACAGAATCACAATATTAAGTGACAAAATAGACAACGATTTTCCTTCCAATTTTCCATTTTCCTTTCTATATAGGGTGTTGGACTATTTTTTTTGGTTAATATTTATTCATTCATAACATTTAATTATTCCAATAAAATAGTATAGTAAAAAGAAATCACATTCATAGAAATTAGATCATCCCAGGCGGGATTCGAACCCACGATCTTTGGGTTAGAGTTCCAAAGCATTATCCATTGCGCTATTTGGACACAACGAACGATTTTTCTTTCTGTATATGCTATTGGACTATTATTTTTGTTTATTACTATTTATTCATTTTTTTAATTTAATAAATGAATTATTTGAAAAACGGTATTATCATCAAGTGTCATCCACTACAAGTTTAAAAAATGTTTTTGAACTTGAATGGATGAATAGAAAGGATTTTATTAACGATTGAAAATTTGAACACGACATATATATCTATATCTATATCTATATCTATATCTATATCTATCTATCTATCTATATATATATATATATATATATATATATATATATATATATATATATATATATATATATTTATATATATATATATATTTATATATATATATATATTTTTATATATATATATATTATTTATTTATATATATTATATATTATATATATATATATATATATATATATATATATATATATATTTATATATATACTAGCTGTACCCTGCCACGCGCTGCTGTGGCTCAGTCTGGTTAAATGGGAAAAAAAAGAGCTGGTCCATCCAGCCAATTGTGAATCTTATATTGGGCATAATTTTCTTAATGGATAGTCTGGTTTAATTACAGAGATGGAGGTCTGAGAACTTAAAATTAATTTGAGTTTCAAAATATGAGGAAAAAACCGGGTGATTTCAAGTTCATTAAGGATTCAATCAGACAGTGAAATGCACTAAGTAAAAAGCAAAAAGTAATTAAATGCTTTATCTATATATATAAAGGAGAAAAGCGACTCACTCACTCACTCACTGACTAATCACAATATCTCCGGAACTATTAAACCTATAGACTTGAAATTTGGTAGGTAGGTTCCCTTCACGGAGTAGGCGTCAGCTAAGAACGGATTTTGCAAAGTTCGAACCCCAAGGGGCGTTACGGGGGTTTAAGGAGCGTTATAGATAATTATTTCCATTTTTAACCTATTAGACGTACAGTCTTGAAATTTGGTAAGCGGATTCCTTTCATAGAGTACAGATCCGTTGCAAAATGGGTTTTGTGAAAATCGACCCCAAGTGGCGTTGTGGAGAATTAAGGGGCGTTATAGGCAATTAACTCCTTTTTTAAACTATTAGACGTAAAATCTTGAAATTGAGTAAGCAGATTCCATTCACTGAGTAGAGATCTGTTATAAGATGGGCTTTGTGAAAATCGTTTCCTAAGTGGCGTTACGGGGGTTTAAGGGGCGTTATAGATAATTATTTCCATTACTAAACTATTAGATGTACAGTCGTGAAACTTGGTACACAGATTTCTTTCATAAAGTACAGATTCCCTACATAACGATTTTTACGAAAATCGACCTCCAAGGGGCGTTGAGGGCGCTTAAGGGGCGTTATACATAATTATTTCCATTTTTAACCTATTAGACGTACAGTCTTGAAATTTGGTAAGCGGATTCCTTTCATAGATTACAGATCCGCTGCAAAATGGGTTTTGTCAAAATCGACTCCCAAGTGGCGTTGTAGAATATTAAGTGGCGTTATAGGAAATTAACTCCTTTTTTAAACTATTAGACGTAAAATCTCGAAATTCAGTAAGCAGATTCCATTCACTGAGTAGAGATCCGCTATAAGATGGGTTTTGTGAAAATCGTTTCCTAAGTGGTGTTGCGGGGGCTTAAGGGGCGTTATAGATAATTATTTCCATTTTTAAACTATTCGACGTACAATCTTGAAATTTGACAAGCGGATTCCTTTCATAGAGTACAGATCCGCTACAAAATGGGTTTTGTGAAAATCGACCTCCAAGGGGCGTTGTGGAGAATTAAGGAGCGTTATAGGCAATTAACTCCTTTTTAATCTATTTGACGTAAAATCTTGAAATTGAGAAAGCTGATTCCATTCATTAAGTAAAGATCTGCTATAAGATGGGTTTTGTGAAAATCGTTTCCTAAGTGGCGTTGCGGGGCTTAAGGGCGGTTATAGATAATTATATCCATTTTTAAACTATTCGACGTACATTCTTGAAATTTGGTAAGCGGATTCCTTTCATAGAGTACAGATCCGCTACAAAATGGGTTTTGTGAAAATCGACCCCAAGTGGCGTTGTGGAGAATTAAGGGGCGTTATAGGCAATTAACTCCTTTTTAATCTATTTGACGTAAAATCTTGAAATTGAGAAAGCTGATTCCATTCATTAAGTAAAGATCTGCTATAAGATGGGTTTTGTGAAAATCGTTTCCTAAGTGGCGTTGCGGGGCTTAAGGGGCGTTATAGATAATTATTTCCATTTTTAAACTATTAGACGCACAGTCTTAAAATTTGGTAAACTAATTCTTTTCATGGTGTAGAGATCTGCTACAAAATAGTTTTGGGGGAAATTGATCCCCAAGGGTCACTGAGGGGGATTAAGGGGCGTAATAGATAAATATTTCCGCTTTTCAACTAATAGAACCACCTGCTTGAAAAATAGAAGGTATGTACCGTTCATGGAATGAAGTTCCTTTTACAAAGATTTTTGCGAAAACGGATCCTCAAAGGAGTGGGGTTGTGAGGGATTAAGGCATGTTATAGAAAAATTGCTGTTTTTGAATTTAACTCATTTACTTGAAATTTGTTTAGCACTTTTCTTTAGTTGAATAGAGTTTTACGGAAATCAACTCCAGGGGGAAGCGGGGAGAGTTATTGGGGCGTATTGATAGACAAAATTCCCGTTTTTGAACTGCTAAGACTATAATAATAAAATTTGGTTTGCATGCTTCTTTTGTTGAATTGGAATCCGCTAAAAATGCTGTCAACGAGGTATTGATGATAAAAATTCCGTTTTTGCTCTGTTAGATTTAGACTTGAAATTTAGCACGCATGTTTATTTTATGGAGTAGAGATTCACTGAAAGTTTCTTTGGTGGAAATCCACTTGATTATTAGGTTAAGTGAGCGAAAAATATCTTTCTACTTCTACTTTAGATATAAATAGAAATTAGATATTATAATTTATGTTCTTTTTATATCAAGGGGTGAGAGTGTAACAGCTATAAATATATTTTTCAATGCAATCGAATTCTTAATGCTAGATATCAATAATTAATATATATATGTAAACAGTATACATATATACAACATCGTGAAATACCCAGTGAAGCGGGTGGGTAACGGCTAGTGTATATATATATATATATATATATATATATATATATATATATATATATATATATATATATATATATATATATATAATATATATATATATATATATATATATATTAAAAATTAGATTAAAAATTAAATTCCCTATCTAGCACTTGACTCATCTTTCTCAGTTCCCATCTTCAAGTATCAAACTAATCACCCATTTATTTCTTCCGAACATATGGCCTAGCCATTAAACATTTCTAATTCCAGACCGTTAGATTTAATAGTCAACATATGTCAGCATTAACTTGCAAGCACCCTCTTCAAAGCAGCGATACTTACCATATGTTTTTCAAGTGTTATACACTTGAAACCACCACCATAGCGTGCTTTTTCCTCCCTGCTCTCGGTGTCAGAACAGATGTACAAATGAAAGAATAAAGGTCATCTTTTTCACTTTTCTAACTTTTAATCTGATTCTGTCTTAAAAATCATGACAGAATTAAAGCTGGCAGGATCTTTGTCTGCGATCTTAATGTAAAAAACTAATCTTTTTATAAAATATTTTAATATAAAAACGAAAGCCAACTGCAGTAATAACTGATATGAAGAATTTTATGGAAGACTGACGGCACTCTACATTTGTTAGCTGAGGACGTTGAGTTACCAGAATTAATCTATGGTACGGAAAAAGAAACGCGCTAGTAATCCCCGAAAGAACATCGCTCTTACCACCAAAGAAATAGAATCATCCTCTTCTCCTAACAAGATTTCAAAAGTCATACTTCAAAAATGGAAACAATGAATGAAATTAAAATTAAGCAAGAAGAGAATTTAGATGCTGATGAAGAAAAATTACAACAACCTATAACCATTATTAAAAATGATATTCGATTTGAAGATCTACAGACTTTTTTCCAAAAATATAACCTGGAAATACCCATCCAAACATTCATTAGAAATTTTGAAAGTACGTGCGATTCCTTCAATATACCAGAGAAACAGAAAATCCTATTTATAATCAAGTTAGTAGATGGAGCTGTGAAGACTTACATCCAATCACAATCTATCCCTAAAAGTTTTTACGAACTGAAAAATAATTTAATACGTGAATTCGAAACACAAGTCAATCCAGCGGAGATTCATCTTCAATTATCTAAAACAGAAAAAACCTCAAAAGAGACCCACATAGAATATTTCTACAGAGTAAAAGAAATCGCATCCCGGATAAACATGGAAGAATAACTGAAAAATATTACATCATAAGAGGATTAAAAGAAAATAGAGCCATAGAAATACAGTTGCAAAGCTGCAGCAACATAGAGGAACTGAAAGAAAAAATGAAACTCTTAGATATCCAAGAAAAATCAAAATCAAGTAAGAATGAAGTTATATACCCAAAGTATCCAATGACAAGAATACCTTATCATACGAATCAATTTGCCCATAGACAACAATATGGAAGATGGAATTGGAGAAATGACCAATCTCAACATCCGGATACCATAACCAATACAAGATATAAGGTATACTCTCCTCAGTTTCCATCACCTTATCATCACCCTTCCTTTTCACTTCAGCGGCCGACCCTATATCCGAGAAACCAACGATTTCCACAACGACCGACAGTTTTGCGACCCAATGCTCCAACTTTCTACCCCCGTCAAAGAACACAAAACAATAATACGGTATTCCAACCTCATCAAACATGAGAACTTATGATCATCCAGGGAAGAATCAACTTCAAACAAGTTGATGTCCTCTTGGATACAGGATCAAGAGTGTCAATATTATTCCAAAAAATATAATATCACAAATCAAGGGATACCACAATGTAGAGTATATCAAAATAAAAATTGCCACCATCAATGGAGAAATTGAGGTGAGTGAGGCAATTACTTTACAATTGAAAATAGGAGAAATTATTGGAAATATTAAATTCCTCATAGTAAATGTAGAACTGAAATATTTAATAATTTCTAATAAAACTATGAGTATTTTTGAATTAAATATTAATTTTAGTGATTATAAAATTTTTCAAAGAGGAAAACAAATTTTAAAAAATTATGGAGTCTAAGAAAAATATTAAAGAAAATGAAACTCTTAAATTTAGTAATAATAAAATTATCACTAAGAAAACTGATAATGTGTTTAATATAGAAATAATTCCTAATAGTGATTATGATATTATTAATATGATTATTGATAAATAGAAACATGTCTTTGCTAAAAATAAGTTTGGTGTGGGCGAGTTAAAATGTAATTCTCCTAAAATAATACTTACCTCAGAATTACCCATTGCAAATCGACCATATAGGACATCTTTTTAAAGATGATACAGAAATAAAAAAAAAGCAATTAGATGCATTATTGAAAGCAGGAATAATAAAACCATCTTATAGTTCTTACGCTGCCCCTATAACATTGGCTTTTAAAAAAGAGGATAATGCTCGTACACGATTATGTATCGATTACAGAAAGCTAAATGCTATCACAAAATTAGATGCAGAGCCAATTCCCCGAATAGATGCAGTTTTAGACAAATTAACACATGCAAAATTTTTCTCAACCATCGACCTATGTAGTGGTTATTGGCACATTAAATTAGATGATAATGAATCTGAAAAACTTGCATTTACATCAAATTACGGTCTTTTTCAATTTAATCGTTTGCCTTTGGATATAAAAATTCTCCAGCTATATTTCAAAGAGCTATTAGACAGATTTTAAATAAATACCAAATAAAATTTGCATTAAATTATTTTGACGATATAATAGTATTTTCGGAATCAATTGAAGAACATGCAAAAACATTTAGAGGAAATTTTTAAAATTTGTGGAATAGAAAATATTAAATTAAAATTATCAAATTGTAAATTTGGCAAAGATACAATTGATTTCTTAGATATGAAATAAAACAAGGGTCATACACTCCAAATAATACAAATGTTGAAATAATTTAAAAACTTTTACCCCTAGAAATGTAAAGGATTTACAAAGATTTCTTGGTAGTATTAATGTCTATTATAAATTCATTCCTCAATATGCAAAATTAAGAATACCCTTAAATAATCTTTTTAAAAGAATCAAAATTGGACTTGGACCCCAGAATGTCAACAATCTTTTCAAAAACTTAAAGACAGCTTAATTTCAAAGACCATTTTAGCTATATTCAATCCAAATTATCCCTGTCATCTTTATGTAGATGCATCGAAAACTACAATCTCATGTATCCTCAAACAACAAAAACCCAATGGAAATCAACATCCGATTGCATTCCACTCGAGACGCCTGAGAAATTATGAAATTAATTATACAATAACTGAATTAGAATGCTTAGCTATAATTGATAGTTTAGGTAAATTCCATTGCTATCTTCATGGATCTCATTTCACAGTTCATACCGATCATAATGCATTAGTTTGGCTTAAAAATTTCAAAAATCCCACGGGTAGACTTTTTAGATGGTCTTTAAAAGTTTCTATGTATGATTTTGATATAAAATATAAGAAAGGTAGCACTAATGTTGAAGCTGATATGTTAACAAGAAATCCTATTGCTTATCATATAATTAATACACCCCAGAATCTTTATTAGATATCAATGAAATAAGTCATTTTCAAAATATAGAAAATACATCATCTCCTAAATGTTTTAAGAGAGATGGTGTTTTTGTAGTTAAAAGACAAGGTTTAACTAAAATAATTGTACCCAAAGCTCTAAGAGTGAAATTAATAGAAACAACTCATAAAAATTTGGCCACCCTGGTGTAGCTACCATGTTAAAATTAATATCATCACAATATTATTGGATAAACATTATTACTGATATACGAAATTATGTGAAACACTGTGAAACTTGTCAAATAAATAAGAAGTCACATCAGAGAAAATACGGACTGATGCAATCAATTCCCCTTTGTGAAAAACCCTTTGAACTTTTATCGATAGATAGTGTAAGTGGTTTAAATTATTACAACTCTGTTAAAAAATATTTACACATTATTATTGATCATGCAACTAGGTACATTTGGACTTTCCCATCAAAAAATGCAACAATAGATACTTATATAAATTGTTTAAGACAAATCTTTCAGAATCACATACCGGAAAAAATTTTAAGTGATAGAAATACTGCGTTCACCTCTTCAAAATTTAAGCATTTTTTAAAACATAATAATGTCACTCAATTATTAACTACTTCTCACAGACCACAAACCAATGGAAAGGTTGAACGTGTAAATCAAACCATCATTACCCGCTTAAAATGTGAAATTAGTAATAGTTCAAATAAAGTCCCATGGACAAAAATTCTAGAAAAAGTAACCCATCAGTATAATCAAACTCCACATACAATAACAGGTTTCCCTCCAACCTACTTAATGTATGGTAATTTACCTTTCGAAATTTCGCTAAAAGATAATGAGATATATCCTCCCTTAGAAGAAGCAAGAAAATTAGCCAAAGAAAGAACAGAACAATATTATAAAATAAATAAGATTAGATATGATAAAAAATTTCAGGAAGCTGATTTCAAGGTTGGTGACTTAGTAATGTATGAGGAATTTCAATACCCCAATACAAGGAAATTAAGTCCCCCTTATTCAGGCCCTTATACCGTTTTAAGAAAATGTTCTGATGTATTATTTGAAATTGATTGACCCAATGCCTTTAATAAAACTGACCCTGAATTGGTTCATTAAGTTCGTTTAAGACATTTTCATCCATCTGAAAATTTTCAGTTAAATTATATTCAACAAAATACCCATATAATAATGAGAAGAAGATAATAACTAAAAGAAACATCTTACGTAATACAGAAATAACTGACAATGAAATTGTGAGTTCTGGTTAACAAGACTTTTCGGCGAAAAAGAATAATATATGATATGATATTTAATTTTTATAATATAGTTGTGTTATAAATGAGATATTTTCTTTATATTTTAATTGAGAAAACAAAGTATATAGGTTTAGTCATACAAAATTTTGAGAAATTTTAATATACTTCTCATAATTTTATCTTAAGATGTCGAATGAGTTAAGAGTTATGATAGAAAGTGGTGTTTTAAAGTGAAAGATATAAATTAAGTTTTTAGAAAAATGACTAATGAGAGAACTAATACTAGAGATATTGATTTTTATAAGAAACAAAAGGAAAGTCAAGTTGCATTATTTTTTCTCCATTGAATTCAATTGTTTTGTTAATTATTTTATTCAGCAGTAATCTTATTGCATGTCATTTAATTTTTTTATTTTTGAAATTGTGTGTTTTGATATACCGGCCATATATCAGGATTCGCTATTTCTCGAAATTTTCCTTATCTAAAAATTAAAATTAATTTAATAACTTGAAGCTTATTTTTGGATATTACACTATGGATAAGCGAGAATACAATCATTATAATTTTGTATATGTCTCGAAACATTAAGAGGACAAACTTGTTTAGTTTGATATGTACACCTCTCATTGTTTTTTATCAGCATCCCTGAACATCTGTGAGTTGATGACGCAGATTTCTCAGAGAGATGTGTTCAAAATTAAGTAAGGTGATACAGTTTTATTAGTGAATGTGTGATGCAAGAGAAACTCAAGAATTTTGTCTATGAAACGTATTTTTAGAAGGTTACGGAAAGATTCAAAATATTGCATGCGATCTTAAGTTACAATGAATATTGTGAAAAATTTTCAGAAATACTAAAAGTTATTATTGAAGTGAGTCCACTTTTCCGACTCAAAATAATAAAAAAGAGCTCTTATATTCTTATATTCTTATAATTTTTATATTTTATAACGCATATGAAATAAAACATTGTTTATTGTGTTGGATAGTGCATAGAAGTTGTGTGTTATACACCGTTTTCATATTATTAATAATTTCATTTTATTAGTGTCTATATTTTTTTTTATCTTTTTAAAAAATGTATTTCATATATGCAAAATGTGTGTAACAATATAAGGTAATTACTACGATGGCGCCAGAGTAGATTTTTATACAAAATTATTATTTTAACATTTGTATGATTTCATGTATTTTTATATTTACTATCTTATTGTTTGATATATTATTTTCCAACATAATTTTTTGAAAATATCTACCAGATATAATACGAATCTATTATTATGAAGGAATAGGAGGAAACGCGAGCTCTTATTCTAGATGTTGAATATATTTGAACAAGCTAATCTTCATTTATATGTATGGAAATTCATTTTTATCAATTAATATGTTGGAAGTGTCCTTACTGTGTTTGTTGTTATAGTTTCGTTTATTGTATTGCTTTTTGATTTTAGTATTACTATTGCTTAAATATTTCTACTGTGTTTAATATGTCTTTCTAAATAATGTTATGTATTGTTTTGTGTTTATTGAAAATTGATTAAGTTTATAAGGAGAGAAAAAAACCACGCCATGACTCCCTTTTAAAATTGGGGGCAAATGTAAGGATAATTAAATTAGATTAAAAATTAAATTCCCTATCTAGCACTTGACTCATCTTTCTCAGGTCCCATCTTCAAGTATCAAACTAATCACCCATTTATTTCTTCCGAACATATGGCCTAGTCAATAAACATGTCTAATTCCAGATCGTTAGATTTAATAGTCAAGATATGTCAGCATTAACTTGCAAGCACCCTCTTCAAAGCAGCGATACTTTACCATATGTTTTTCAAGTGTTATCCGCTTGAAACCACCACCATGGCGTGCTTTTTCCTCCTGCTCTCGGTGTCAGAACAGATGTACAAATGAAAGAATAAAATAAAGGTCTTCTTTTCACTTTTCTAACTTTAATCTGATTCTGTCTTAAAAATCATGACATATATATATATATATATAGGGAGAGGGTGAACTAATAGTAGGAATTGAAAAAGACTCTTTTTTATATCTCTCTTTTTTATTATCTTTAAAGACTCTTTTTGCCACAAGGGTTATGAAGTCTAGCTGTTTGAGCATTTTGATGGTAAAAAGTCAAAGTAGTTTTTATTAAAGGAAAACAGAAGTATTTTAGAATACATTTTAATATGCATTGCAATGAGAGGATACCTACTAAATAGTTACAAGAAAGAAAAAACATATTAGGTACATTTAACAGCTACTTTAATACAGTGGGTGATCGGTTAACGAACAAATCGGTTAAAGAACACTTTCACGAAAGATTTTTGTGTTCGGATAACGAACACATATTCGGATAACGAACACTTTCAAGAAAGACTTTTTGTGTTTGGACAACGAACACATATTCGGAGATGATCAGGGGTGAACACCCCTTAAGTTATGGATGAAATTTTGACAACTGCTAGAGATCTGGAATTGGAGGTGAATGAGGATAACATAGAAGAGCTCATAATGGGACATGAAGATGAACTGACGACAGAAGAGCCCCAAGAAATTTTGAATGAAGAATACCAAGAAGCACATCGAAATGTGTCTCCTTCTGAACAAGAAGACAAAAGTGGACCAATGCCGACATCTGCCATTAAATGTCTTTTGAAAAAGTGGGCGGATGTCAGAGCAATGGTCTTAGAATGGCACCCAAACCAAGCTGATGTCAGTAGGGTTGGGGATTTTTACAACGACAATGCTATTAATTACTTCCGAAAAATCCTGAAAAAGAGAAAAGCAATCGACATTGGACATGTTCTTCGACGCCCCATAACCCCCCATACTAATATGCAAGACTATATGTATGTATTATTTTTTTAAAAAAACTTACTAAGAAATTATACATTTTTTAAAATCTAATTTTTAGGGTCTCCAGAACGAATTAATCGATTTCACATAGAAGTCTATGGTGAATCGATGATCGGTTAACGAACAATTCGGATAGCGAACATAGTCTTGGAACGGATTATGTTCGTTAACCAATCACCCACTGTATTAATTTTAAAGAAAACCTGCTGTCGAAATGACAGTACACGAGAAAGTGGAAGATGGAAAAAAGATTGGGTCCGACTGATTCGAGGGGACGCGTGAGAGAGCTGGGGTTATGAAATGTATATAATGCGCATTGTGTGTGGGGGGGGGCCTCAACTCAGTACTTACTTATCAATAATCAGCGTTATTTATGTTTTAGAAAAGTTTGATTTTACCGTAATTTAATTGGAATAGTCTTTCTTTTCAAATTACTTTTCTCTTAATCTCTATTCCATAAAATATCTTTCCCACATGGATAGGTTCTGATTAAAAGAATTTTTTTTCTCTATATATAGCCGCGATCAACACTAATGTACAGGATCCCATTCCAGACATATCCACTGTACTTTTATTAAAGAGTGTTAAGCAAAACCACAAGGGTGGCCAACCTTTTGAGAAGAACGCCACTATGTGATAAAAAAAAATTATGCGTGTCACTTCAAACTTTTCCAACAAACCAAAGAATATGAAAAGATTTTACTTATAGGCTTATTGTAGAATTTTTACGCAAATAGCACATATTTTAGGCAAGTCTAAGTAGTAGAAATTTAAAAATAATACAGTATGTAGAACAAAAGTACGAACTTAAGTTTTATTGTTAATTTTTTTTATTTTCAGTTTCAATAGATATAGGTTAGGTTAGGTATAAAATAAAAATGAGTAACCAGAAAAATTTAATTCTAAATAATAATTAAACAGTCAGTACTTTCTTAATGTGGTTTTCCAATTTGTAGAGATTTGTTACATTAGGATTAGTTCTCGAAGGATTCTACAAAATCGGGTTCTTTTAGGGGTCAGTTTCCCTTTTTTTCTTTAAAATCGATACAAAAAAAACAAAAAGTGTATTCACAAAAAAAGATCTGTAATCAATCAGGATTGGAAAAGAACACAATCTCTCTCTCTTTCTCTCTCTCTCTCTTTTTCTCTCTCTCTCTCTTTTTCTCTCTCTCTCTCTTTTCCTTGCTACCTTCAATTTAAATTATTAAAATGTCTTATAGTATCGGTAAGAAAAACTAAGTCTCAAAACCTATCCTCATTCTTCAGAAACATGCACTCACTGGAGCAGTTTATTGTTTTCTTCCACATATTTTAAAACACGATCCCTCAAATTCTAGAATCTCACAAATGCACTTCCTTTGGAAATCCAACGCACACGATAATGAAGCAGTGGCGCACACAGTGGCGCAAATCAAGGGCTTGGGGGTCCGAACCCCCCCAAGCCCTTGATTTTTTTCCGATTGATCATAATTCGAAGTATATAGTACGTAAAATTTAATTAATTACTTGTTATTAATGATTAATTTTATTAATTAATGCTAATTATTTATTCAAAAATTAGTTTTTTACTATGTTTTGTTCCCGAAAGTCGACAAAATCAAAAGGAGCATGATACAAGAATGGTGAACTTTCGAACCCGAACCCCCCTTGAAAAATTCCTGTGTGCGCTACTGTAATGAAGGAATGTTATCTCTACATTATAATTTCCTTTTGTTATTTAATTAAGTGTATTTATAATAAATTTTGATTTTCGTTTTGTCTGAGACAACCACCTTTCAACAAAACAGTACAAAAATTTATGTTTATTATATTTTCAAATTTTTTAATAAGTCTTCATGCGTCACTCTTATAGCTCAGCCATGCCACACAGGCACGCGTGACGCGGGGTGGCCTCCCCTGATCAAAACGAAAAAATAAAATATTTTTTCAAAAACGCGATGACATAATTCGATAATTACTAATTTCAAAATTCTAGATTTTGGGGGATTCGTCTTTGTTTATGGAATATCTCCTACTCGACCTCTTCGCAATAAAGCAAAAACATATCGATGATTCTGTTTTCATCAATTGACTATTTTTATGTTTATTAGAAACATGTGGAAAATATAAATATATTATTTTTACCGATACCTAAAAGTAATAAAATTCCCATAAAAATGAGGTATCCATTTCAAATTCTCGTACTGTCGATATATGCTAAACCTATTTCAAGAATTATTTCTTCCCGCCACACTCTGGAGTCGATTTCCCATATTTAGGGAAAGAATAGATTTTCTCCCATCTGGCCTGCTCTCTTCATTCGCCACGAGAGGGCTCTTCCGGAGCTACTCCAGAAAAATTGGATTTCTAAAAATAGCTTCTCTCAATCTTTGACATTTTCCCGACTTTCCCGAATTAGAACGGCCTCAGTGTGCCAAGGACGATCTATAGTTTGGCGATTTATCGCCAGGAGTAACAGCCAAGGAAATATCGAGCGGCTAACATCTGCTCCTAAGTAGATGAAACTTGCGCAAACTCATGTAAGGATGGGCGTGAACAAACTTTGCTCCAGTTTTCACAATTTTAAAGTTTGGACAGAGTTTACTAAACATGCTGGCTTGAAATGTTTTAAGGTGATTGGATGATGTTTCATTTTTTGATGATTGATGTTGAACACGAATTGATTGTTTTATTTAATTAGCACTCAACCTTTAAATTAAATTGTTTAATTTATCGAACAATCTAATTTTTATTGTATATTTATTTTTTCTAGATGTGATATAAGTACAATGCTGTTAAAATCATCTCTGGGGTATTTTTCGAGTGTTTTTATAAAATAGATATGTAAATATGTATCCAGCATACCCTTATTCAATGCCGATTTAGGCTCATTTCGGGCCCTGGGCGCAGAAGATCTATAGGCCCCCTTGGCACTGGAGGATCGAAATTTATAACGAAAAAATCTGGCTAAGTCCAGTTTATCCGGGCCTTTCTGGACCTCCCCGGGCCCCTGGTCGCCCACCCCAAGCGCCCAATGGATAAACCAGCACTACCCTTGTTTGCCAGTTAAGACTGGAAACGTGTTTTTAAGTCCAGATTTTCGTAATTTCGAATCATTAATAGATGACGAAGTCAACCTATGAATAAGCAATACATATCCACAACACACCCATGTGAGGACTATGAACCCAGACAAATTTTACATGCGTCAGCCTTCTCTCTACGTGACGGATCTTAATGGAATCGGGTCTCAAACGCACGGCTCAATTAAAACATCGCTGGTTAACTAGAAGCCAAGACTACTCGATATTGAAACATACAGTAAAATCTGTTTTTGTGCGGGTGGTAAATAGGGACCGTATAAAAAACCGCACAAAAATATATCCGAATATATATATATATCATGAATACTTACATATAACTAACAACTGTGTCGATATACTACAAAACATTTTGTTATACGGCGGAGAGGGACCGCATAAAAAAAGTCGCACTTAAAAAATATGTCAGTTATTTACGAAATTTATGAGAAAGTACTTCCAAACAAAATAAATAATTAAATGTCACATGGAAACATTTTTAAAACATTTAATTTCTCATTGTACACATGGAGAAATTTTCAGAATGCACATACATACGGGCTTTGGAGGCTATTCATCGCAACTCATCTTCCTGTGATGAATTAGTTCGAAATTTCTTTCGTCCCTTCAAGGTACAATTTCAATTGATTTATTTTTTGGCACCATAAAGTAAGTGATAAGTTTTTGTGAAGTCGGTCGGTGGGTCAGTTGCTTGTGAGCGTTACGATAACCAGATATGCATGTTGGAGGCTCTTTTTATAATTTCAAACTTCTTACGGAATTGGTATCTATTTTAAAAAATGCTTTTCCCATTTGTTGGAAAACTGGATCTTTTCATACATTTTTTCCGCTCTCAAAGAGAGAATTTGGTTCTTCTTGTCCATCTTCATAATCTGTCAAATTATTGATATTGTCACTATCATTGAAAATTCCGTCTTCAATCAAGTGCGTGGTACTAGCGCGTTGAGAGAAATCAATAAAACGTGCATTGTCGAGAAACTGTTTATAACCAATAAACAGTTTATAACCATAAAACCACAAAGTGGGACAATATGAGTGTGATGGAGTGTATATTAAAAATGCGATATGAAGCAACACGAGTGCTATTGGCGACGAACATGAGCTGGCTCCCCCTCTCCGAACTTCAGCAACAAGCCAACAGAAGAACTTTTGAGTCTCGATGGATTTAACGTGCAACAGCCCTTCTACACTGTGGATCTTCAAAGCCCCCTCCTTTAAGTTTGAACTCATCACACGCCGGTCACAAATCCATGAACACTACCACGACCACACGGGATTATAATTCCTAGAATCTTGAACCAGATTTTAATTAATTTTCACTTCTTTATAACCACTAAATTTCAAAATTATGTCTCAAAAAATTACAATTTTTTTTCTAAAAGAAATTTTATATTGAATAAAGGATGATATCGTCATTCTTGTAAGATAAAATATGATCTTTCATATCGTGAAGGAACTCAATTATCGCATTAAACGTTTTTCTTTTAAGGAAACTTTTTTACGAGAAGGAATAATTATATAACTAGGATAAAATATTACAATGTGGAAATATTGAATGTTAACAAAATATGAAGTGCTTTTTCCACAGTATAAGTTGGCTCCAGAAAACATTTCCAAAGGTATAATTTTAAATTTTATTCTTTGAATATCAGCATGAACATAGTTTGTTTTAAGTTGTGACAATAATTCTCTGGCATATTTTACCAAAAATATCTCATTAAACGCTTATTAGATTTTCAAAAACTTATGATAAAGTGCCAATTTTTCTATTTAAGTAATGTTTTACTATACAAAATGATTTTTTTAAAAAATGAAGAAAGACAATTAGTGGCCACGGTAGCCTGGTGGTTTATGAAACGAACTCGCAGCCGGCGTATCGTGAGTTCGAGCCTGGTATCACTGAAGACCCGCCGTGCAGGCGGGGCTGATGCACATTAAATATGTTGAGGCTCAAACGTCCTCCCAATGATGTGGTGTGGAAGTTAGGAGAGGGAGAAGGGTGCAGGCTCAGGTATCGTCCTCGTCATTTGACCATGTTTCAAAATTACGAGGTCCGTCGCCAAAAGCCCTCGAGTAGCTGAATAGTGTTACGTTAATATTCTCTCACTCACTCTTGAAGAAAAGTAAATATTGCCGCTCATATCTTTTGAGCTTTGTGTGTAGTGATGTGTACACATTTACTTCAAAGCGCGTTACACAATGTAATTTATTCAGCTTTTACGTAATTTATTACGGAAAAAAATAATTAATCCATTATTTTCCCCACAAATTCCTAATTTTTTGTCTTTTTTTCGTTAGTTATAAATGCTTCGAAGTTTAAAGTGGCTAACTACGTCCGGAACCGTGATTTTGAAGGGGGGAAAAAAGCGCATGAATAAATAATTATTTTGATATGTGATGTCATTTGAATTAGACTATACGTATAAAATTGACTTAAAAAATATTATAATAAAAATTATTTAAATTCACATTTTTGGTAAAAAAAAAAGGAAGAAAAAACCACATATATTCGAAACACATGTAATTTTGAACCATGGTCAAGCGACGAGGACGACACCTGAGATGGTACTAATCTCCTAACTTCCACACCAACTCAAGGACATTTGAGCATAGGCATTTAACGTACAGCTGTCCCCTCTACACGGTGGGTCTTCAGTAGCACTAGGTTCGAACTCATGACACTCCAGCCACGAGTCCGTTACCGTCATCACTAAGTTACCGCGGCCACCATGCGCTGTATACAAATCTTAGCTGTGTATATAGGCAAAATATTCTTATTATAGAAGCCTTTTTTATGAAAGAAGAATGTTTTAAAAATGTCTTCATGTTTTGCTAAAAATTTACATTTGAATAATTATTTCTTGTAATAATCATAGAACTATTTTATATGTGTATTCTAATTCACACTCTAAATATGAAAAAAAAATCATTTATACACGCTTTTCAAAATCACGGTTCCGTACGCAGTCAATCTCCTTAAAGAGAGAAAAAATATTCGCTTCCCATGCAACTAAAAATTAATTTCCAATGTGATTTCTAGAATGCCTAGTAAAAACCTGCCTAGTAAAATCCTGTTCCAAAACTTTTTGTTTCATAGACCCCTTGCCATGTTTTTTGGTTTGGAGTAGGCCTGTGATACCCTAATATTGAATTTTTGCAAATTTATCATCTTAAATGTGTTTTTGACAGCAGGTATAGAGCTGCCTACTTTAAAAGATTTAGATTTCTAACTGTAGTGAAGTATATAATGTTTAAAACTCACAAAAACACATGTTCAATTAAATTAAAATTTAATTTATATACACATAAAATAGCTATTACGTAAAATAACTGATCAACAAACAAATGCTTTTAATGGGACCAATGAATCGTGTGCTTCAATAACAAATCTTCAACATTTGGCATCAATCTTAAAAGGTTTAACTCTAAATCTCTTAATTTAGTAGTGTCCAGCCTTTCTTTCATTTAGGAGACAGGCAACCGAGCTTAATCTCCTTCTCACTAGGAAAAGCAATTAAAAACTTTCTCATAGTACTCCATAATTCGGGATAAATAACAGATATGTCTTTTAAAGCTGAAATTTACTGACATGCTTTTCTAAACTTTACTTTAGATCTCCGTTTGTAGCTATTCCGAAGAGTTCCTTTTGTAATATAAAATTTGGTTTTTTTTCAATGTGACCATAAGAATTCTTTGCCTACTATAATATTACAATAGTAAAAGCATTCTCGAACCTAGTTTCAAAATCGGAATAAAATAAAGAACACCTAAACGTTGAACGTAGGTTAAAACATTATATTCCTGGCAGATTGCCTGTAGCCATTAGAAAAACTGGAAAAATTTGAGACGCTCAATATTATAATTCTTTAGTCTAATTCTGGTAAAAAACGAAATGATGGTCTTTGTTTAAACAAAATTTATGCTGTCACCTTATAACTGCAAATTAATCTAATTAAATTTAGGAAATAAATCTGTTAAATAGGTAAATTCTAATTTCCCCATTTGATTAAATTTTCTTTTAAAATTAAAGTCATGATCTGGTTTAATGAGAGCAAACTATCGTAGACCCCCTATTTATACCTCATGGACCTTTCAACACCCACTCGTGTTAGAAATGGTAAAAAAAAATAATTTTAGTTTCATAACTTTTGTAGCAACATATGTATTTTAACCAGTTTTTCGCAATTTGAATGTGTCTTATTTCATTTTACATTTGAGATGTTTTAACTTATGACTTGGTGGGGTATCCCCCATCAAATATTAAATGTTTTAACCTCATGAATTTGAATTTATATTTTATATGATATTTTAACTTTTGCTACTGTAAATGTGTTTTATCAACATTTTTTAATGCTTTTCATATTTAACTAATGTTTGGCGCAGTACACCCAGAATTGGCTCTTGCGCCAGTAAAACCTACAATCACTTACTCACTACACCTCATGAACCCCCAAATTATTTTTTCGCAGACATGGACCCCTTGTAGGTCTTCATAGACCCCTTGAGGTTGATATAGACAACTTTAGGAATCACTGCTATACACGCTATACACGTTCGAACACAAAAATTACAAAAATTGAAACCAAAATCACATTCTTATACAATGTTTTTATTATTTTAAAATCTTTGTTTTTAAAATTACAAGAGTAATAAATATGTACTTTCGGTGTTTGTTTTTTCCGCCAAGTATTTGGCGCAATTTAGCCGTAGCTGGCTTTCACCTCATAAACTACCGATTCACTCACTGAAAATCATATTCGCGTGCATCGAACACTTCTTGCAATAGATAAATCGAGAGACCTGCTAGATTCTTGAATGTTGAAATGTAATAAATTAAAAAAGGTATTAAGTTTTTGACAAATTCAAATTATCTAAATGTCACGAAAAAACTGCAATAAATTGTTTATATTTTAATCTTTGGTGATGATGCCGTTGGTTGAGTTCGAATAACAGCCAGAGATGGAGATGGTACATATGTTTATATTACAAAAAAATAAATATTTACAGTTAAAAGTTTACACTAAAAGGTAGTAATGCGGTTAAATGAAAATTACATCTTTGAAGGGGCTATGGATTGATGCGGACAAGACCTTGCGTCTGTCCGTTGCGCTTCCTGTTTACAGAATTGTCCCGGTACGGATTCAAAAAGTTTCAGTTGGGGTATGAAAGCGGGAAAGAATGGCGCACTCAGTTACAGTTAAGAGAGAAGTGTAGGAGATAGGTAATGATATTAAAATTAATTTAAAACTAGATTGGATATTTTTCTTCCATAATGTGAATGTCAGTATATAAAATTTAATTTTAAAACAGGATTCATACCGTATTTATTCGAATCTAAGCCAGGCGTTTTCCAAATGTTCTTGGTAATGAAAATAGAGGGTGGGACAATTCGTTGGATGAGGGAAATTAAACATGATACTGGCATTTAGAGCAACTACAAGTTCATATATGTATTTAAAATTATATATATATAATTACTTCTTATTAATTTTCATTAAATTTTTTTAATATCGTAAAAATATCAAACATCGATAAACCTTTCTCTGCTATTTTTTTCTCATAAAATTTTGTCGAGAATTTGGAGTACGGCTTAGATTCGAATAAACAGGGTATATTTTTCGGCTCGATTCGAAATCTTGAGTCCTTTATATGCCGTTAAAATATTATTTCCCATTCTTTCAATTTCTACTATTATAGCTCACTCTCTCAATATATATTTATTTATATATATATTGATCTTGCTTATATATATTTTTTCAATCTCGTTAATAAAATACTTTCTATTCATCCAATCAAGTATAAATAAATTTTTTAAAACTTGTGTGTAGTGGATAACACTTGCTGTTAAATACAGTTTTTTCAAATATTAATTAATTAATTACATTTAATTAAATTAATTACCCGTTTTTGACACCAACTTAGATTCTTTTTTATTGTTGTAACAATGTAACTGCTAAAACATACAAAAGTTGGTGCCGAAAACCTGTTTTTCAGCCAAACCGTGTGTGCATTGTTACAACAATGTAGACAAATCGTGCTCTTTTTTCAGTTCCTACTGTTAGTTCACTCTCTCCCTATATATATATATATATATATATATCTTATTCAAATTTTCAATCGTAATAAAATACTTTCTATTCAGTCATTCAAAGTAGGAATTGACTTAATTTTTCTTTATATTACTTGTGTTAGGATTATAACTCCAATAAATATGTATGCTCGGGATCAACTGGTCAATCTCAACCGTTTGGTCTATTTTTAACGCCGTGATTGACATAAGATATTTATTTCATCATGAAATGGAACAAAAACTGAGTGATATTCATTATTTAAGTTACTTTTAAGACTTTTAAGTAGGTCTTAGTTTACAGAAATATATTCTGGATTGTAGCAAATGCATCCAAAACCATGCTTATCAAATTCCATTCAAAGAGTGTTTAGAGGATCATCGATAAGATGTGCGTCTTCCGGACTTCGAAGATTCAAAGGGCGTTAGTAGATAAGATGTCCTTAATCCCGATCCTCAAAAGTGAGAGATAATTTTCTAATCTGCAATCTTTGTAATACGATTTTTCGAAAAAATTTACAAAATACGTTTCTTAAAACATTAATAACTCACCTATATCCCTTTAAGGCCCGGATTATTTTTATCAAAATGCATTAAATTCTTCTGGTTATTAATACTATAAAGAACCCAATAACACTGGGAAAAATAATAACAAAATTCTGGCTCCCCCTCCCCCACTGAAACGTAGACGGCATCCGCACGATCATGCGGGTTGGGCACTATTTGTGAAACAGTTCACTTATGAAATTTTACGAATTATTCATTTTTAGCTCTGAGTTGAAAGAAGGAACAATCGTAATTCAACTAAAAGTGTTACAAATAAGGAAATTATTAAAGTGTATAATTAACCCTTTTCTTAATTCATCATTTATTTACTGTAAAAATCTTTTGTTTTTGACAAATATAAATAACCATTGCATTTTGCACAACATGTTTTCGAACTGCTTTCGTAGTTTTCAAATCTGCCCTTGAGAGGCCTTGAAATGTCATCAACACATCGAAAATGGCTATACATGTCAAACCTTTTATCCTGGAATGGCCAGGATAAAAGCCATGACCAGTGGCGCACACAAGGGGAGGGGTCCTAGGGGTCCGGACCAACGCCCAAAGCTCTTGATTTTTTTCGATTAATTATAATTCTAAGTATATAGTGCGCAAAATTTAAGTTATTATTAATTAATGTTAATTATTCATTCAATAATTAGTGTTTTACTGTTTTTTGTTCCCGAAAATCGACAAAATCAAAAGGAGCATGATACAAGAATGACGGACATCTAACCCTGGACCCCACCTTAAAAAAAATTCTGTGAGCGCTACTGGCCACGACATATACAGCAGGTGGATTATAACGCTTCGATCTTTTTGCGAATGGGAATTACAACACTCTGTTATCTTTATAATCAGTTAAAATACTTTTGTTAGTAGCTGGAGAGGCTGATAACGCTTCAACTATCTCTAATTTAAATTTTAAGTGATTCATTTTGATTTTTAGATGAGTTTGATTAGATATTGGATCTTGTTTAAACAGAAACCAAGAATTTGAAACTGCTAAATCAATGTAATGAATGTGTTCAAGAGACTTTGATGGTAAAGAATGATCCAAAATGGTCTTTCTCTTTCGAATATTCCCATGTTTTTCTTCATCGCTCTCATCTGAACTTGATTCTCCTTCCAGTACACGCGATTCATATGTTTTGTTCACAGCATTGTTATCCGAGTGATCACTAAGTTCTGATGTAAGTTCAATCTGATTTATTCATCAATTGCAAATTTCTTCTATGAGAATTATTCTCATTTTTAGACACCTGAAAAAGGTTTTGGTTAAAAGTTAGCACAGTATTCCATGAAAAATATTAAAATGGATAAGAAATTTTGTTATTTAATATATATATATATATATATATATTTAAACCACACCATACACTATACTCTCACCGGAAAACCCAGATTTTTTTAGATAGGGGGGCTAGAAGAGATATGAATGCAGATATCTGCGCAGAGGATAAAAATGCCATACTCCTCAACAAATTTATGAAAAAGAAAATTAATTGCAGAAGAGAGAGAGAGAAAAAGAGACTCATCCATGACACCCCCAAGAAAATTTGGTATTAATTATGTAACTATATATTTAATTTTTATGTAGGCTTTAATCAAAGTTATTGAAACAGAAAAGAAAATTCGCATTGTAAGTACTTACCTTTACAGCTGCAGTGACTCAAGTAACGCACAACCCGCACGATCGTGCGGGTAACGAAATCCTGAATCCTACAAGTCACATTAATAGAGTATAGTTAATATTTTTTTCTATTTTACAATTATTTAAACATTAATACAAAAATTTGTGTATCCCAGCAATTAGAAATATATTGAAAATTACCTTTTTACGACAGATAAAAGGAAGACGTGTTTTCGTTGTATTTGAAAACAAAGCTAGATTTGCCATCTGAAATAAAACAAGGACCACAACCATCGTCTGTTGATAAAAAGTAACACTTTACACTTTCTGCCAAACATCTCAATCGTTGGATTCGCGATTTTCTTACACACGACTATTCCAGAAGCAAAAACGTATAAGAATGTCTAACTCGCACGATCGTGCGGGTTAGGTCTTAAAGGGATACATGACCTGAATCGCATATTTTATTACATTATAAAAAATATTAAATTCAAAACACTGTATAGTGCACCGTGCAATAAATATATACACACACATAATCAACAATAATGTATACTAAATAGCTACATTTCTTAATAAGCAAAGCAAAAACCGTATTACAACCAGCCAGTATAGGTAAAAAAATAAGTAGCAACGGCATTATAATAGCAGCCTCAGGAACTAA
Source organism: Trichonephila clavipes (assembly GCA_019973935.1). Taxonomy (NCBI): domain Eukaryota; kingdom Metazoa; phylum Arthropoda; class Arachnida; order Araneae; family Nephilidae; genus Trichonephila; species Trichonephila clavipes. The sequence goes on along the minus strand of BMAU01019526.1, from coordinate 94,680 downwards.
GGTTGCAGATTTAAATATTGTTTTGAGACCAGCCTAGTGGAGTACACAAGGAGTGGGTTTGGGGACTCCATCTCCCCCCGCCACCCCATAAACTAACAAATTTTTATATTTTACCACATAGATTATTCCCTCGGCGCTTTCATCTACGAGTTTTTTAGAATGTAACCTTCCCTCTCCCCCATAAGAGAGTATGTGTATTCCACTGGGCCAGCCAACCTTTACCTAAATTTGCCTATACTACTGAGTTGTAGGGAAAAGAAACTGAAGAATGAATAGAAGAAATCATTAATTATTAGAAAATTAAAATTAAATAGCATCAGAGAGGGGGAATAACAAGGGAGGGATCCACGGGTCTGAACACCTCCTCACCCTTTATTTTTTTTTATAATTCTGTGTATACAATGCGTAAAAAATTTAGTATTTGTTAGCATTATGTCTTTGTTAATAATAATTTATTTTATTAATTAATGCTAAAATTAAAATTTATTTGAAACTGTTCTTTGTTCCCAAATATCGACAAATCGAAAGAATTTATTGGGCGGCGTATTGGGGTATAATGCGAGAATAGTGGACTTTCAACCCTAGATCCCCTCCTTCTTTAAAAATTCATGTATGTGCCCCTGAATGGCATATATATTATATATGTACAGGGCCAGTGGCGCACACAGGAATTTTTCAAGGGGGGGAGGGGTTCCGAGGTCGAAAGTTCACTATTCTTGTATCATGCTCCGTTTGATTTTGTCGATTTTCGGGAACAAAACACAGTAAAAACTAGTTTTTGAATAAATAATTAGCATTAATTAATAAAATTAATCCTTAATAGCAAGTAATTAGTTAAATTTTACGTACTATATACTTACGGGTTTTGGGGGGTCCGGACCCCAGGACCCCCCCTTGTGTGCGCCACTGTACAGGGCTGATCCTAGGGTGTCGGCCGCCTGCGTGCAAAGACCTAATGTGCCGCCCCTCTAGAAGATTTTTCACATTTTGACTAATACTTAACGTTGACGCTATAAATTCATCTACCTGTATTAAAGTAAAAAGTAAAACATTAATAAAATGTAAATACAATTCTAAGTACAGAACTCCTTTTTTTTACCAGCTAATTAATATGTCACAAAAGCGACAAAATACTTAATTAAACAAAAACAAAAAATACTACCTTTAAAATAAAAATAGACATTTTATAATTAGAAATACAAAGTAACTGCACTTATTCAGAAAATACAATCCAATAAAAAAAGTACTAAAGCATAAACCTCGTGAAACGAAAAGTATATAAATCAGTCCTACAAAAAGACTACCAAATAATTAACTATAAAATAACTTTTCAGGCTTTCTGAGAACCAAGTTTCTAAATAATTTCATATTGAAATCCATTTTTTTTTTTTGAGATTTTGGATTTAATAGAGATGATGGCTAAATCTGAAAGCCTTTCTTGTGTCATATTATTTCTTGAGTAATTTTTAATAATTTTTCATTTACTGAAACTTCTTTCCCCTGAAGCTAAAGAAACAGGTAAGATTAAAAAAAATTTATTGCTTGAGCAAAATTTGGAGATCATTCTTGACTATAATTTCTAATACCTCAATTGGCTGTTTTTACCTGGAAAAATATCTTCAAGAGAAATCATTTCATTAAAGGGCTGTATACAGTCTATATCTTTCACAATACTTCCTTTCTCCTGTACCTGTAACTTAATATTCGAGTCCATTTCAGGTTTTCATAACATCATCATCAGAAATGTTGTGAAACTCATACAGAAAGCAGAATATCGAATAGCACTCAGATAATAAGGTAAATCGTCCATTTGCTGAAGAGATCGCGAATTGCTGGAAGGAATTTGAAGCTGGTTTATCACTCCCATCATAAAAAATATATAGACCTTTTTCCTGAGCTTCGAGATAGGAAATTCGGGATCAATACCTAAATCTGTAGCAAGTGTTGTTACTGAATCGACAGATATCTTAAAGTTATCATTCGATCTTTGGGAAACTAAATATTTTTATGATTATCCAAGCCTTCAATGCATTCTACAATGTTTAATTTAGGGGATTTTGAATCATTTTTTCAATACCTGAATTCATGATAATGAATAAAAAATTTTAATGTTACATTTTTTCCCCTGTGTCTAATGGTATCTTCAATTACGGCATTTAATGCGGTAATAATATTTTTAGGTCTTGTTTAAGAGGTCTAATAGCATTTGTAGCGAATTATAAACGAAGCAATGTCCATAATTATTTTGAAACGAAAGGAGTGTGTATCCGGGCGAATTAGTTACAGTCCACAATAATGAGATAATTTAGGTATAGTAATGTTTAATTAGATACGAATTGCCGCGATGCGGCTTACATTCTACGATACAAGTTACACACACACACTCTAACGATCTTTACAATTTTAATACAGATGTGCACACACCAGCGCCCTCGCGTGGTCAATATTTCGGCACACACCCCACCGGTGAACAGAATGTTCACCCAGAAAATATCGAACCACAATTAATACAAACAATTATTCAAATACAATTCTTACAAAGAAAATACTGATAGAATACTACTAATCAAATCTAAATTATACATATTAGAAAGAAAAAAGTAAACATACATTAAAGTACACAATATAATGAAACTTAAAGATGACAAAGCTTTAATTTACAAACGAACAAATACTAGGATACATACCTCAAGATTTCACAAAAAATAAATTTAACAGAGATTAATTAATAATGTGTAATCTCCTACCATTAATCTGAAAAATATAAACAAATTAGTACAAGTATATTATACAATTTCTAAAGGGTACAGCAATTGGATGGGTTTTTTGAAGAGACCTTTAAAAGTTTTTACAAGACAAGATCTAACGTTATCGTCTCTTCCAATAAATATTTCTTTGATTATTCCAAGTTCCCACAACAATTTTGATTTTACATTTCCTTCAACAGGAGCTACGTCGTTTAATTTTAAATTCTTATGAACAGATGGTGTTTTAAAATGATTAGCTGTTTTTAACTGGAGCAAATACTGTTCTTTCTAGCGTCTCCAAAGTTGTTTTAAAAGAAGAGTTCAGTAAGTCTTTCTTTTCTTGTACGACTCCTTTGCCGTAGTGGCGTCGATCAGTTCCATGAAATGTATAGGATATTTAGAGTCACCATAACCTAACTCGAGGAAGTGGGCCAGTGTTAGTGGTTCCGGCTCTCCTGGATCATTCTCCACGTATGTCAGTGGTCGATGATTAACTATGACTTCAACTTCTGAAAGTATCGTTGAAAGTTCTTCAAATGTTAGAAGTGCCCTACCTAGTATTTTACGTAAAGGATCCTTTATAGTTTTAACAAGACGTTCGTAAAATCCACCCCACCAAGGCGCACGTTCAACTATGAACTTCCAGTGAATACCTTTATCTGCGACAAAATTTTGAAATTCACTGTCTTTCAAGATGTTGGCAAAATATGCTAGCTCCCTTTCAGCTGCTTTAAATGTACGTGCATTATCGGAGTATATTACCTTGCAATTACCTCTACGAGTGAGGAATCTCCGTAAAGCAAGTAAAAAACACCTTGTGGACATGTCCGACACAAGTTCTAAGTGTACGGCACGAGTGACTGCACAAGTAAACAAAGAAACATAAGCCTTGCGAGTCCCTTGATTGTCCTTAACAAGTATTGCACCTGTAAAATCAATTCCTACAATTTGGAAAGGAGGAGATTGGGTGATTCTATCTCAGGGCAACTGACCACTTAACTGGTCAGCTGGTTTGGCACTGTATTTTTTACAAACGAGACAGATTCGCGAACCATTGTTTTCACTAACTGACGACCCTTAGGTATCCAATATTTTTTCCGAAGTTGAGTCAAAGTTGCAGATACGCCACAATGACCAATTCGTTCATGTTCCCTAATAACAAGTAATTCTGTAAATTTACAGCGTCGAGGAAGAATAACAGGATGCTTTTCACCAAAGCATAAGTCTGCTTCAAGCAACCGTCCAGTAAGTCGTAATAAATTATTTTCATCCAAATACGGCACTAAACTCTTTATTTCAGAGCTAGATCGAAGTTGTTCGTTTTGTTTTAAGGCTAATATCTCAGCTGAATAAAATTCGGATTGAACACATTTAAGCCAAAAATATTCAGCGTTTTGTATTTCATCTGCAGTAATGTAGAAGTCCATCGATTTGTAAATGTTTCTAGCATTGTTCACGAATCGGAAAACCCAAGCAGTCGTTTTCAAAAGTTTCTTAAGGCTGCTGAATCGATTTATGTCAACAAGAGCTTCTCTCTGTTGACTAACTGCCACATGCACACTGGAACGATGTTCTAATTCTTCCGAGCAGAGCTCCGAATCTAAAATATCTCGGTGACGATTTGGCCAATGATCGGGTGTTAGTTTAAGCCAAGGTGGGCCATGCCACCACAGCTTATTCTGTGCTAACTTGACGGCAGATGTACCACGCGAAAGGAGATCAGCAGGGTTGTCCTTTCCTGGACAGTGTACCCACTGCATCGGATCAGAAAGCAATTGTATCGCTTGAACACGATTTTTAATGTATGGTTTGAACGCTGAAGAATCGCCGCGTATCCAGTAGTACGAAATGAGAGAATCGGTCCAATAATATATATTAGCATCAAATTTGAGACAAGATGACACCTGTTTGGCCAACCTAGCTGACAATAAGGCTGCTGTCAGTTCAAGACGAGGAAGCGTCAATGATTTCAAAGGTGCCACACGACTTTTTGAACAAATGAAACTAGTTTCGATTTCGTTATTACAAGTAACAAATCGCAAGTATAATATTGTTCCATAAGCTGATTTACTAGCGTCTGAAAAACAATGTATTTCACACTTAGATATTTCTTGATCTATGTTACCTAAATAGAACCGTGGTATCTTTATCTCAGTCAAGCCATCAGCTTCGCTACTCCACTGCTGCCACTTGTGTCGTAGCTTCGGGGGAAGTTCAGAGTCCCATTCTACTCCTAGAGTCCAAAGTTCCTGAAGTAGACATTTCAATTTGATAACGAATGGGCCAAGAATTCCAATGGGGTCGAAGATGCGACCAACCACACTCAGAATAAATCTTTTCGATTCTCCTCTACGTGACATAAACTTCAATAGATCCTTTGGATCGAAATAAATTAAATCATTTTCTGGATCCCAAGCAAGTCCTAAAACCTTAGTTGGAGGTCTAAGATCAATAGCACTAGTTTCAGAGAATTCCGTTTTGACACCTTCTTGCTGCCATAACAAATTAAGTTGTTTCGAATTACTTCGCCATTTGCGCAATAACATGCCTGCGTCACTGAATATTTGCAAGCACTCAAGGTAGTACGTAGAGCGTCCGGAACATCATTCTGACCACAAATGAGGTCATCAACATAAATGGAACTATTTAGCAACTCAAATGTATGAGGATATTGCTCTCTGTACTTCTTAAAATGATGTTTTAAAGTTGCTGCGAGAAGGTATGGGCTAGGTCGAAGTCCAAAAGAACTCTCGTGAAATTCAAAACGTATGGCTCGTTATTCAAATTATCAGTCCAGAAGAAACGTGTAAAATCTCGATCACGGAAATCTAATTCAATTTGAAGAAAAGCCGATTTTACATCAGCTGTAAATGCTACAGGACTTTTTCGAAAACATAAAAGCAGTTCTAAAATGTTGGGATGCAAATTTGGTCCCGTATATAAACTTTGGTTTAACGATGACTGTCCATCTTCATGTGCTGAACCATCAAATACTATTCGAATACGACTTGTGGTTTTGTCGCTACGTATCACTGCATGATGGGGTAGGAAAAATCCCTGACTATCCAATAAAGAATCACAAGAAGTACGCTCAACAATACCTTCCCTAACATAGTCATCAATTACATCCTTATACTCGCAGAACAACTCGTGATCACATTTAAACCTACGAACCAACCCCTCAAAACGCTTACGTGCGACAGTTTTATTATTTTGTAAAACCTCTCTCATACCTGGTTTCCATGGCAAATTTACACGATATCGACCATCTACGAAATTAACTGATTTATCAAACTCACTAAGTATCTCTTCATCCCCATTACCTAAAGTCACCGAACCCTTGTCAAGTATTCCTAAACTTTCTATCTCCCAAAATCTCCTTAGCTCAGTCGAAATCGATTCCTCTTCACTGTGAACTAAATGTACCAAAGTACAATCACTCCGCTCATCACACTTTCCCTGAAGAGACCATCCTAGCCTAGTCTCGACTGCAACCAATGATGAATCTAATCTTTTTATCCGATGTGTTAAAGACCAATAAAAATCGGAACCTATTAACAATGAAATTTCACAATTCTCAGAAGATTCATTACAACTGAATGTTAGCCTAAACCCTTTCGACTCCATTTCTGCCCACGCATCTGGATTAGGTAGGCTAAGTGTTGCCTTTGAAATTTCCTCAATTTCCAAAGCCTCAATCACAGTCTCTTCTCCGCTTAATACATTCCTTAGCCTAACCTCGACCTTACTACAAGTTTGTTTTTTAGGAGTTTTACAACCGAACGAAAAATATTTAGCCTTTCCGAACCCAATATTTTCAACCCCAACCTCCGAGACACATTTTTTTTGATGAACGACTTCTCACTTCCATTATCAAAAAGGCAAAATATCTTATCCGATGAAGAACGACCTATAATTTCGGCCTTCACACATAGCAATAAAACTCCACCTCTGTTATGAAAAACAGAATTTGAAGACGTAGTTTTAACGTCAACATTCTTTTCCTCCAAATCCAAATGCGAATTTTGCTTAGATTTTTCTAACTTAAAACAAATAGCACGTGCATGTCGATCTTTACAATACGAACAAACCTCTTTCTTGCACTTTTTAACATAACAACCAGTGTTGCAACAAATGAAATATCTCCCTTCTTTAATTAATTTAGCTCTTTTTTTCTGAACGCATAAATTCTCACACAAATCAAACATATGAGTATTCTGGAGAAACAAAATAAGCAATTCGAAAATGCAGCCGTCAGCAATTCGTTTGCAGAGGAAAACGATTTATGAGATGGGTGGAATCGAGAATGACCTTGAACCCTTCGATTTGACTGTGGATAGCTATGAGACGTTCTTTCGAAATACTTAGTATTGGAATAGGAATTTTTATTTTTCAATTCTAGGTCATGCGGTTTTACTAGAACTTCTGTGCGTTCGCGACTTTCTACTTCGCTTCGCAAATATGCAATTAAATCAGTGATTTGTGATTGTGTATCATTATGTTTTTTATTATATTCTAATGCTAAATCAGGGGGAATAGCTTTCATAATTATCGGAAACAAGAGACAACTATAGGAATCGGGAGATATTTCAAGAGATTCAAGTCCCCTTATATATTAATTTCTAACTGATCATATAAATTTCTTAACGCAATAACATCAAACGATTTACGGACAGGGGTCAGATTTAACAAGCGATTCATATGAAAGTCAACAATAAGTTCTTTACGTCCGAACCAATTTTCTAAAATTTTAATTGCTTTTTCATAATTTTCCGATGTTAGAGTTAAGCCTCGTATAGCCAATTCTGCATCAGATGTGACAACCGATTTCAAATAGGAAAATTTGTCCACATCATTTAAACTCGAATTTTCATGTACTGCGGAATTAAATCTAGCCCAAAAACTGGGAAAACTACTGATATCCTTGCCCGAAAAAGATTCTAATGTGAGTTTAGGTAAACGCGGTTGATTTGTTAAAATAGAACTAACTGTACTATTTAAAGGAAGTGTTATGTTTTGTGGTTGATTTTCCACCGAATTTTGAATAGCAGTGTTCGAAACTGATTCTACATAACGTTCAGCACGGATTTTCCAAATTATAAATTTATCTCGATATTCTTCGCGAGTTACGATTTCTTCTTCTAGACTCTCAATATCTATTAAATTCTCAATTTCCTTATCGAGTGTACTCAGCTCTTCAAATTTAGAAATTAATTGCATATATATCTCATGTACTGTTGTTTTATCAGCTGTATTGCTTATTTCGGATTCTAATTTATTAATTTGTTTTGTCACGAGGGATCTCGAAACAGATCGAGTCTTTTTCGTTCTTTCTAATATAGCCTTATTTGCTGCATCCATTTTAAACCAAAACACTATAATTGCAAACAAATATGCAAATGACAACACCAATTCTGAATGCAACTTAGTACAACTTTCAAACAAAATTCAGCTTAACAATATGCATACAAATAAACAAAACTATACCAGAGCAACCTTCCAAATACCGACAGTTACGAATAAACCAAAATCAGAAATGATGAGAAATAAGCTTAACTAGACAAATACCGAATTCAAAGTTAGACAAAACGAAAGTACTCACCCCCCTCCATCACGCAGCGAATGACCTTCCCGGCCGATGCACCATGTAGCGAATTATAAACGAAGCAATGTCCATAATTATTTCGAAACGAAAGGAGTGTGTATCCGGGCGAATTAGTTAGACAGTCCACAATAATGAGATAATTTAGGTATAGTAATGTTTAATTAGATACGAATTGCCGCGATGCGGCTTACATTCTACGATACAAGTTACACACACACACTCTAACGATCTTTACAATTTTAATACAGATGTGCGCACACCAGCGCCCTCGCGTGGTCAATATTTCGGCACAGCATTGATATGAACTTCAATCCTTGTTTCCCGTAACGGTTTTAAAGTTAGACATTTCACGTGTTTTTTTTTTTTTTTTTTGGTAAATACTATTGATATGGAGACGCAAAAAAGTAATTACATACTTCTCGTACCTTATAAAAAAAAGAACAGAAATTTCACCAATGAAGCTGGCAGCGTATGACTTATTCAGTTCTGTGTTTGATGATTTTCAAGTTGATAAATGCTAATCTTTTCACAGACCCGTTTTCAATTTCTCTGCAAGACGTTAGTTGTTACTCACCCGAAATCTCAATCGAAATTATTGACATACAGCAGTGTTCCCTAACCTTTTTATCGCCACGGACCAGTCAACGTTGGATAATTTTAACTGCAGCCCTTTGAGGGAAGGACGTTGATTGTTTATATATTTTATATATAATAATTTTATTTTAATTGTATTTAAATGTGCCTTCAGAATAAAATATAGCTTCACCAAAAATGAATATAAAGTTATTTTCATAAAAAGTAGCCCAAACCCAAGAAAAGTATACCACTGTAAATAAAATGGGAATAATATAATGTTTCTTGTGTGGACCAGTAGTATTTGATCCGCGGACCGGTCCGTAGACCAGGGGTTTGAGACCACTGGCCTACAGCACCATACTACACTGAAAAGCAAACATAAGGAACTTATTTCAACTGCAAATTATCCGCATTATTTCGAATTTTGAAAATTTGTACAAAACAATGTCCCAAATTTACACGATTTAGCTGCCGAATATGGCTGTAGGTTTGTATCAACATGTTTCTATAAACAAATGTTTTCTGCTATGAACATAATAAAATCAACCTTACTAAAAATTAACTGATATGCATTTAAAAAGACTTAATTTTATTAGCATCTTCAAGAGAGAAAACTAGCACTGTAGTAAAGATTACTTGGTAAAAAAACGCCACAAATTCAAAAGTCGTATTAAATAAGTACTGATTGCTTAATAAGTATTTAGAATCAAATGTTCCGAGTTAACTCATTTTTATTTATACATATCCTAACTAATTAAACCTGCATAAAGTTTATTAACAATATAACTTAGGTTTGTACTTTATATTTATTATATTATTTTTAAATTGGAAGTGGAAAGCAAAACTATTTTTTGTCAGGTAGTGGCATTCTTCTGGAAAAAGTTGGTCACCTCTGATTTAGTGGAAGTATTGAATGCGCAAAATCGTCATGATTCGAGGGTGTGAAGTTAGAGAAATGTTTATTGTGATTGCAAATTCCTGACTGTTGAACTATTTCGAAAAAAAGACAGCCACAAGAGCAAAACCATTTCACAGATTTTCTTTTTTTAATTAGAAGTAAATGCACTCGCATTGTTTACGTAAAGTGATCGTGGGAAAAATGCGTTGATGTATGCAAATGTTTAGGCAAATGCTTTGAAAATGACAAGATCTCTGAGGTTTGTTTATACGATCTATAGTGTGTTCAACTTCACGCGTCATTTACTTCTATAAAAAATGTGCAAAAATGCTTTCGTTTCTTTGTTTCTCAAAACATTGGTGGTTGACCTCCCATACTTCATTCCTCCCCCCCCAGTGCAGGACACCAATAAGCCCTCTACATCAATCTTCAAACTGCGTTCGACGCAGTCCTGTGGTTCCGAATAAAAATAAGCAAATTACCTAAAATAAATGTCCTTCGCAAACACTGTCAAGGTCATTTTATTGCATTCCAAAGCCTTTAAAATAATTTTATGATAGCAGTGCACAGAAAAGATCATACTTCGAAAAGACGTATTTATACTCTGGATGAGCGAGACCTTTATAAAAACTAGTGACACTTACGAGGTTTAAGTCGCATTGCAGCTTTTATGTATAAGTATAGTATAATTGAATTCAATACATTGTTATTGGATAGAGGGAGGGGGGGCGATGAAAATTATAATTAAATATTAGGTCGAAAATGGTGAAAGTTTGGGAGATCGGGTATACATAAAAGCGGGCAGATATATGTACAGTAAAAATCGTTTAACACGAAACTGAGGGTACTGAAATATTTTTTCGCGTTTCAGGATATTGCAAAAAAAACGTATATTCAACAAAACTAGGCTTATTAAAGTACACTTATTTACATAGATATGCATATATGCATGTATTTAATTAAGATCAATGAAAAAAAACATTCACAAGAACTTAATGAAATTTAATACAAAACTGTCAAGTTTTTTGTAAAACGAAACATTTATTGAGTTTTTAGAAAATAATCTGATAATTTTTTTTTGGCATTGTCTTTTTTACTATCAAATTATTAAGAAATTGTGTGATGTCGTCTATTTTGTTAGACGCACATTTATTAGTGAATTGAATAAGTAAATGCTCATATTTTTTTAAAGATGTTTCTTATTTCGGATGATCGGAGAGTAGGAGAAGCATTTCATCGTCGGAATCTGTATCAATGACACTTTTTGAACTTTGAACACACTCCTAAATGTATTTGCCTGTCATGATTGGGGCTGCACACACATTATCATCATGTACTGCAATGAATTCTTCCGTTGATATAATAGGACAATCTAATAATATGGAAAACTAATGCGAGAGAGAGAAACCATCTCTATCATTTCACACTCTTCTGAAATTTCTGGTATTTTCCGTATTTTGTTCATTTCCAGAAGGGAAATCTTTTCGTGCTTAGATGGAAAAAAATGCATCAAAAAATATAGCAGTTTGTCAGGACCATTGTATTAATTCGTATTATCCGATATTTCGCTTTAAGCGTTTTCGCGTTAAACATATAGTACTGTAGATCATGGTTAGCTTTTAATATGTTTTCTTTTATTGTTTTTAGTGCTATACTGTGAAATTTTGATTCGCCTATTTAGTTACATAGCATCTTGTTACATTTTGGGATTCTTTAAAAAAAACGCATAACACCGCACATTTTAAAAAAATATATATAGTTCCAGGGCCGGTGCTAGGGGTGGGCAAGCCGGGCCCCTGCCCGGGGCGGCAACCTTAGGAGGCGGCAAATTGGCTGTAAAATTAACTAGTTTATGAAGAAAATAAACCAAGATTACCCAGAGGTTCCACGAGTCAAAATAAAAATTCGAAAAAAAAACAAACTAAAAATGTGTATGCAAAATATTCTCGTTTTGTATGGAGTTCTAGGGGGTTTTTTTAAACGAGTATTCATTAGTATTTAAAGCCGTGTTTCCCAACGCTGGTCCCATGGGGGAAAGGGGAGGGGGCGATAAAGAAGAATTTCGGCATCCGGTTCCTTCTCTTTCAACTAATTTTCTACAAGTGTTACTGCTTTGTATGCGTGAATTCGGGTACTATTAAATGAGATAGATTTTGGCAGAGATTAGTCTCAGTAAAAGTGATGAAAAGCATGGTGAAGTTTTATGAATGAAAAGAAAGGGGAAGAATGACTCTGAGAAAAAGATCCTTTTTCGAAGAAAACTGAGGGAATCTTGTGTCAATTTGAGTTTCGAATTAATTCTTTTAGCTTCCTGTGCTTATGCAGACAAGTCAAAGTCGGACAACAAAAAGTAACAATATTTTCATTTTCAAATTCTTTTTTTAGATTTTTAATGTCCAGGAATTTTAATCATTGCGTAAAATAAAGTGAAAAGAAAAAATTATTTTGCTGCATTTGTGCTTTTTCTATTTTATTTATTTTTCGTCTTTCATACATAAATATTGATGTCATCAGTTTCGTTGAATATTTTCATGTTGATTAACATATTTAAGTATGTGTGTTTTCGGAGCTTCAATGTTCCTTCGTCGTCTTAAAACATTTTCGATTGACATTGTTACTGAAATGAAAAATTTGCCCCTCTCGTATAAAAAAACTTCTTTAGTCGCTTATAAACGACGATAGTAGGTAATTTAAAATGTAAAACATTAATGAGCTTTTCGGTACATTCATTAATTATTTACCATACCTAAAGGATCCTAATAGTAATAACTCGAAATTGAAATACAACGTAGTTATATTTATTATGATGATTTTGTTTTGTAATTGTAATATATTGTGATACTTTTGTTTAGTTATAAATGAACTAGTCTATAATTGTTAAATATTTAATTTATATTGCTTCAAACTGTTAAAAGAATTTTCAAAGAAAAATATAAGTTATTTTTACTTATATAGACATTTTTTTTTTTTTTATTGAATGTAACATGTGAAATAAACATATAATTTTTCTAATCTATTCTAAGACTGTGTTAAGATAGCCATTATTTTGTAAGATCAAATTTTAAAAACTTGAACAATATATATATATTCTTTGCATATTATTGCCATTTTAAGAGGAATTTGCACGATACCTTTTTAATTAAGATCTTTTTCACCAGTGATTCCCAAAGTGGTCTATATATACCCCCCAGGGATCTATAACGACCTGCAAGGGATCCTCATCAGCAAAAAATATAATTTTTGCGGTCAATGAGGTGTAATTGGGGGTCTATAGAGGGGGTGGCTCTCATTAAACTAGATCGTTACTTTAATTTTAAAACAAAATTTAATCAAGTGGAAACCAAATTTTACTTAATTAGCAGATTTATTTACTAAATTTAATGAGGTTAATTTACCCGTACAAAATGACAGCATAACTTTTTTTAAAAAAAACAGGAACCATTTCAGCGTTTCTTTCCATATTTAAGCTAAAGAAGTAAACCCGGAATTTTTTCTCAAATTAACCCAGCCAATCTGTCAGCACGTTTTAACCTACGTCAACACTTGTGAAGGTCCCTTAGGACCTCACTTTGAGAACGAGAATAATTTTGAGTCAAGGAAGAACCAGTAGCCATTTTTATAAATAACTTTCTTTATTTGGTTATCTTTCCCAAATAGAATCAAAGACTTATTAACAAATACTTCTACTAATATTATGAGGTTTTAAAGGTAATATCCTTTAAATTAACTTAATTAATTAATGATCCAATTAATTAATTTATTAAATAACGATCACGCAGAAATTACCACGATAAGAGATCCCAGAATTATATTTAATAATGTTCTTATTGAACATTTAATTTTAATCTCACTCTTAAAACTTTAATGAGACTTTAAACACAAATCTATATTTACCGCTCGAAATCTCAATTCTTGAGATTAAATATCTCTAACAAGAATTCTCCAATTTACATCCACTATAACTTTCTGCTTCAATCTCTATCTCCTACTGCTCTAACTTTACTATTTCGTTCGACTTAAATACTTAATCTAATCTGCATAACAAGGAATCCTGTCCGCTTTTTGGAGTTGATTGGAAATAAGTAGGGAATTAAATTTCCCTAAAAAGGTCGACTCAGAAGGTTAGTGATAAAGTTCCGTATAGATTCGTCACACACTTAACTGTCTTTTCTTGAGATTTTGAAACCAGGTTTGAGAATGCTTTGACTATGGCAATACCACAGTAGGCTATGAATTTATATGGTCATATTGAAAAAGAAAATGTCACGTGACAACAGGAACTGATCGTGATATGCACCAATGAAGATTTTGAAGTTTAGAAACGGATGCCAGCAATTTTGGATTTAAAAAGGCAAACTTGTTATTTGTCCCGAAATATGGAATATCGCGAGGAAGTTTTTAATTATTTTTCCTAGTAAGAAGGAGTTTCAGTGCAGTTGCCAATCTCCAAAACAAAAAAAGAAACTGGACACTACTAACAAGGGAAACTTAAGGTTAAATCTGACAAGTTTGATACTAAATCAGTACTTCTCAAAGTTTCAATATTCGCGACCCAATACTCAATTATAATTTTCTCATTGCACCCCCCTCATACAATATCAATGTATTGATTTTAATAATATTATACTATGATGCTAAAAATAAGATACGACTTTAAATCTTCAGTGCCACCAGCGTATATAAACGTCTCGCTCAGCCAGATCATTATTTTCTCTGACGTATATATACGTTTTTCCGAAGTACGATCTTTTTTGTGCACTGCTATCCGTAAAATTTTGGAATGCAATAAAAGGACCTTGACAATGTTAGCGAAAGATTTACTTATTTCAGATTATTTACTTCTTTATTTCTCCCCCCCCCCCAATTATACGCGCGAAAACGTGTGGAAAACGGTTGGCATTGGGACGCTAATAGCATAACTTTTATTTGGCAGTTAAAGGATTTTTTATAAACCGATCACTATCAAGATAAGTGTTTTATATATGCTTTTTGTACATAATTTTATACATGACAATCCCATGGGGGGCATTGGTAAACGTTCTTAAGTTAATATTGTTAAATTAATTTTAAAATATTGTGTAGCACTGATACATTTATTAAGTGTAATATCAGTGTAAATGTGTATTTTATTTTTTACTATGCATTTTATTTGTTTACTTTCAATAAATTAATTTTTTTCAAACAATCTTCTGTTCTTGACTTTTCAATATGCTCGCGCCCCCTCTTAGAGTTGTCACGCCCCTCAAGGGGGCGTGCCCCACAGTTTGAGAAACGCTGTCAGTGCTTCTCAAACTTTCAATACTGGCGCCCCCCTTTTCAATCACAATTTTTATCGCGCCCCCCTTATACAGTAATGATGCACTGAATGCAATAATAATGCAATTTGACGCTAAAGCAACAATCTTTATTATAAACCGTACAAATTGATGACATAAGTATTAAATTTTGTACATGTTACTTTTAAGCGAAAAAAAAATTAAGTAATAGGATAATTATTATGTTATTTTTCATTCTCTAATTTTTAAATTGGAACATATTGCAAAATGCGGTGACTGCTTAGAAGACAAAATATAGATATCGGCTAAATGTAGAAAAAGAACTCAGAGGGTCAATTTCTAATCATAAGCATTCCTTTGAAAAACTTTGCACTGTAAGACAAGCCCATGGAAGTCGCTAATACGTATTAAACTTGTTCTTAATTTAGTATTAATTAATTAGTTATAAAATACTCTGTGCAGCACTGATACATTAAAAGTGTACCGGTTGAAGTACCCGCTCTTTGTACGAGTTCATTTATAAGAAAATAAAACATTATTGATATAATCGCTTAATTGTAAGGAGAGTAAAGCCAAGCGTGCGACAATGTTTACAAAAATGTAAAATGATTCTTTTAAATGATTGCTCAAATTATAATTAGTTTTAAGCGAATTGTAATTTTAAGCCTCACAGAATTAGCGTTTAGAATTGATGTTGAATAATGAACAATAAAAAAATTCTGATGAAGAATAATTGTATTATTTTTAATATTTAAAGCGAAAAGACTTCAACATGTTTTAACCCTGGAGCAGGCGCGCAGTCCATACTAATGGTCGAGCTGAGTTATTGAGTCACCCCAATCCTTTTTTTATATTTATTTTTATAGTACACAATAAAAATCGTAATTCCAGTGAATAATTTAAGTAAGAGAAAATATACTCACCTACCTTCAAGGACACAGAAAATATTTCGGAAAAAAAGTTATCACACCGGGAACTCAGACAAAACAAGTACCTTAAGATCGTAAAAAAACGTCTGTCACTCACAAAAAAGAGGGAGATATGTGACAAATATATTTTAGTTCACGTTAAGATTGTCAAACCGGAGGATAGTGTCAGGGCCATTGGTAACAATTAAACAGTTTTGCCAGAATTACCGATTTCGTGCACTCTGTGCTCGGCACGACCACTCCCGGATTAAAAGTGCATTTATTACAATATGGATGTTCTAAAAAAATTATGTAAAACGTTTTTCATTATGCTTGGCTTAGTAATCCTTCAAACTTCCCTAAATGAAAAAACAAATACATAAGAGCAGGGACGTAACTAACCGTACAAGTAAGCTCGAAGGTCAAACCGCAGCAAATACATTCTGCTGCCTACAGCTGATGGCAATAATATATAACAGTGATGAACTTTTTATCTTCCAAATTTTTTTTTTTAATTATGGGTCTGGGTTTTGTCTTTCCTCCTGTCTTTTTTCCTGAAAGAGTAGCATTTTCGCTTTGAAAAGAAAACGTAATAAAAAAATCTCTCATCATGGGATTACAACAAATCGAATAAAACATTTTTTATTTGGTTATAGTATCAAAGATAGCTAAAAAGTGAGGTTTTGAAGTAGAAGCTTTTATTTTTGATGATGTAAAATCACAGATAATATATATATATATATATATATATATATATATATATATATATATATATATATATATTATTTCCGTGTAAATGTGTATATTTTTTTATTATGTCAGAAAGTATTTTGTTTTACTTCATTCTAGTAAATAAGTTTTTTAAATCTTATATTTTTATATGCTCGCACCCCCTTTTAGGTTTATCGCCCCCCGGGGGCATGCCCCACAGTTTGAGAAACACTGCATTAAGCAGAAAATATCCCGATGAATTCAACCATTTGCGAAATTACAGGTTTACGCTTGAATAATTTTTGTAAGCAATGCCGTTTTCTTTTCATGATGTGTGAACTCTTGTAGTGTTTGTTTTAAGTTTTAATCCCGATTGTGAGAAAAAGATGTGAGCGAACCAAGTTTATTTACTTAGTTCAACCGGTCTTTGACAGTGATAAATTACTATAAAATCCTCTTTTTTTTTCAGTGATCGTAATAATGTTCACATTAAAAAAAAAAACTATTTTTTTTCTTTTTCTTACAATAGGTTCTCTTTTTTAAAATTTATTTTATGAATTGCTATACGGAACGCTGCTTATATTCTGCAGAATAATGGAGTATCGTATTCTGAGAAATTTAAGACTAAGAAAAAAGGTTCCGCATGAATGACACGTTTATACCCCCTCCCCCGAAAATTACGAGTACATTCAGTCTTCTCAGAAAGCCAGAAAAGTTATTTTACAGTTAATTATTAGGTAGTCTTTGTAGAGGCCTGCCCGACGCGCCTGAAGGTATGGGAGAAACGAAAGGAAGACTAGTCATATTCAAAATAACTCAATTTATTCACAGTACCAACAACAATACAAATTAAATTAACCAAAGTTAAGAGATGCACCCAATTATCAAGTATGGAGAGCAATTAATGTGGTACGTGAGATATGAGAATACTTTAAATAATTAGAACACACGTATATTCAATGGCTTTTACCTCCTAGGGGTACCTAATCTAGCTTAGTTCTAAAGTGACAGATCGTCAACTTAGATATTAAAATTATCAGCAACTAGATATCTACTTCTACTTTCAAGTTTAATTAATCACTGCTTTCGTTAGCAGTCTACCCTATCTCTCTTTTCTAACCTGAAAGTTTTAACTTTATATACAGGTCTTAATTCGCACGGTCACTTCTTCTTCGGGGAAGTAATCTTTATGTAATATAATAATTTTTAATGACCCAATATTTCCCAAGAGGATTAGTACTTTAAGAGAACACGCCTGTGGATAGACCCGTCATCTCTTTGTATAATAACTGATTTACACATACTTTCCGTCACACGAGGCTGTGTAGGGCAGCGATGCACGTTAAATCAGTCGAGAGCTGAAACGTCCTCTCGTTGGTGTGGTAGTTAGGAGAGGGGGGTGCCAACTCAGATATCGTCCATGTCACTTGACCATGGTTCAAAATTACGTGGTCCGTCGCCAAAAGCCCTCGTGTAGCTGTACAGTGCGATGTTAATATTCACTCACACACCCGTTACACGAGATTTATGGTTTGGTACTTTTTTTTTATTATTAAATTATATTCTCAGAGTAAATACAGTTATTTTATACTTCTAACTATAAAATGTCTATATTTATTTCAAAGGTAGAATTCTTGTTTGTTTATTATATAATTAAAGTATTTTGTCGCTATTATGACCTATTAGCTGGCCCAAAAAATAATGTTTTACTTTTTACTTTAATACAGGTAGATGAGCTTCTAGTTTCAAAGTCAAGTATTAGTCAAAATATGAAAAATTCTCTAGAGGGGCGGCACATTTGGTCTTTGCACGAAGGCGGTCGTCACCCTAGGATCAGCCCTGAAGGGGAAAGAATATACGTACTATTTTGTTGTTGTTGTTCCTAGTATAAAACCATTTAATTAAAGTGGAAACAAAATGTGCAGTACAGAAATAAAAATATGATGAATACAATTTATAAAGTAGATAAGTGATTTCAACTGTTTGTAATAATTTGGAGATTGACAATTCTATAAGAGTTGAGGTTTCTAGACTATTAAGTTGTGTTAAACAATTTAAGTCCTTATGCTGCATTGTAATTTGGTATAAAATCTTAAATTGTATCAATCCTATAAGTAAGTTCTTGCAGAAAGAATACTGATTTACCATCTGCTATAGAGCTCTTGAAAAAATTTTAAGATTTTTTCCAAGGATCTTGGATCTGACACAACCTTTAATGAAATGCTTTACGATGCTCGAGAACTCGCCGACGAAATTGACATACCGGCTAATTTTTAGCTCACCCAGCCACGTCATACCGTTCGAAGAAGGAATGTTAATTTCGACTATGAGGTACGAGGTGATCCGACAGAAGATCCTACTTTGAAATATAAGGCAGAGTTTATTTTTTCACATTAGATAAAGCTATCAATACATTTGCATCCAGGTTTGGTTTGATCAGTACCCACAGCAACTAATTCCAATTTTTATACAATATTTGTGATTTAAAAGATACTCCTCCAAACGACGAACTTAAGTATTGTAAAGATCTAGAAGCAGTGTTAACTGATGGGAATCCATCAGATATAAACGCGCTGGACCTGGCGACAGTAGCGGTTTTGGCTTCGCTAAATAAAAAAGTCCATTCGAGTTTTTAAAATTCTTATCGAACCTGGATTTCGCTCCAAATCTTGGTATAATTTTAAGGATATTGCTTACTCTCCCAATAAATGTGGAATGTGAAAAAAAAGTTTCTCCAAATTAAAATTAATTAGAAATTTATTAGCCATTGAACATGAACTGGCTGAAGAAATTAATGTTAAAGAAATTATAAAAAAAATCTCAGAATTAAAAGTGAGAAAGAAACACTTTTAAGAGTTTGACTCTCGGTTTAAATGTATTTTTAATGTGTAATTAAGTTTGTAACCCCCGTAGTTTAAACTCTTCTCATATGAACAGTAGAAAGACTATCGCGCCCTCTAGTGGCTAGAACAATCTTCAGTAATGGCCAAGCTTCGGAACTGTAAGGACGTACGAGCATGCGCTCCGATTCCTTTCAATTCTATTGTAACTGTTAGTTCTCTAGTTATGTATGTAAATGTTTATTTTGTCTAATAAACGTGTTTAATTAACTAGTGGACTTAATTAAGAACCCCTTCCCCGCGTCTCCCTTTATTACATTGGGTCACACCCCTTATAATTTGACGCCCAACGTGTTTTTATAGTTAAAGAGGCTTGGCTGTTGCTCGCTATTAATTTTCAGGTTAACCGCTAGTGTTCCGTTCTCACCTGTAGAATGAGCAAGTTTAACAAAATCGTTGGATTTATCTTCACCTGAAGAACAAGTAAAGTTTTTACTTTCAATTTTCTTTTAAGTATTATACCTTATAATACGAAATTAACCATTGCATGCCCAAATGCAAATTGGATTTAATATCATAAAGAATTGTGTAAGTTTTAATTTCTTAAAAATTGACTTCATTGTTCTGACATAGAGAACATTCTTTACTGATTTAAATTTAGAACGTCCTGTTCGAATTAAATTAAGAAATCTTTTTTTTCTTATTTCAAGAAATAAAATTGTGTAATTTGCTAAACAGCATAATATACAGTTAAATTATATTCAATGTGTTTTTAAAATATACTTCCTGTATTGTTTAAACTAATAAGTATAACGTTGTTTACTTAAAAGCTTAAGTGAGAACACAAAACCAAATATATATGTATTTATGTGTATTATTTTCTCTGAATGATTACAATTCTTGTTCGAAAGCATTTAAGCTGGAAAAATTTTTGTATTGTTATATGCTATTTTCAAAAAAAAAAATATTCATTTATGTGTATAATTTTAAGTGTAAAATGTGCATTATATGTTGAAAGATTTGTCTCAGTTAAATAATATATTTAGTGGTTTAAAAGAAAAAAGAATATATATATCTCCGTTTTCTCTTCTTGCTAGTATTAATTTTTAAGCTATGATTCATTTATGAAACTAATGAGATATTTTATGCTGTGTAAGCGAAAATAAAGTAGGGAGAAAGAATCTGAGATAGTTCAAGGTTGTATATACGAAACGTTCATCATAACTGAGTTCTATGCAATTGGTGTTTTTTGTGTGGAATCAACTGTAATAACTTGTGTTTTTCTTTTGAATATTAATAAGAAATTTTGTTTCGGCTGAGTAGAACTTTCATTTATGAGTATATGATTTATTTTTTAACTTGATTGTGCCAGATATTTCAACTGTGTTTTAGATTAGTGATGATTTTTAACATGCTTTTATAAGTTTTTATTTTTGGCTAAATGTTTGATAGTATTTTTACTTAGATTTTTTGAATTATAAGTGATATCTACGAGAATATTTTTATTTTTTTCATTTTGTGATTCATACAAATTTTTCGAATTGCATTTTGTAGAAATTAAGATATTATTTTTATGTTGCATAATACTGTATTATTAATTAATTAATAACATTTGATTAAATTTAATTTAAAGTTCAACGAATAAATTTGTAATTAATTTTAAGTGACATTTCGCAATGACCTATTTAGCAAAAGGTCGCAGGCGGGACCTCCTTGAATTGGCGGAAACGCTAGGTATAACAATACAAGACAATTTTAAAATTCTTGACATAAAAGATGCAATTTTAAATAGTGAGGGATATGACGCAGAATTTACGTGTAAATGCTTAAATCGCATTATTAGTGATAGAAAAGAGCTCGAATTGCGGGCTGAAAGAGAAAAAGAAAACCAAAGACAATTTGAATTGCAAAAACTCCAAATTACAACTAATACTTCTACAACTTCAGACTCCAATATGCCAAAGTTAGAACTCCAAAAATTACTTCCGATTTTTGATCCAAAGACAACTGATATAACAAATTACCTAAACCTCTTCGAAAGACACTTAACATTTTTAAAAGTACCAATTCAACAGTGGGTGGTATACCTTGTTGGTCTTTTACCAACTGAAATTTCAAATTTAATCACTAAAGAATCTTTTGCCGATGCTCAAGACTACTATAAAGTCAAACAAATTCTTCTAAAACGCTTTAAATTAAGTGCAGAAAAATTTCGGCAGATGTTTTCCCGACACACTAAAGATCCTGTGAAAACCTGGCGTGACTTCTACTTTGACTTGCAAACATATTTTGATGGGTGGCTGAAAGAATCAAAAGTTACGACGCTTGAAGAATTGAAAGATTTGATTGTGGCGGACCAAATAAAAAAGAAAACCCCTCAAGATTACAAAGATCACTTTTTTGGACCAGTGGTGTAATTGGAACAATCCTCTACAACTAGTGGATAAGCTAGATTCGTATGAAGAAGATAAAAACATGAGAAATAAAAACAATAAAAACTTTAGCTGGAAACAAAAAGAAATGAATTCCAGTCCCTGGAGAAGTAACTACACACAAAATCCTAAGTTGTCGTATGAACATTCTCTGTCTGGTTTCCCCAGTCAAAGTAGGCGGGAAACCGGGATTCCCAGTAACAGTAGGCGGAATCCCATTTCCAAAGACAGAATACCTGAAAAGAAAATCGTTGATACAAAAGAAGACAGAACTCCTGTATCTTGCTATGGATGTGGTGCTCCTGGAATCATTCAATCAAGATGCCACACTTGCAACCCAGTTCGACAAAAAGATGATGCCTTGTCATCAAGTCTGAATCAATCAAACTTTTATAGTTTTTCTAGTGAAAGTAATCCCATTAGTATAATCCAAATTTCCATTTGTAATACAGAAGCAGCAGTTTGTGCTGATACTGGTGCTACACATTCAGTGGCTGGTGAAAAATTATACCATTTACTTAAACAAAAAGGATTGAATTTTGAAGAGAAAACCATGCAGATGACTCTTGCTGACGGTCGTACTCAAACCACAGAAATACTGACAACTTCTGTAGACATTAGTATTCAAGGAAAAGTCATTCCCACGGAACTATTAATTTTGAAAAATGCTAGAGGTAACAGAACCCTTCTAGGCATAGACTTTTTAACAGCTGCAGGGATCGTCTTAGTTCTCCAAAGAAAACAATGGTACTTCAATGAAACGTCTCACAGAAAATATAAATTTGTGAAAGCGCCTCCTAATATCAATGCTCTGCTCACTGTTGACCCTGAACCACATCTTTGTCAACTTCGGAAAAATGAAGGTACTCACCTTTCACTTCCACAACGGGAAGAAATAAATTCACTATTGGAAAAGTATGAAGAATGCTTACAACCAGGGGGAGAGCCTACACCATTTATTGAACATCGTATAAATACAAGAAACCATCTTCCAGTTGCAGTGCCACCTTATAGAATGAATCCTTCCAAGAAGGAAATATTAAAACAAGAAATCGATAGACTTCTCTCAGAAGGCATAATTGAAGAATGTGAATCCCCGTATGCTTCCCCAGTGGTACTTATACCAAAACCAAATGGAACTTTTCGCCTCTGTATTGATTACAGGAAATTGAATGAAATTACAGTCGCAGATACCTATCCTCTTCCTAGAATGGATGACTTGTTACATCAAGCAAAACTCACTCCTTTCATGTCTACACTTGATCTGCGAGCAGGATACCATCAAGTTAAAGTGCATGTTGAAGATCAAGACAAGACAGCATTTGTATGTCCTTTTGGCACTTACCGTTTCTTACGAATGCCATATGGTTTGCGCAACGCACCTGCTACGTTTCAAAGACTGATGAACCGTTTTTGTAGTGGTCTGGAAGACATTCTAGCACTACCTTATCTAGATGACATGATTGTTTTGTCAGAAACTTTTGAAAAACACATGTTTGATCTTAAAACTATTTTTGAAAGACTCTTACATTTCAAACTTAAAGCAAATAGAGAAAAATGCCATTTTGCCTCTTCTCGAGTTAAATATCTTGGATTTTGGATTACACAAAAAGGAATAGAAGTTGATCCAGAAAAGTTACATCTAAGTTTTAATATTTAGTAGTTCTATAATTTGTTTTAGTAGTTTTTTAATATCTTTTTTTATAATTATACACTAGAAATAACTCTTTTCTTTTTTGTGTGTGCAACCCTAATTTTAATTTAGTGCCAGAAACATAAATTAATAAATCAGTATTTTTTGCTAATCAAAACTTTAACATTATTGATAGCAATTTTTTTACTCATGTTTTATTTTATCATTAAGCGTGGGAAAGGTTTAGGTTATCTCTTTTAATTTTTGTTAAAAACGGGCGGCAATTTACTTCTTTGCACGGGGCGGCGAAACTGCTAGCGCCGGCCCTGATACTTCTGAAATACCTAGAATATAAAATTAGATTTAGAACTTCGGTAAACTTCGTTACCATTAACAATACTATGTGAATATTGAAGTGTTTTCAAACAGGCTTTGTAATGAAAATTATTTAGTCAAAATGAGAGTTGAAAGATTTTTTTTTCAAATATTTTTATACTAAATAAAATTACAAGAAACTACCTTTTATTGGAAGTATAACATTTTTACTAAAAAGGAAAAGGGGTGCTGTTAATGAGCGTTGTAAAACCATAAGTAAAACAATCACTTGTTTCCCCTGTTTTGTTTTTTTCTAAATTATAAGGCTACTATTAAAGTGAAAACTGTTATTTTTCCCAAATGCATATTGAACTTAAACACTCCCATGTCTTGGGTAATATTAAACATATCAAATATTTTCGTAAAGCAGCTTTCGCAAAAGTCAATTTTTAGACGCTTTTGTTAAATATCAATCCCCAGTGCGTTGCCAGTGTCGCTGATAATAATAAAAAAAAAAATATTTTCTATTGCGGTATAGCCAACTCTGTCACGAACATAGCTATCAAATGAAGGATGGACGTAAAAAGTAGACATTAATGGATAATTTGTGTGAGCCAACACATTGTGCATTAATATTCTGTTTTTCTTAAACTATATTATGCTATCGGGAAATCGAGACTTATTTGATTTTTCAATAACTATTAAAAATTCAGCATACTTATTGAACTTATCATAAGATTTATTTTGAGAAATTGCACAAAATTTTGCTTGATTCATAGAACTATATGCGGCCGCCCCTTGTTTTGGCCGCCCTCGTGCGGCGTACGCGCTGCACACCTGCTAGGATCGGCCCTGTATATGTATTGTCGGCAGCTCGAAATTTAAGTTGCATTTGGGTTCCACATTTCTATTCGATAATCACACTATAACTAGTGATGAAGCAATCTAGCTTACTTTTCATTTAAAAAAAGTTCATGGCTTTTTATGCTTTATGAAGAAAATATTAATGTTTTACTGTCATTGTTTTTTTTTATTTATTTTTTAAAGAGTTAAGATACATTTTTGACACCTTTTTTCAATTCATACTTTTAGTTCACTCTCTCCCTACGTATATTTATCTATATATATAGTCTAATTCTCTACAAACAAGAGATAAACATTCACATCAATCACATTCGAAAAAAACACAGAGACAGTAAAGAGAACAACTATATATATCTTGTTCAAATTTTCAATCGTTAATAAAATACTTTCTATTCATTCATTCAAAATCAAATACATTTTTTTAAACTTGTAATAAATGACACTTGATGTTGATACAGTTTTTTCAAATATTAATTAATTAATTAATTTTTTTTAAATTTTAAATTTATTTTGCATTATTTTTACGTTAGTTACAATCAGCTGCAACAGACGGCATCAGTGCGTTTTTCTAACGAAGTAGGAATTGACTTGAGAATTTTTTTATATTACTTATAATATATAACTTCCATGAAAATAACGATTTTTGTTAATCCTCTTTATAAATAGCATTTAAAAAAAATTTATGTTTTTACAAATAGCCTTAATAGTTTTAGATTATGCTGTTTCTATTTTTGATTTAAAAAAAAAACCTTTTTTTTTTGATAAATCCACCATTTTTATATCATGCTCCTTTTGATATTGTCGATTTTCGGAAACAAAAAACAGTAAAAAACTAATTAGTGAATAAGTAATTAGCATTAATAAATAAAATTAATAATTAATAACAAATATTTAAGTAAATTCTAAGTATTATATACTTAGAATTATAACCAATGGGAAAAAAAATCAAGGGCTTTCGGGAGGGGGTCCGGACCCCTAGAACACCCCCTCCCCCTTGTGTGCGCCGCTGACTATCAACTTTGTAAGCAAATCACTAAAATTATCACTCAAGTATCAAAAATAAATAAATAAAATCCTCGCAATGGAGGGAGTTGATTGATGGGGGAAAAGGGAAGTTAATTGATGTAAGTTGGCTAACATCTTGGGTATGTCTATTTTACCTTACACATTCTGCAAACTGTACTTAAGCGGATTTCAGATTTTTAGCATTGTTTTGAAATTGAAGACCCTTAATAGATTCGAGACACAGAAATGTTAGCAAAAGAAATCGGCATAAATTGCGCAACATCTTACATGTTTCTAGATATTCTTATCTGACTTTGACCCCTCGGTTACAACGTAGATTATCTCAATACGTCTTACAACCAGTGGTAAAATCTGAAATATCCTCGATTAAATTTGTTCGTGATTATTTACTTATAATTTATGTGATAAAATACACCCATTTTTGTTTGAAGGTTTTTATTTAAATTCAATCAATTTTTTTTTTCATATTGTTCTTAATTTTAATTTTATTTACTGTGTGCAGCTAATGGCGCAGCAAAATATTCGCACTAGCTTATCTCATAATGAGTGAAGATAAGGAGGAAGGAAAAACCCGTGAGAAAGAGAGAGAGAGAGAGATAGACAATGTCTTCAAAACAAGGTTAGGAATTCGCCATTTCTAAATTCTAAAGTTAGACAATTCTATTAAAATCAAATGTTTGATATATTTCCTCTTTCTGACCAAGGAGTAATCACAGATATCTTCTGGGGATGTGGAAGGAATATTTCTAACTAGCTGGTATATATATACCCGTTCTTCGCACGGGTGAACTGAAAAATTAAACAATACAGATTGAAGGAAAAAGAAGTTTTTAATGAGTTAATTTTACGTGAATTGCAAATTAAACAAAAAAAAAAAAGGTTTTTGCATATCTCAGCTAAACAAAAAAAGAAAGAAAAAAAAACACCTTTGTTAAATTTTAAGTATGTAGATCTAATAGCTGATAAAAAGGATTTTTTTTATTTATAATTCCTCGTAACACTCTTGAGGGTCGATTTTTCAAAATACCTGCCTAAGCTGATCTCTGCTCAGCAAAAGTAACACATTGTTAAAAGTTTTGCGTAATGAACGCTTAAAGTAGTGTAAATAATTTATATCTGAAAGTGTAATACATTAATATAACTTTGTGTTGTATTTATTTTATGTTAAAATTGTAATATTCGCAAGCAACGCCGTTTCTGGCGATTCAATGAAAAACATAGCGAAATGTTAACGATAGAGTCAAGTTGGCAAATGCCTAGCTACTTTCGTAGCTCGAGCTTTATTAGAGCTTTGTAAGACCCGCCGTTATAGGGGAGAAAAGCACTTTAATACTTTAGCCAACCGCATTATGATTTACTGCAGTTTTTTTCATACAATCATTTTTTTGGATCACTACATTTAAAATTAAGGGATATACATAAACAAAATACTCCACTTTGGAAAATTTAATCCGTTAGAGCTAATAAATTAATTAAAGATATTCCACTGTAAAATTAATTATATACACCGTTCACTTAAAATAAGTAGTCAAATAATTTTCAAAGTTCTTCATTAACATACAAAAACATAAGACACTTAAATTTTGACATAAACTATTTTTTCGGGACGAAAATAATAATCTTTACAATCCGCTGAAAACGCAATATCTGCTATTAAACTATTCGCCTTCCCCACTAAAACACTCATCATAGAACCCGTGCTGCCATATATCATGGAAGAGTGGATTTCAAAGAATATTCCTGCTAAGTATTGGTAGAAGATTCCTTCTAAGTTAGTGTGGTGTGGTAGTTAGGAGAAGGGGGTGCCAGCTCAGGTGTCGTCCACGTACGTCACTTGACCATGGTTCAAAATTACGTCATACGTTGCCAAAAGCCTTCGTGTAGCTGAACAGTGCGATGTTAATATTCACTCACTTACACACTCCAAAAAATACAGTACAGTAGTTATAATTATTTTTATACTTAAAAACGCAACATCTGCCTATTCAATTAAAATTATAGCGTTAGAATTAACTACTAACCACAAACAAATTTTGAAAATTTGTCAAAATGATGCAGTGTGAAAGAGAAAGTACCAGAACCGATAAAAGCATTTATTTTGAAAAAAGATCAATTTCTTACTACCAAATGTGCATAATAGAATCATAAAAAAACATTAAAATAAAGAGAGATTTATAACAACCTCTCCCTTCAAAACTTAGTTTTATTCTGAAATAAAAAAAATAGGCATTATTCTGATCAAAGGAATTAATTAGAAGCGAGCCCCTTGCGTAGCCAAAACAAAAAGCGTTTTTGCACAAACAAAAGGTAGATATATGCTGTGGTGTTCTTTTTTGCAGCGCAAGCCAGATTAGCTTGCAAATGCCAGAATTTTTTCCTACTTACTTGACAAATATTGTGGAGGTGCGAGCGGTTGTGGGCGCTCTACTTCAAACAATTAAGTAGGAAAAGTCATTCAGAAAGTTTAATGATACATCGACTCCATTTATATCAAAAATAAACTATTTATTAACCATCAACGTCATCGTACTGCGGCCGCCGGGAGAAGAGAATTACCTCGCGTCGCTTAGCTCCGGCGCTCTTCCGAAACTTGTGACGTCATAGGCTCGCCTTCACCGATTGGTTAAGATGAGCACGTCACACAGAGCACTTTTGGGTAAAGGAATAAAATAAGCGAAACGCTACAGAGTATGCCCCCAGTGACCTAAGTCACGATTACATATATACAAGTTAGGATACATACCAAGAAATACATGAAAATATTGACAGCATACTCAATTGACATATTTGAAATATATGGAGAATGGTGCATATATATGCAGTATTACTGACGGTAATAGATATGCAGTGGTATACAAAATACTATATACAAGTGTATACAGAATAATAATACATGCAAAATTATAGAGAATAACAATATATGCAAAATTATAGAGAATAACAATATATGCAAAATTATAGAGAATAACAATATATGCAAAATTATAGAGAATAACAATATATGCAAAATTATAGAGAATAACAATATATGCAAGGTACAAAAATAATATATATAAATGTAAAAAAAATATGAATTACAAGAGTACAGTTTGCGTTTATATAATATATTCTGTAACTAAATTCTTGGGAAATCTGACCTTACGGCCGTATCTAGTGGTGTACGGTATAGAAGGATTGGGTGTAGCAGTTACAGGTTTCTCAATAATTGTTTGAGTTTGTACGAGATCGGAATGATCAGTAACGTCTGCCAGAAGATAAGCAGGTTTATATAATGCGATCAATAGATACAGTACTTTGCTTACCGTTTAAGTCGATAATAAAGTTTTTGTCATTTCTGCTAATTACCAAATGAGGTCCAGTATAAGGTGGTGTTAATGGAGGATTAACCTTGTCAGATCTTAAGAATATATGTGAACAAGTTTTCAATGAGGGGTTGATATAAATATTTTGTGTGCCATGTTGAGCTGTAGAAACAGGATTTAAGGATCTCATTGTTTGTATTAAACTAGTTACATAAGTGGAGTTAGCCGTTTGGTTGATGGAATCACTCGTTACAAGATCGGAAGGTAATCGTAACGTAGTGCCATAAACCAGTTGGGCACAGGTAGCGTTAATATCGTCCTTAAGCGCTGAACGCATACCTGATAGAACTATTGGAAGCAGTTCAGTCCATTGAATATGATTGTGAGCTTTTAGTGCACCTTTGAGGTGTCTATGAAGGCGTTCAATGATGCCATTTGCTTGCGGATGGTAAGAGGTACTGTGAATCCTATTACAACCTAACATACGGGTCAGTTCTCTGAAAAGATTAGATTCGAAGTTTGTACCACGGTCAGTTGTTATTGTGGTTGGACATCCAAACCTGGAAATCCATCCGGGCATCAAGGCACGAGCAGTAGTTTCCGCAGTCATATCAGGCGTTGGTATCACCTCAGGCCATCTAGTAAATCTATCAATGATGGTCATGCAAAATTGATTGCCGTTGGAGGGCGGTAGAGGGCCTATAAAATCTAAGTGTATGTGTGCAAAGCGTGCATCGGGAAGAGCAAATGTGCCAATGGGAGATTTTGTATGCCGTGTCACTTTGGCTCGTTGGCATTTAACACAGCTGCGAACCATAATTTTTATATCTTTGCGCATGCCTGGCCATACAAATCGCTTGGCGATTAAATCGATGGAGGCTGAAATTCCTGGGTGGGAGAAAAAATGAAGAGCTTTAAAAATTAGCTGTCGCATGCTTTTAGGAGCAAAAGGTCGGGGTTGTTTTTGAGACATATCGCAATACAAAGTAACATCCTCAAGGGGAAATAATGTTTTTCGATTTCTAAAGAGGAATCATTGGAATTTAAAATTTTTGTAGTTCCTCATCATCCGATTGAGCAGAAGCAAATTCTTTAAAATTTATTACAGTAGGCGATATTTCATCTATTTCAATTCGAGATAAGGCATCGGCAACAGTATTATCCGAACCTTTAGTATAACGAATGTCAGTTGAAAACTGTGAAATAAAATCCAGATGGCGCAACTGTCGAGGACTGCATTTTTCAGAGTGTTGCTGGAATGCATATGTTAAGGGTTTTTGATTAGAATAAATGACAAAAGTTCTTCCTTCTAGCATATGTTTAAATTTCTTTACAGAGGAATAAATAGAAAATAGCTCACGGTCATAAGTGGACCAATTCTTTTGAGATTTATTTAATTTGGAAGAGTAAAATGCTAGTGGTTCCCATTGATCATTAGATAGTTGCATTAAAGAGCCGCCAACTGCTACATTCGAAGCATCTACCCATAAGCTTAACTGAGCACCTGGAATGGGATGCTGTAAAAGCGTTGCTTTAGCGATTGCTTCTTTTGAGGCCTTAAAGGAAAGAGTTGCTGCATCGTTCCATTGTAATTGCTCAGAAGGATTGTTAGCATTGGAACGAGGATGTTTCTTTCGGTTTTTATGACCTTCAAGAAATTTAACAAGGGGTTCTCTCTAGTATGTCTGCAGCTTTAGGAATGCAACGTCTATAAAAATTGAAAATACCTAAATAACGGCGTAATTGGGTCAAGGTTGTTGGTTGAGGAAATTCTAGGATACATTTTTACACGATCAGGTAAAGGTTCGATTCCTTCCCCTGATAACTTGAATCCAAGAAATTCAATGGTAGATTGTCCAAATTGACATTTCTCAACGTTTATACATAAACCATATTCTTTAAGTTTGGAGAATAAGATTTCTAAATGTTCTAAGTGCTGTGGTTCATTATCTGAAGCTACTAGTAAATCATCAACAAATGCATAGACAAATGGTAAGTCCCTGGTCACCTCGTCAATAAAACGTTGAAATGTTGATGAGGCATTGCAGAGGCCAAATTGCATCCGCAAACTCTCGAAAAGGCCAAATGGGGTGCATATTGCTGTTTTGTGTACGTCAGATGGATTTATGGGAATTTGGTGATAAGCTTTGACCAAGTCAATATGACTAAATATTTGTTTACCATATAATTCCGAAGTGAAGTCGGCAATGCAGGGTATAGGATATTTTTCTTTTATGGTCTGTGCATTAAGTGCACGATAATCCCCAACTGGTCTCCACTCAATAGAATCTTTTTTAGGTACCATGTGCAAAGGTGAAGCATATGCACTTTTAGACGGTCTTATATGGTTGAGTTTAATCATATGTTGGAATTCGGCTTTTGCAATTTTAAACCTGTCTGGAGCTAACCTTCTTGGTTTAGATGCGACTGGAGGACCTTTAGTATTTATAAAATGCATAGTATTGTGTTTAACAGGTTGATTGATATCAGGTAACTTAGTAAGTTCAGGATACTTCAATAACAATTTGCCATAAACATTATTCATATATACAGATTTTACAGAAAAATTGGAACATATACCTAATTTAGCAGGCACTTTTAAATTAGTTACACAATCAATAAGACGCTTATGTCGTAAATCTGGTGATAAATTAAATTGGTACAAAAAATCAGCACCGATAATAGCACTAGATACATTACAAACATAAAATGAATAAGTAAAATTTCTGCATAGACCAAAATTAACAGTGATGGATTTTCGTCCATACACATTTATGTTAGTACCATTAGCTACACGAAAGGTTTGAATAACAGGAAATTTTTGTTCTGTTTTATTAGCGACTATTAAGCTGGCGTCGCTACCAGAATCTACTAAAAAACAAATACCTGAATTATGGTCCCTGATGAATAGACGACGAGAAGTAAATCCAGAGGAAGAGTCCGCCGCCTCTACTCTCCCAGAGTCGGGTTTTCCGTAAAGGTCGCTGGTCGCTGGTCGTCGCTGGGAAAATGGAACGCGAAACGTTCCTCCATCCCATATCTAATTTTGTGAATGTGGCCTGATGTGGAAGGGCCTTGATTGGTGAGAGAGTCCTGATTAGTTGGTTGGAAGTGGCAGGGAGGCGTGGTTACTGGAACGGTCTTGGTGGCAAAATTCACACAGAGTCTTAGGAAAGTTCACTTCAGTTGGTCAAGTGAAATTAGATGAGTAGGCACTCTATTGGTTGCACTGGGAAAATGGAACATATCAATGGGGAGGGGTCTAGAAAAACTAGCCTGTGTGGGTTTAAGAATTAAGTAAAAAATTAAGAAAAGAAAAAAACAAATTAAATGAAGAAAAATTTAGCAAAAATTGTCACTCGCCACACGGAGAGTGACTAAATTGATTGTTAAGGGGGTTATATGAGTCTAGGAGAATCCTCCTAGGTCTTTTTTTATATCTGGCATAGGAATATAATTATTTAAATTTTGTACATTGATATTATCAATGTTGGGAAGATTATTGAAAAAATTTATGGCCAGTTTTTGAATATAATTTTTAAGTGGGAGTACTTTGATGTCCTTATAGATGTAAGAATTTTTAGTATATCGATCTGCTTTTACAATATTGCGAATAATCGAGTTCTGAGCCACCTCGATAATTTTAATGTTAGAGTCTGCAGCATAGCCCCACACAGGCGATCCATAAGTTAGAATTGGGCGCAAAACGGCAGTGTAGAGAAGTATCTTGTTATACATATTTAATTCAGAATTCCAGCCAATTAGGGGGTAAATTGCTCTAAGAGCTTTCCGGAATTTATCGCGTTTATGAGTCAAATGTTGTTTCCAAGTGAGTTTTTATCAAGAATGAGTCCGAGATATTTTGTACTCTGAGACCATTGTAGTTGTGTGGAATAGAGCGTGGGCGGTGTTGGTTGTGTTTTCCTTCTAGTGAAAAGTACAGCAACTGTTTTGTCAACGTTAATTTTAATTTTCCAGGTGTCAAAGAAATTTTGTAATAGATATAGGTGATTATTAAGTGCCAGGGTTATTGTGTTGTGATTTTTATAGGTTGCGAGTGTGACAGTGTCATCCGCGTAAATATTTGTGCTGGTTTGAGGGTGAGTAGGCATGTCATTGATATAAATATTAAATAGAAGGGGGCCAAGCAAACTGCCCTGAGGTACACCATAGTTGATGTTAAAGGTGTTAGAGAGAGAGTCATTTACGCGTACTTTTTCCGTAAAGGAGCAGGGCGGAATGCATTTCTTGGCGTTAGCTTGAAAACGAAAGTGGTACCAGCAGAGCTTACTTGAACGGGAATTCGAACGCTTTCGACGAACGTTGTTGTTGTACTGAAATTGACTACGAGATCGACGAAGGTCTGCAACTTCCTTGCGCAAAGCTTTCACTTCATCCAAAAGCATGTCGGTTGAAGAACGACGATCAGTCACTGATGAGGGCTCGCTCCACTTGCAGAAACAGCGTTGATTGCGTGCGGAGAAATAGCAAGAATTCTATCCGCCACCTCAGATGCCTTGTCCGAAGTAATCGGAGATATGGATGCCAAAATGGTTTGCACAGGAACAGGCATGGCTTGATTGAAAAGTTCAAAAAGGAGAAAATCATCAATGTTGTGATTTTCAGCTCGTCTTTTCATAATGCGGAGAAGTTCACTTGGTTTCCGATCTCCGAGACTCTCACCGGCCAACAAACGACGAATTTCCTGCGTTTTATTTTCGGAGCAACGCTCAATAATTTTAGCTTTCAGTTCGCTGTAGGGATCAGATATATCCGGTTGGATTATAACATCGCGAACGACTGTCGCAATATCTGGAGGTAAATGAGAGACTGCATAGTTATATTTCGTCTTGCTTTCAGTAATAGGTTTTGGCGAGGCAAGTTCGAATGTTGATTCAATCATGTAGAACCAAAGAGCAGGATCGCGTTGAATAAACGGCGGAATAACCACAGCTGCTGTTTCTGGAGTAGCCATTTCAAATCGAAACTGAAGTCAAAACGAAAGTCGACGAATAGAACTTTTAGCGTGAAATCCTAGGTCACCAATGTGGAGGTGCGAGCGGTTGTGGGCGCTCTACTTCAAACAATTAAGTAGGAAAAGTCATTCAGAAGGTTTAATGATACATCGACTCCATTTATATCAAAAATAAACTATTTATTAACCATCAACGTCATCGTACTTCGGCCGCCGGGAGAAGAGAATTACCTCGCGTCGCTTAGCTCCGGCGCTCTTCCGAAACTTGTGACGTCATAGGCTCGCCTTCACCGATTGGTTAAGATGAGCACGTCACACAGAGCACTTTTGGGTAAAGGAATAAAATAAGCGAAACGCTACAATATCGTTATATTTTAGACACTTTTTGCAAATTTTTATAAATTATAGCCTATGCTATAAAGTATAGCCTATGTGTTACTCTGATGTATTAGTTATATTACTGTAAAGTTTCATTAAAATCCATTCAGTTGTTTTTGAGTGAAAGACCCACAAACATCCTCACAAACTTTCACATTTATAATATATATTAGATTTTCTTAATAATTCATATGATTTTTTTCACAGGTATAATTTAATTGGAATCAATTATATAATTAGCTATTTTAAACATATTTTGTTTTGAAATTAATTAACTAATTTCAAATTTACTACATGTATGTATTCAAGGCACTCTATTATATTACTTTAATTGTAATATTGATATATGTCTACAGTACGATGAAATAATGTAATATTTTTCAGTATATTTTACTTAAAAAACCTGGTTATACATATAATGTTTTCAAGACTTAATATTAGTCAAGGGGTATTAACATAAATTCGAGTGGTAGCATATCACGATTCCACACCACAGGTCCGGGTTCTATTCCCGGGCTGAGCAATGTCAACTTAGCCTTTCATCCCTACTGTAGGGGGTCACTAAATGTGTACCAAGCTTGCTTGGGGACTTAAACATTGGGGGGTCTCGTTTCAGACTGACCATCTGATCGGGACATCTTCTCATGCCCCTCAGCACCCAATGGTCACGTATAATGAAATGGGCAAGGTAGGCCCTGGACCTCATGGGCAGCTGCGCCACTGAGTTTCAATATATTAACGTAGGTGCAAAATAGCCGAAAGTGTCCACGAAAAACACTCATAGACAAAAAAAATTAGCGCACCAAGAAGGAGTCGTCAAAACGAAACGAAATTTTACATATGAAATGACTACTTTGATATAAGTAAATGATTAGAAAATCAAAGAAAAGGGATCACTTATTTCAGAGAAAAAGGCAAAAGAACGGAGGATTTAATACCCTGTTGAATGAACCCCCTCTAGCGCGAATGCACGATGCGATACGTTCAGGCATTGAGGCATTCAAGTTCAGTATGATGTCTTGAGACTTCGTCTCATATTTGCTGTAACCTTGCCACTAGTTCGTTCAAACTCGTGGGATGCCCAACTCACCATCCCAAATAATCCCAGATATGCTCGACTGGAAACAAACATGCGGATCGGGCAGGCCAAGGAAGGGTAGTAACAGTGTGGAGACAGTCTTGTGACAACCTTGTCGTGTGAAGCCGAGCATTACTTGTTGAAAAATGGCTTCTGGAAGCCGTTGCATGAGTGGCAACACATGTGGTTGCAGGATGTCGTGGACATACCGCAGGGCTGTCATGGTGCCACTGATCAATACTAGGGATGACCGTGTATTGTAGGCAATGACACACCATACTGTGGGAGCGGTGTGTTGCTGTAAAGCAAAGGCAGGATTGAGGCGTTCACCACGGATTCTTCACACACAAACACGATTGTCATCACTGCTAAGATTGAATCTGGATTCGTCGCTAAAGACGAGCTGATTCCATTCCGCTACAGTCCAGTTTCTTCGGGTGCGGCACCACTCCAAACGGAGGCGTCGATGAGTGGGTGTCAAAGTCAGCACACGTAATGGGCACCGCGATCCCAAATGTCCTTCAGCAAGGCGTCTTCGTATGGTTCGAAAAGACACAGGGGCCCATAGTGAAGGTGCTACCTGTGCCTGGATGGTGGCCGATGAAGCAGTTGGCTGTACGCGTGCATTTCTTACGATGTGGCAGTCTTCTTGACGACTGGTCTGTCGAGGGCGTCCTAAGCCTGGTCTTCGTGTAAATGACATCTCTCGGATCCACTGCTCCCAACACCTCCTCACAACACAATCAAAGCGGCATAATTGACGAACTACTCGCCTTGCTGACCACCCAGCTTCCATCATGCCGATGATTCTCCCCCTTTCAAACTGCGACAGCTGCTAATTTTGTCTTCGAAAACGGCGTAATGGCATGTCAACCTCGGCTCTTCCTTTTTAAACGATTCAGCACACTCAAACAAGCTTGGGTTATCTGTTTTATACTCCACAGATAACAACGTTAAACGCCTTCTATCGGTTATACGTAATGCGCAATCACGCTGCATATCTATAGACGATGTGGTGCAAGATTTCAAAACCGTCGTTCACAATGACAATTTTGTTGCCGAAATAACACCTTTTTTAAAACGTTTCACAACTATTACCAAAGACATACGAGAGAGAATAGAAACAAAACAAGATCAGCGAAAAAAAGCGATATGATAAAAATCGTCGTCCAGTCTATTATTCTCCTGGAGATAAAGTATGGGTAACTTTACATCCCATCAGTAATGCAAAGAACAAGAAAATTTCCAAGTTCATGCCAAAGCGTGACGGTCCTTATTTAATTCTCACACAAAAGTCACCCACTTCTTATGTTATCGCAAGTCTTACCAATCCATCTGAACCGATATATATATATATAGCTACTTACCATACTTCTGCTTTAACACCTTTTAAAGACATGGACACTTCTCCTGTAGCTCCACTTCGAAAAAGAGGCCGACCACGAAAAGTTACGTCGACATCAACACAAAATACACATGTTCCAAGCCCGTCAACTGCTTCAACAGCCATTTGCAGCAGAACCATCCATCCCTCAACAAAAGCTACTACTACAACAGCTAATTCTTCTGATTCTGTCTCCTCGCCGGGACGTCGTCGGATCCATAGGGGGAGATTGTAACCCCCCGTTGCTTAGACTCTTCCCATATTAACAGTAGAGACTGTCGCTCCCTCTGGCGGACAGAACAATCTTCAGTAATGGCCAAGTTTTGGAACTGTAAGGATGAACGAGCATGCGCTCCGATCCCTTTCAATTCTATGCTAACTATTAGTTCTCTAGTTATGTATGTAAATGTTTGTTTTGTCTAATAAATGTGTTTAATTAACTAGTGGATTTTGTAAAAAATCCCTTCCCCTCGTGTCCCTTTTTTACCTTGGGTCACATCCCCTCATAATTTAGCGCCCACCGCGTCATATAATTCAATTACCATCTATGATACGACATGGATACTCCTAACCAAGGCCGGCTCTAGCAGTTTTGCCCCCCTGGACAAAAATGAAAAATACCGCCCCTCTCTTCAGATCAAAAATTATAATTAAAAAAGATTAATTGCCTAATGAGACACACACCTATAAAACTTGAATAATTCTTGCGAACAAAAAGGCAGCATAACAATTATACGTATATAGATATTTTTTTAAGTCTTAAAAAATACAAAAGAATTCGAAATCAAGAACATAATTACCTGTTATTATTTGAAACGAGTAAAATGTAAGAGAGAAGAAATCGCCCATTTTAGCACACAGACCAATTTCTTCGAATAAGAGTCAACTGATGGTGGGAATCCCAAGCGTTTATTTTAATTTATAATAAATACACTTGAGACTAAAACAGAACATCTCTTGTGGTTCTCGATCTACCAAAAACGCTAATTACTCATGTCCCCTTTAGGATAGCTGACACCGAACATCCTATGGGTGAAAGGAATGTCCATTTTGACACCACTCCAGGATGGGGGAAAAGTTACTAGTGAAATATGTGTAAACATATCAAATTTCATGATTTAAAATATATTTTCACCTCGAACCTTTCAAGTTGCAACATAAAACAAAACTGGCATCAAACGTACAGAGTACAAAATAAGGGAATACGGTATGTTAAAAATGAAATACCAAATTCCTACCGAATAATATTTCAGAAAATATATAAAATTTTTTGTAAGCAAAAAATATATATTTCTCAAATTCGATTCAGATTCCTACCCAGGCTGGAATCCTGCTTGTCCGCCCCTAGAACCGCTCCTGTCCTAACAATGGAATGTAAAAATGAGAATTATATATAACGTATACTACTTTTAGGAAATAAAAGTATAGTAATCGAATTATATATATATATATATATAACAGGTAATAAGTAAGTTACATATCCCGCATCTTAGTACAAAAAAAAAAAAGATGGAGAATTCCCTACCTCAAAAATTTCCTTTCACTTTCGGGTAGCCCTCCTATCTTAACCCTTTATCTACCACATTATGATTTACTGCAGTTTCTTTCATGCATTATTTTTTTTAATCACTACGTTGAAAATTAGGGGATATACATAAACAAAATAATGAACTTTGGGAAATTTAATCCGTTTGAGATAATTAATTAAAGATAATCTACTGTA
This sequence comes from Trichonephila clavipes, assembly GCA_019973935.1. NCBI lineage: Eukaryota > Metazoa > Arthropoda > Arachnida > Araneae > Nephilidae > Trichonephila > Trichonephila clavipes. Next base: position 56,009 of record BMAU01019526.1, on the reverse strand, counting down.
AAATTAATTATATACACTGTTCACTTAAAATAAATAGTCATATCGTTTTCTAAGGTCTTCATTAACATGCCAAAAAAATAAAACAATTACCTTTTACTTATTTTTTTTTTCGGAACAAAAATGACAATCCGCTGAAAACGCCTTCAATTGAAAACGCAATTTTTGCTATATAACTATTTACCTTACCCGTTACAATACTCATCATAGAACACGTGCTGCCATATATCTTGGAAAAATGGATTTAAAAGAATATATCTGCTAAGTATTGTTAGAGTATTCGTAGAAATGATTATTCTATGTAATTTTAAAGTGAGTGGTACTTATAAGTACTGTCGGTAGACAAAAGGTTAAAAAGGGGAGGGGTTTTTTGTTTTGCTTTTTAATGTTTAGGTCTAGACTTGGAGTCCTTCACGAGAAGGGAAGCTCAGCAACCTCGTCGGAACCTTTGTTGTGTGTGGGGAGGGGGCCTCTAGACCAAAACTTCTGGCGTCGGTCAAAGGACTACAGAGAAAGAGCTGCCCCAAAAGGGGTAATTCATGTGTATCAGGTTCCCCCTTTCGGTGCCACACCTTTCAGAATAGGTGATGAAGGTCACTTGAAAAAGGAATTAATTCACAATGATTTTTTTATTGGTTCTCGATCTCAATTTTTAGGACAGATGAGAAAGAATTACTTTTATATATACAGGGTTTCCCGAAACTTAACGATAATCGGGCACGAGGTGAAGGGTGGGGTTATTTCTGTTCTGTGAAAAATATTTAAAAAAATTACCTGCCACTTGGTAAGTGAGGACGAGCACATTTTCAAAAATGTGGAAAATTGACACCTTCCGTCTCATTATTAGCTTCTGTGATCACAAATTTCTCAACTTTGAGATGATTCTTTCACTAACATCACCTGACATAGCCATTCTATTAAAAGCAGTCACAAGTCAGATGAAGAACTTTGCTCGTTTAGTTAAAATTAACGTAATTTGTGTGAGTCGGGGTTTGAGAAAAAAAAATGTCACCTTTTTTTAATTTTGATTTTCCTTAAAAAAAACTATTACTCACAACCCCAGGCAAGTTTCTCAAAAGCTGGCTCATTCAGTTAAGATTCCAAAATGATACAACACTTGTTCTTTTCTGTGCATAACAATCATAGATTTTTTTTTATTTGCAGAACATCATTTTAAAAACTCTTTTGTTGATATCCATCAAATCAGTAGGTGGTGTGATAGAAAATTCCCCAATTTCGCTGTGTTTTTTTCACTAACGTGATCTTTCATAGCTATGCGATTAATCCCAGTCACAAATGGAGCAAAAAGCTTTACTGGTTTAGTTAAAATTGATTTAATTTATGCCGGTTTGAGAAAATGTCACCCAACTTTGACTCTTCATAAAAAGAAAAATATTACATATTACTCTAAGCAAGTTATTTCAAAAGATGACTCTTTTAGTGACAGTTCCAAAATGGTAAAGGGTGTTTTTTTTAGAGGTATAAAACTTTAAATTGCAATAAAACAACGATGTATTATTCGATTGACATGAATTTTTTTTATTCGAAAGATAATCTTGTGGCATTACATTTTAAATATGATTTCTGGCATAGGCTGCCACGGCTGGCTCGGATGTAGTCCAATCTGGACGTCCAATTTTCGATGACTTTTTCCAACATTTGTTGCCGTATATCGGCAATAACACGGCGAATGTTGTCTTCCAAATGGTCAAGCGTTTGTGGCTTATCCGCATAGACCAATGACTTTACATAGCCCCACAGAAAATAGTCTAGCGGTGTTAAATCACAAGATCTTGGAGGCCAATTCACAGGTCCAAAACGTGAAATTAGGCGGTCACCAAACATGTCTTTCAATAAATCGATTGTGGCACGAGCTGTGTGACATGTTGCGCCGTCTTGTTGGAACCACAGCTCCTGGACATCATGATTGTTCAATTCAGGAATGAAAAGTTAGTAATCATGGCTCTATACCGATCACCATTGACTGTAACGTTGTGGCCTTCATCGTTTTCGAAGAAGGATTCCACCAGCCCATAAAGCGCACCAAACAGTCAGTTTTTCTTGATGTAACGGTGTTTCGACATACACTTGTGGATTAGCTTCACTCCAAATGCGGCAGTTTGTTGACGTAGCCATTCAACCAGAAGTGCGCTTCATCGCTAAACAAAATTCGCTTATGAAAATCGACCATTATTTTCGAAATAAAATTGCACAATTTGAAAGCGTTGTTCAGGCGTGAGTCTATTCATGATGAATTGCCAAACCAAACTGAGAATAAATCACTTGACAGCTGTTAAATCGGTCGCCATCTTGGAAAGTAATGCCAACTTTAACTTCTATACCTGAAAAAAAACACTCTGTACAACGCTTGATACATTTCTAACCATAACAATCACTGCCATTTTGTTTTTGGTAATTTTTTTAAATATTTTTTACAGAACAGATATGATCCCACCTTTCACCTCGAGCCCGATTATCACTAAATTGCGGGACACCTTGTATATAAAAAAAAAAGTCAGCAATAACCGACAAACAGATTTTACAAAACTGAAAAATTTTGAAACGAGTAAAATCCTTATTTGTTAAGATATCGGACTACCCTAAAATCATGATTTTTTTTCAAAAATTGACAAATTTTTTTATTATTTTATTTTATAGGCCATTCTATTAGCTTTATAAAAATACTAAGTTTTTTTATTTTCCAATCACTAGGACAAAAACTACAAATGTTTTAGTAAAAACAGATGCCATAACTTTACACAAGATGTCAAACTTTAAAATGCGTTTTACTCGAAATGTGGTTTTTTTTTTCGAAAAACTCAAACGGGGACAGCGATTGCTCAAGAAGTTTTTAAAATAATTTGCTTAAATTTTTAATGTATATTCTGTGTATAACAGTAAAAGTTTTTTAATCTTCAGATTTATCAATCACTGTTTTATTTCAAAATTTATGTGAATATAATCACTGTTTTTTTAAGCAATTTTATGTAGTCACTAAGATAATGTGCTCTAGTCTTTGTAAAAATTAAAATATCTCTTATCCTGAAGGTCATTTCAAACATGAATAACAAAGTAACACATCAAAGTTGAAAAATTGAGAATTTGTTCATAAAATTTTTGTATAGAGGGGGCCCCGTTTGTGTAATTTTTTGTACATTTTTACCCGTTTTTTCACATTTTAATAGTAATAAAAAAAAATTGTTTTCAATTTTAGAATTTTTTTCTTAAAATATACTAAATACATTTAAATATCACAAAAAAATCCCCATATCTCCATTTTTTCAAAAAAAAAGTTGTCGCAAATAGTCAGATACCTTAAGATTATCTTTGCTTAAGATTAAAGAGCAAGATACTAGCACTGAATATTTGCTTAGAGAGAAAAAAAAGACTAACATAAATATCTTGCATCACTTCGCTTGACCGAGATCTATATGAATCACTCAGTCTTTTTGTTCCATAACATACAGTGGTACAAACAATTGAGGATACACCTTATTTTTACTTGATAAATCCAACTTTCAATCGAAATAACACATTAACTAGAAGTGCAAACGTGTTTTTATTTTCACACGTAACAAAAGGGTTAATTTACAGTAAAAATAAAGAAAATCAACAAAAACATATCTAAAATTAAAAATTTCACAAGTATTTGAAATAAACATAAGCAGATCTTTACCTCAAAAAATTGAGGATACACCAATGAAATGTTTGTTTAACTACCACTAGACTTTTTTCTGCTTGCTACTACAATAGCCTAAGTTTAGCCAATTTTATCTTAAACTTTTTCGACTGCTACTTTTGTCTTTTGAAGTTGGTTACGTGAATTTAAAGTCGCAATTTTAAGTGGAAAATGGGTCCTCGGAGAGAGACCAGTATTGATGTAAGAAAATTTATATTAAGGTTATTTAAGAAAGGAAAATCTTATCGTGAAATAGCTAAAATTGTCAGTAGAAGCCACTCGTGTGTCCAGAAAATCATTGGAAGATTTAAAAGCGATGGATTAATTGAAAATAAAAGTGGAAGAGGAAGGGAAAGTATTCTGAGTGATGTAGCCAAAAGGAAAGTATTGAAAGACATCAAGATTGATCCTAAACTAAGTGCAGTCAAACTAGCTGCAGAAACTTCTCGAATAATGGGCAGAAGTGTAAGTGCTGAAACTGAGAAATGTGATTAGACATGTTGGATATAGCAGTCGAGTAGCTAGAAAGAAACCTTTCATAAGCTTACAAAATCAGAAAAAGCATTTGGAGTTTGCAAAAACTCATCAATTGAAGACATAACTTTTGGAAGAAAGTTATATTTAGTGACGAAAGTAAATTCAACATTTTTGGAAGTGATGGCCGTCGCACTGTTTGGAGAAAACCGAACACCGCTTTGGATCCACAAAATTTACCTCCTACAGTTAAACATGGTGGTGGCTCCGTCAGGGCTTAGGGTTGTATGGCTTCAAATGGGGTAGGAAATTTAGTTTTTATAGATGGCATAATGGATCATAAGCTTTATATACATATACTCAACAACAATCTTAAAGAAAGTGCAAAAAACTTGGGTTTAGATGGAAATTTTATTTTCCAGCAAGACAACAACCCCAAACATACGGCACGTAATGTCAAAAAATGTGGTGTCTTTTTCATTGTAAACAGCAATTGCACACACCCTCACAGTCCCCTGACATCAATGTCATAGAAAATTTGTGGGTCACGCTCGAAATAGCGGTCCAAAAACACTAAATTAGGAACAAAGCCCATTTAAAGCAAGTGTTACAAGAATAATGGGATAAAATATCTCCAGATACCACCAAAAAATTGGTCGAATCGGTACCAAGACGTTTGGAGGCCAAAGGACATGCAACCAGATATTGACACTGCCTTTGTATGTGGTATATCACACAAATTTCATTGGTGTATCCTAAATTTTTTGAGCTAAAGATCTGCCTATGTTTATTTCAAATACTTGTGAAATTTTTAATTTTAGATATTTTATTGTTGATTTTCGTTATTTTTACTGTAAATTAACCCTTTTGTTACGTGTGAAAATAAAAACACGTTTGCACTTCTAGTTAATGTGTTATTTCGATTGAAAGTTGGATTTATCAAGTAAAAATAAGGTGTATCCTCAATTGTTTGTACCACTGTAAATTCTTTAGTTAATTCGTTTTCCATAAAATCTGAAGTTGAGAGAAAAAGAAAAGATAATGTCCAATATTGAGTTTGCAGAGAGTCGACGATTTTTTTATATTTAAATGGGAGGAGGGAGGGAAAACACTGAAGAGAACTTTAGAAAATAAGTGAATATAAGTGGGTAAAAGATACAACTTTCTTAAAATTTAAAAGAATTCAATAAATCTAGAGGCCTCTTGAATACTTAAGGTATGCGACTACGATCGGAACCGTGATTTTAAAAAGGCGCATAACTGGATAATTTTCATGATATTTAGTGTCACTTAGATTAGAATACATGTATAAAGTTGTTTTAAAGACATTTTGACAAAAAAAATTATTTAAATACAATATTTCGGCAAAAAATGAATTTAGAATAACCTTTTTTTCAAAATGTTCTCCTTTTGTGCAAAATGCTTCTATTGTAATAATATTTTGCTTGTATATAGCTTAGACCTCTGTACAGAAACTCAACTATGATTTTGAAAAATTCACATTATTTTCAGAGTTACAACCCATTGAAATAATTATCGGCGTTTTTTTCTTAAAATTCCTCCCCTCTGTTGTCGTAAAACATGAATAAAACCACTTCTAAGTTATATATATAAAAAAATTCTAGTTTAGCCTAGAGGTCTGAGCTATATACAGACAAAATATTATTATAACCGAAGCATTTTTCACAAAAGGAGAATATTTTGAAAATGGGTCATTCTATGTTCATTTTTTGTCAAAATATTGTACTTAAATAATATTTGATTGAAATGCTATTCTTAAAACAATTTTATATACATTTTCTAATATAAGTGACACTAAATATCATAAATATTATCCAATTATACGCTTTCGCGAAATCCCGGTTCCGAAAAAAAAATATATTTATTGTAACAAAAATATGAAGTATAATTTATTCAGAAACAAGTAATATAAACAAAAAAAAAAAAATTTAAGTCAATTCCTACTTAGGTCAATAAAGAAAAATTTTTTTTATTAAATAGTTACAATTACTATAAATATATATATCCATATGACAGAATCACAATATTAAGTGACAAAATAGAAAGCTATTTTCCTTACAATTTTCCATTTTCCTTTCTATATAGGGGGTATTGGACTATTTTTTTTCTTACTATTTATTCATTCATTAAATTTAATTATTCCAATAAAATAGTTTAGTAAAATAGAAACCACATTCTCAGAAATTAGGTCATCCCAGGTGGGATTCGAACCCACGACCTTTGGAATACAAGTCTAAAGCACTACCCACTGGGCTATTGGGACACAACAAAAGGTTTTCCTCTCTATTTATAGTATTGGACTATTATTTTTGTTTATTACTATTTATTCATCTTTTAATTTAATTAATGAATTAATATTTGAAGAACTATATTAACATCAAGTGTCGATCAATTCAAGTTTTAAAAAATGTATTTGAACTTGAATAAATGAATAGAAAATATTTTATTAACGATTGAAAATTTGAACAAGATATATGTATGTATGTATATATATATATATATATATATATATATATATATATATATATATATATATATCAGTAGCGCACACAGGAATTTTTCAAGGGGGGTCCAGGGTCAAAAGGTCACCATTCTTGTATCATGCTCCTTTTGATTTTGTCGATTTTCGGGAACAAAACACAGTAAAAAACTAATTTTTTAATAAATAATTAATATTAATTAATAAAATTAATCATTAATAAAAAGTAATTAATTTAATTTTACGTACTATATACTTAGAATTATAATCAATCGGGAAAAAAATCAAGGGCTTTGGGGGGGTCCGGACCCCCTTGTGTGCGCCACTGATATATATATATAATACAGGGAGAAAGTAAACTAATAGTAGGAATCGAAAAAACAATGACTCAATTAGAAAATACTTTGCGATATATTACATCTTGGGAAAAAAAATGTTTCGAATTTGGGACTTATTTGTCAACATTAAGTGTAAACAGCTTTTTATTTATTTTGTGATAATTTATTAGTGTTTGTTTTTACCTTTCCACGCAACGACGTACTTTGTTTATATGAAGCAATAAAGGAAAAATTTCTACTTAATTCATATGACCAAAATGAAGAAATAAGTGAACGGGCACTGACTTTTTATTGGGCTTTTGCTACTGTACAAAAAATTCCGCCTGAATAATAAAAACTCATGATGATACTCTTCGTGTTGAAAATCATTACGTTTTCCATGAATATATATTCACATTATTATGAAATATAAACAAACTGTTTTTATAAAGAAAAACGCAAATCGCATAAACAATATTCAATGCGCATGGGCGTTTAGAACGAATAACCATGGGTTCCTTTGGTTGCCAAATGTGTTCGATAGCCAGTTTCTTGTCATCCAAAAAGTCCTTTAATTCAATGCTATGATGGATATTACTTGCCCAAGATAAAAAACCACTGGCTATCGATTACAAATCCATTATTGTAAATCAACTAGATTACTTTTTCGTTCTATAATGCAAATCAAACGTAAAAGAAAATAGGTAATACACAATCATAAATAGAGAAAAAATATGAAAAATAGGTATGATATATTAACCTTTTATTCCGTGCGAGTTGGTTTGGAAAAGTGCAGCATTTGCCTTATTTATCATAAGTCAATGTAAAATGTCGATTACGAATATGGAGAGTAAAAATATATAAAAATTGAATTTTTTATTCCAATGTTTCTTCGTTGCAAAAAAGAATTTTACCCAGATTTTAATAAAAATTAGAATTAATTTCTTTAGCTGTAAGGTGACTATGTTCAGAACCGTGATTTTGAAAAAAGCATACAAAAATGAATAATTTTTTTGATATTTAGAGTCAGTTGATTTAGAACATACAGATAAAAATGTTTTATATTATTACAAGAAAAAAATTATTTGAATGTAATTTTTTTGGCAAAAAATGAAGAATGACATATTTGTAAAACATTCTCCTTTCACGAAAAATGCTACTATAATAATAATATTTTGTTTATATGTATTTAAGATTTTCCAGAGAGCCTGATTTTTGAAAAATTCACATTATTTTCAATTAAAATAATTATTGGTGGGTTTTTTTTTTGTTGTTGTTGTTAAAATTTCTCCATTCTGAATGCGTTAAAATATGAATAAATCATCTGAATCTAAATAATACATCTGAAAAATCTTAGTCAACTCCGATATAGAAGTCCTAGCTTATAGGTAAAATATTATTGTAGAAGCATTTTTTCATAAAAGGAGAATGTTTTGAAAGTGTCATTCTTTCTTCATTTTTTGCCGAATAGTTTCTTGCAATACTATTCTTAAAACAAATTTTTGCTTGTATATTCCAATTCAACTGACACTAAACATCAATATATACATCAGTCACTTTAAGAATTCCTTTTTTGTAAGAAGAGCTTACAATCCATACATGGGTCTTGAATTATGTAACGTAATTATTTTAATTACAATTCGTAGTAATTTATGTTTTATTATGTAGTTGAGTTTGATTATTTTAACAAATCAATTTTAATTCCAAAAATATACAAACTTTACATTATGTTTAAAAATATTTGATTGAATTATATTGTTTTAACTTTAATGCATTTAACGTTGCTTATAAAATTTCATTAAAAACAGCTAATCCACATAATGATATTTCTGTGTACTATATTTGAGAATGAAAAATGTGGAGTGGAAGTAGTTCACAAGGAATTTTAAATATTTTCATCTGAAAGAGAAATATTTATAACTTATCAAGGAACATTTTGGTTTTAAATACTTTTTAATTACCAAATATAGCCACCCGGAAAAAACCTTCAGTCCCTTTTCCCTACGATTTCTACAATTTTCATGAAAATGATGGGAGGGTGGAATATCAAACACAGAGGTGGCCAACCCGCGACACTCATGTAATAATGTGGCACATTGGAGTTGTAACAGTAACACGCGAAGATTAACTGAACATTTTTTAAAAAATTTGGAAAGATAATAAATAAACATTTTTTTTTACAATTTGATTGAAGTGGGGTTGTCTCAGACAAAACACCTCAAAATTTGGATCAAAGTAGGTTTGTGAATAATGGAAAAAATAATATATGATTCTTCTTAAGATGTAATTCAAAATATGATTCTGCTATGAACATAATAAAATTAATATCACTTAAAAACTAGCTAACGCGCAACTATAATAACCTAATTTTATTAGCATCTGTAAGAGCTAATCATAATATAGATGACTATGTAAAAAGAAGTACTAATTCAATAGCCCCAGTAGGTAAGAACTGAGAATTTAATAATTATTTTGATTTAAATAATTCAGGTTACTCACTTTTAATTTATACCTTACCTAATTGATTGAACTTGTAATAAGATCATTAACAATAAAACTTAAGTTTGTACACTTTCGTCTTATTTATTATAATATTTTTAAATTTCGACTACATAAACGTACATTAAAAAATGTACTATTTGCCTAAAAATCCCATAATAAGCTTATAAGCAACATTTTTGCCACTTTTCCATGTTTCTTGGAAAAGTTGGAAGGGGCACGCATAATTATTTTTCTAACAAATAATGGCACTCTTTCCAAAAAGATTGACCGCCCTTCATCTAACAGTTTAACAATAAAACTCCCCGCTTTGTCAGTGTCACATATTGAATTGTTATGCGGATAAATGCTTACAATGGTGTGAAAGAACTAATCTCAAATTTTACCTCACTAACCTCCCCACGTTGAGAGCGGATACTCAGGGCAACGTACTATCAACAAAGTATGGGATATCAAGCAAGCATTGACCGATAACACCCCCTGAAGCCCAGTGTAATTCATAGAATAGGTCAACGAAGGGTCAAAACGGGAGCTCAAGAGTTCAAAATCGTCTCTTGGACGTGTCTCTCGGAGATTGGATACCAAGGATGGTGTGTTCTATTCCAGCCATTCAGAAGACAGAATTCTGTTTGAAAAGAAAGGTTTGGAAAATGCATAAAATTACGAACTGAAACTTTTCATACACATTCACTAAAATCGCCAAATTTAGTTTTCAGGCGCCAACTATGTTAATGGCATGTCTGAAGTAGGATATCTATGGAACAGGGGTGGCCAACCTTTTGGGGAAGAGTTCCACTAGTTCATAATTATTCCCATGACAGGAGTTTGAGCTTCCCTGCGGGAAGCAGGTACTCCGACATCCACTCAACCTCTATTCAACCTATTTGATAAAAAAAAATTATTATGCTTAGCACTTCCAGCTTTTCCAACAAACAAATATGGGAAAGTAGAAAAAATGTTACTTATAAGCTTATTGCAGGATTTTTACGCAAATAGCACCTTTTTTTAATACAAGTCTATGTAGTCGAAATTTAAAAATGATATAATAAATAAGGCGAAAGTACAAGCTTATGTTTTATTGTTAATAAACTTTTTACAAGTTCAATCAATTGGGTTTGGTATGAAATAAAAATGAATAACTTGAATCATTCAATTCAATGCCGCGGGTTGCTCACTTCTGCTATAGAATATATAAAGTTGTGTAATAATTTAATACATTTATGAGAAAATTGTTGCACTGGTACGATGATTAAGGATGACTTCATTCAATGCCTAAGATCAATATTTAATAAACATCACGAAGTTAATGTAAATTCGCGTGTGGTTATAGAGCATATATATATATTTAGTAATACCATATTACTATATAAAATTCAGGAACATTTGGCTTGCAATTTTTCACTTAAGGTATCCGACTACGTTCGGAACCCTGATTTTAAAAAAGCACATAAATGGATAATTTTCATGATATTTAGTGTCACTCAGATTAGAATACATGCATAAAATTGTTTTAAGGAGATTTTTACAAAAAAAAATTTATTTAAATATAATATTTTGGCAAAAAATTAACTTAGAATAATCTTTTTACCAAATGTTCTCCTTTTGCGAAAAATGGTTCTATTATAATAATATTTTGCCTGTATATAGCTTAGACCTCTCTACAGAGGCTCAACTAGAATTTTTGAAAAATTCACATTATTTTCAGAGTTACCACCAATTGAAATAATTATTTGCGTTTTTTTTCTTAAAATTAATCCCTCTGTTGTCGTAAAATATGAATAAACCCACTTCTAAGTTATATATTTCAAAAATTCTAGTTGAGCCTCTGAACAGAGGTCTGAGCTATAGACAGGCAAAATACTATTCTAATAGAAGCATTTTTCACAAAAGGAGAACATTTGGAAAAAAGATTATTCTAAGTTAATTTTTTGCCAAAATTTTATGCATATATTCTTATCTAAGTGACACTAAATATCATGAAAAGTATCCATTTATGCGCTTTTGAAAATCACGGTTCCGAACGTAGTCGGATACCTTAAGGCTTAAGGTATCCGACTACCCTAAGATTATGCTTTTTTTTTAATTGACAATTTTTTTATGATTTTATTTTATAGCCCATCTTATTAGCTTTAAGAAAATACCAAGTTTTTTTATTTCCCATTCACTAGAACAAAAACTACAAGTGTTTTTGTAAAAGTAGATGCCATAACTTTACATAAGATGTCAAACTTTAAAATGCATTTGACATAAAATGTGTTTTTTTCGAAAAGCTCAAACGAGGACAGCGATTTCTCAAAAAGTTTTTAAAATAATTTGCTAAAATTTTTTGTGTATGTTCTGTATAACAGTGGAAGTGCTTTAACCTTCAGATTTATCAATCACTGTTTCATTACAAAATTTTCAGTTCCTTATGTGATTATAATCACTGTTTTTTTTAGCAACTTCAGATAATAACTAAGATAAAGTGCTCTAGTTTTTGTAAAAATTAAAATGTCTCTTATCCTGAAGGTCATTTCAAAAAGGAATATCGAAGTAATACATCAAAATTGAAAAATTAAGAATTTGTTCATTTACTATTTGTACAGAGTGGGCGCCGTTTATGTAATTTTTTGTCAATTTTTATCCATTTTTTTTTTCCATTTTAGTAGAAATAATTTATTTTCTTCGTCTTAATTTTAGCCTTTTTTCTTAAAATGTACTAAATAAATAAATCTAAAAACCACAAAAAAATCTCCTTATCTCCATTTTTTTAGAAAAAGTTGTTGTCGCAAGGAGTCGGATATCTAAAGAGAATAACGTTAAAAATTCATTAGCATGAAAGAATCAATTTGAAACAGAGCATATCATCCACTCCTAGTTCTGTTTTTATAGCTTTCTGATTTACACGTAAAGTAAAAAAAAAAAAGAAGTTATCAGTTTTATGTCAATTGTTACATTAAGGTTCATTTTTTCCCTTTCGAAGGAATTCTCCGAATTGTAGATTCAGTATACACATTGAAATGTTTGGTAACCTCTTAATTTGCTGATAATAAAAGCATCTTGGAAAAATAAAGTTTTTTAAATACAAGTTGTGCGCGTGGATAATTGTGTACTTTTCATGTTTTATTAATTTCTTTAAAGAATATTTAATAAAAATTTTCTAGATGCAAATATAATTATGTTTTCTATATCAATGGAATTAAATGTCTTCAGAGTCCTAGCTATGAATAGAATGTATTTTTATTTTTCATGAACCTGACAATATCTTTAATAAATCTATAAGTATCAAAAATGATAATGTTTCTTAAAGCGTCCTGCATAAATACTCGTAACATTTTATCTGGTTTTATAATGTAAGTATTGAAGCCTTTCTTCTTCTTCAATTGCTTGACAGCCCTGGGTGGGCCCTGGCCTTCTCCAGAAGTCTTCTCCGGGCATCCCTACTTTTGACAACCGTTTTCCAATTTTTGACCTTTAAAATGTTTATGTCTTTTTCGACACAGTCAATCTACCTTAACGGGGTCTGCCCCAAGGTCTATTTCTCATGGATTTTACCACAAAGATTTTCTTGCAGCAACGATCTTCATTCATTCTAGCCAGATGACCAGCCCATTTAAGTCTCTGCAATTTGATAAATTTTACAATATCCGGTTGTTTGTAAATTTTGTGGAGTTCTAAGTTAGATCTTCTCCTCCATGATCCATTCACTTGGATCTCACCAAGAATGCAGCGTAAGATCTTTCTTTCGAAAATTCCCAAGGCTTCCTCATCACGTAAAGTCAATGGCCAAGTCTCTGATGCATAAGTCAGGACAGATCTTACAAGACTTTTGTAAAGAAGCAATTTAGTTCTTAATTTGAGAAAACTGGAAGTTAAATAATTCTTCAAGGCATAAAAACATCTATTTGCGAAGCCTTTCGCGACCATTCTAAATTTAATGGGATTCTTATAAAATTTTGGAATAAGAAAAATGTGTGAAAAATTTCAAAGTTTAATTCTTACAGCAACATAATATAATTAACTTTTAGTCTTGGGAACTAAGATTGTATGGTTTAACATAGTTTTAAGGCCAGCCAACCTTTCCCTATATTTGAAAATACACAACATTTTCTATATTAGAATATATTCAGAGCTAAGTTGTCACAGTATTTGACGAAACTTCCAAATCATGCCTACTTGAAGACTATAAGTCGTGCTACCAGATGTCGACAACGCCGAATATGAGTACTTGGTTACAGAGACCACCTTCAATCAATATCTGAAATTTGGTGTAAAAAATTACAAATATCTTCTTGACATTTGGTGTGAATAAAAATAAAATGTGTCCATATATAAATGCATTATTTAAAATCGATGAATGGTAATTAAAATCTCGGCTACTGATATACATGAGCGAAACATTTTATTACAAACCCTTGCTCATGAATTACTAATTTTTTCCACTTTCAAATGAAACTTTATTTCATATAATTGCATGCTTTATATTACATATGCAATATGTGATAAAATACAATATTTATGTAGTAAAATGCGTTTGTAATTGCAAAATTTTTTAATTCATGAACACAAATTTCTACGCGGATTATTGTATTATTTTTGTTTATTTCCCAAAAGTTCAAAACCATTCTTTTATTTTCATAATGAATGAAAACATATTTAAATATTATTTGGTAAAAACCTCTAATACTTCCAAGTCAGCACCCATTTCATGCTTTTAGTTAAATAGAAGGAACAAACCCAATTCACGAATATCGGTAACTATGACGATGTTCTAGTTACTATAAATCTCTAATTCTATTCATCGTAACAAGGGATCGGTACCGATATGGATGTCATTTTTTAATACTTTGTCTCTTTTTCATGATTCAGTTTTTACATTGGCCTTTTTTCCTTTATTAAGGCTACCTGAATAATTATTTATTTTTCGAATAATAATGAATAAAACTGTGTCATTTTTTTATTTCTCCCGTCAAATCTAATATTTTGTAGTAAAAATATACAAAATGTAAATTCGGAAAACTTTTTCAGACATTAAGCTCCTCCAATCTTAATCCTATTAATAGTGGATAAAGATATGCGCTTGTTAAAACTGGCGTTCACAAGGGGGATTAGAGGTTCACCCTCCCCTTCCTTCTCCCTCCCGTGAAAATCACGGGGTGAAAAATGTTCCCTCTATTTCTCGTGCCCGCGATATGTTCCGGACTGGAGTGTTCAAAAGTAAAGCGCTAAAAAGATTAAAACTATCTATTTCTTTTGCCCGGAATCATGTTTTTTTCTTACCAGATGGCGGTACCAGTTTATTAGTAACATGTTTAAGATAGCTGCTTCATTTTAACCCTTTATCTACCGCATTATGATTTACTGCAAATTTTTTTCATGCAATATTTTTTTTAATCCCTACATTGAACATTAAGGGATATACATAAACAAAATACTTAACTTTGGGAAATTTAATCCGTTAGAGATGATTAATTAATTAAAGGTATTCAACTGTAAAATTAATTAGATACATTGTTCACTTAAAATAAATAGTCAAATCGTTTTCCAAGGTCTTCATTAACATACCAAAAAAATAAGACAATTACCTTTTGACAACTATTTTTTCGGAACAAAAATGACAATCTTCGCAATCTGCTGAAAACGCCGTCAGCTGAAAACGCAATTTCTGCTATAAAACTATTCGTCTTCCCCGCTAAAATACTCGTCATAGAACCCGTGCTGCCATATATCTTGGAAGAGTGGATTTCAAAGAATATTCCTGCTAAGTATCATCCGAGTATTTGTAAAAATTGTTATTCTATGTAACTTTAAAGTGAGTTGATAAAAGGTTAAACTAGATATTAGCACAATCAAGCATATATTATAAACAAGCGATATATGTTTTTTTTTGTAACTTCAGCTCAGTTACACACACACACACACACACATATATATATATATATATATATATATATATATATATATATATATACATATATATATATATATAGCTCCATTCTTCATGAATACATGTGGGTTGCATTCTGTGATAAAATATTATAATAAGATAATCTTTCGAATAAAAAAAAATTCATGTCAATCGAATAATACATCGTTGTTTTATTGCAATTTATATAATGTTCTATACCTCTAAAAAAACACCCTTTATATAGGGAGAGTGTGAACTATATAATAGTAGAAATTGTGAAAAACGCGCATACGAAAACGTTAAGGCATGATCTAAGCTAAAAATTAAAAATTTGTCTGTCCATCTTATTTATCTTCCAAGGACTTTCCTGTCTCATTAGTGAAACAGCATCTCTGTGTCTTTTTTAAAAAGTATTAACATTGTTATTATCAATCATATCTTAGCATCCAGTCAGGGGTCACTTTTGTAAAGTACACACTTTTATGTTTCCCCCATATTCTTAAGAATTTTGGGAAGGGTCCGTCGTTCGAGACCATTTTGTATATGTATTTCGTTTAATATATAAGTAAAGTATCTTATCTCGGGGGTCAGTTCGCAGCTCAAAACCCTTTGGATGAGCTCGGATCTCCCCAGTAAGTAAGTTCATAGGGAATGACGTTTGAACCCCGTCTTTGTATACGCCAAGGGTATCCAACCAAAATGACTTTGCGGGCCACTTCGGAAAAACATTATAATCTCACGGGCCGCACATAAAAATATGTACCTTTATATCAGATTTGGAAACAAAAAACATTTATTATAGTGAAAATTGAAAACAGAATGAATTATTATTACTGTTTTTATTATTTTTCAGGTATACACAGACATAGATAATATAATAATGTTTATATAAAATGCAATGATCAAATAATGTTTAAGATATTACAGTTGCCCTTTTCTTGAAAATTACGGTATTCCTTTTGAATTGATCTTTCGTTACTCATTGTTGAAATTTGATTTTGCTGTCATTCTCAAACGATTAATTATACATTGCCTTTTTTCTTAACCGCCCTGAATATATTTTTTAAACTTTAAAAACATCTCTGACTGCCTTTTGGTTTTCGGACATTCCAAACAGAAAAGGAGGAGGAGAAATGAAAGTCGCACACCCAGAGAATCATGTTCTCCCCCATAGTAACTGTCTGATAAAATATAAATCTATTTTAATCTAAAGTACATTTTTATTAACAGAAAGGATTTATTTTAAAACAAAAACACACAGGTAACAGGCAAATACATTGTAGATTCATTTCCCCTCAAATAAATTTCAAAATGAAAAAACTTTAAACACCTGATATTTAAAAAAATTTTTAAAAAGAGTCGGTGGGCCGCAACTTACGTACTGGTGGACCGCGTGTTGGACACCCCTGGTATACGCCACTGTATATAGACGCATTTTCTGCGCTGTTTTTAGCATTATTTCTTAGAAGTTTACAGAATAAAAAGTAATTTTTGCTTCTAAAATGATTTGATATTAGATATTGTAATGCATGCATTTAAAAAATTACAACTTTTAATTAGATATGATTTAAATTACTTGATTAATATAACAATTGAATCCTCATTTCACCAGAAAGCGGCATCCTCGCTCCTGATGTCACAGGAAACTGCCGAGCTAAGGTAGAGTGAAGAGTAAAACCGGAAACCATGAAGGACGCCGAACTGAAACTCTGGAGAAGGATATCCGTACTGAGAGAGAGAGACGAGATAATTGATTGCTAGTTGGTGAACATTAAGATGACCATTTTTTTTATAATGAAAAGGAGGACGAAATATACAAGAAAAAAATTACAACTTAAATATATGATATACGTTCTATTAATTCAAACAAAAATACGCTGATTACACGCTTACGTTTGGAACCGTGATTTTAAAGAGGTGCATAAATGGATAGTTTTTATGATATTTAGCGTCACTTAGATTAGAATACATGTATAAAACTATTTTAAGAACATTATGACAAAAAAATTATTTAAATGCAATATTTTGGCAAAAAATTAACTTAGAATAACCTTTTTTTAAAAAACGTTCTACTTTTGTGAAAAATGGTTCTATTATTATACAAATTTTGCCTATATATAGCTCAGACCTCTGTACACAGAGGCTCATTTATAAGTTTCGAAAAATTCACATTATTTTCAGAGTTACAACCATTTGAAATAATTATCAGCGTTTTTTTCTTAAAATTTCTCCCCTCTGTTGTCGTAAAACATAGATAAAGCCACTTCTAAGTTATATATTTCAAAAATTCTAGTCGAGCCTCTGTACTGAGGTCTGAGCTACATACAGGCAAAATATTATTATAATAGAAGCATTTTTCACAAAAGGAGAATATTTTGAAAATGAGTCATTCTATGTCCATTTTTTGTCAAAATATTGTACTTAAATATTCTTAGAACTATTTTATACATGTATTCTAATCTAAGTCACACTAAATATCATAAATATTATCCATTTATACACTTTTGCAAAATCATGGTTCCGAACGTAGTCGGATACCTTAAAGTAAAGTTTAAAAAAGGAAGTTTACAATTCTGGCTTTAAAAAGATATACATGTTATTTATTCCATATTATGAAATATCTTGAGAAAATTTTAACTCTTTTTCCGTTTGAGAACGAGTTTCAACGCACTTGCCAATCTCTAAAACAAAAACAAAAAAAGAAAGAAAAAAAGACTGGACACTATTAACCGAGGAGATATTTTATTACCTGACAAGATTGAGTACCAAATGTTGAAAATTTGTTATTGCATCCCCAGATTCATCCCTCCCTCTAAAAGCATTTGTTTGTTGCTCAGTTATTTTATGTAGCATTTATTTTATGTATAAATTAAAGTATTTTCTTTAGTTTCAAACCCTAATTTGAAAATTTTCTAAAATATTAAGTTTGTGCTCTCAATCTTAAAATCTTGCATTTTTATTTTAGTTTGGAAAAAAGAATTTAAAATAATATTTTTAAAAAAGACAGGAGTGGAATGTGGACTTCACCATCCGCGAAATGCACTGACATCTACAAACTCGGATAAATTAAATATCTTTCATAAATTTCCTCAAGAGAACCATGCAATATAATAAAACTAAATGTTTCATAAATTTCTTAAACTCATGTATAAATAACTTTAAAATATAAAAAAGAAAATTTTTTAACTTCTTCAGACACAAATTTATTTCAAAATGATATTTTAACAATGTTAAATTGTACTACATAAAATTTCTCTGAATTTTTCAGGGATTTATTTGAGGATATGAGGCGCAGTATTGTTTATAAAGGGTGTTTTTTTTAGAGGTATAGAACTTTAAATTGCAATAAAACAACGATGTATTATTCGATTGACATGAATTTTTTTTTGTTCGAAAGATAATCTTGTGGCATTACATTTTAAATATGATTTCTGGCATAGGACTGCCACGGCTGGCTCGGATGTAGTCCAATCTGGACGTCCAATTTTCGATGACTTTTTCCAACATTTGCGGCCGTATATCGGCAATAACACGGCGAATGCTGTCTTCCGAATGGTCAAGCGTTTGTAGCTTATCCGCATAGACCAATGACTTTACATAGCCCCACAGAAAATAGTCTAGCGGTGTTAAATCACAAGATCTTGGAGGCCAATTCACAGGTCCAAAACGTGAAATTAGGCGGTCACCAAACGTGTCTTTCAATAAATCGATTGTGGCACGAGCTGTGTGACATGTTGCGCCGTCTTGTTGGAACCACAGCTCCTGGACATCATGATTGTTCAATTCGGGAATGAAAAAGTTAGTAATCATGGCTCTATACCGATCACCATTGACTGTAACGTTATGGCCTTCTTCGTTTTCGAAGAAGGATTCCACCAGCCCAAAAAGCGCACCAAACAGTCAGTGTTTTTGGATGTAACGGTGCTTCGACATACACTTGTGGATTAGCTTCACTCCAAATGCGGCAGTTTGTTGACGTAGCCATTCAACCAGAAGTGCGCTTCATCGCTAAACAAAATTCGCGTATGAAAATCGACCATTATTTTCGAAATAAAATTGCACGATTTGAAAGCGTTGTTAACGTGAGTCTATTCATGATGAATTGCCAAACCAAACTGAGAATAAATCACTTGACAGCTGTTAAATCGGTCGCCATCTTGGAAAGTAATGCCAACTTAAACTTCTATACGTGGAAAAAAAACACTGTATCTACTAAAACTGTTTATATCTATGACCTACAAAAACACATCTCCTCTCCTCATCTTTCTTTAAAAAAGAACACGCCAAATGAGTGATGCTATTAGCGACAGTGACGTAGCTGCCAATGGTATGGGTGGTGCCATGCACCGGGACCTTCAACCTCAGGAGGGCCCTCGGACCCTGACCACCAAGCAAAGCGAACCAGCGATAATTTCTCCCAAATTTAAGTTATAAATAGAAAAGTTTGCAACATAACTATAATCATGACAATTCAGTTAAAAGTAATTTTGAACTTGTATTGAATTCCCTCAAATTCTTTCCGTTGTTTGTTTAGTGTTATGAACTTTACTTATTAAAAAGTTCATACTGTTTTCAGTTGTTTTCATTTTTCTGTCAACAATTACTTGAAAGTTCTATGACTTTACTTGACAATTACTTGAAAGTTCATACTTATTATTTCATTTTAAGATATTCGACTACGTTCGGAACCGTGATTTTAAAAAAGCGCATAAATGGATATTTTTCATGATATTTAGTGTCACTCAGATTAGAATACATGCATAAAATTGTCTTAAGGACATTTTGACAAAAAAATTATTTAAATACAATATTTCGTCAAAAAATTAACTTGGAATAACCTATCATTTTTGAAAAATTCACATTATTTTCAGAGTTAAAACCCATTGAAATAATTATCGGCGTTTTTTTTCATAAAATTTCTTTCTTCTGTTGTCGTAAAACATGGATAAAAAAACCGACTTTTAAGTTATATATTTCAAAAATTCTAGTTGAGCCTCTGTACAGAGGTCTCAGCTATATACAGGCAAAATATTATTATAATAGAAGCATTTTTCACAAAATGAGAATATTTTGAAAATGGATCATTCTATGTTCATTTTTTGTCAAAATATTGTACTTCAATAATTTTTTATTGTAATACTATTCTTAAAACAATTTTATATACATTTTCTTATCTAAGTGACACTATCATAAATATTATCCATTTATAAGCTTTTGCAAAATCACGGTTCAGAACGTAGTCGGATGCCTTAAGAAACTTACACATGCAATTCCTTCCTGTTACATTCTATTCATAGTAAGCTAGTTCCTTGTGTTTCAATATTTTGCCGTCTTCTCATGTCTGCAATAGACTGATGTAATTTTGCCCCCCCTCTGTTCTCTTTTTGTAGGTTTTTTTTTAATAATTATAATAATATTGTTTTGCCATTTTTTTTGTTCATGTATATTTTTTATATCATCTTCTGTCTATCTCGATGGTCCATTTTGTAGCTCTAAGCCTTCGGGTGGGTGAGTTTGATACTCCCAAATAAATAGCTGCGGATTCCCCAAAGACGTTTGTAGGGTAGCATTACGTTTCTCCTTCCTTTTAACATCAATATGTACTTGAGCACATTCTAAATTTATTGCATAAGTTATAAAACTTAAATTAGGAATATATACATACATACACACACACACACACACACACACATATATATATATATATATATATATAAACCAAGAGGTGCGTTTAAGCGCAAACAATACCAATAAAGAGAAGATAATAAACAAAAATTGTAGCTTTGTACATTTAAACTATTCATATGTTTTTACTTTTTTTACTTGGTAAAATTCAACCAAGATAGGGCCCTCATTTTCTTAGCACCAGGGCCTGTGGATACCTAGCTACGTAACTGATTGGCGACGAAATTAAGTAATTTAAGAAACGCGCCAAAAAACATGGTTAAAATTTTAGTGCAATTTGCAACCCTAGTAAAGTTTTCCTTATTTTCCTTATATGGTATAATATTAGTAAATCCTTTCTAAAGGAGGAGTTACAAGGTATTTTCGTCATGGTTTCTAACCCCACCCCTTAACTCCCCAAGGAATGAGTCCCCTATGTTAATCTGATTTCCACTCTTTCCTTCTTTCACTTTTTGCCACCCTCTTTAGATCTTTGGAGGGGAATTCAAATGCCTCATGAAGGACGAAATCCTCGAACACGTGCGTGAAAGGAAGTACGATCTTTTTAATGACTCATTCCTAAAGAATTTAGCTTAGTTTCTGTTATTAGAAACAGCACACAAATTTATACTTCAAATTGTTATTGAATGATTTTATAGAAAGCTAATTGAAATTCTCAATAAAATTTGGAATTAATATAAGTTGTCATGTTGAGATGGTAATGTTTTCGTAACATAGTGCAAGAACTCCTCTCCGACGGAAGATTTAATCTTTTCTTACAAAACTATTCCATCAAACTGTAGCAAACTTGTTACAATACAGAATTAATTTGAATAACTAAATTCGGTAGCATGCAGTTATCAAATTATTTCACCTAGTAGTGAGAAAATTTATACAACACCTTTTAAGGCAATCTAAGTTTTATGTTATAGGGGATAAGATCGGCTTGATTCAAAAAGTAAGAAAATCCAGTTAAAAACTACAAAACTGAGGATGACCATAGGTATGAGCAGGGCCAGCTCCAGCGGTTTTGCCACCCCGGACAAAAATTGAAAATGCCGTCCCTCTCTCCAATATATTTATATATATATATATATAACATATATATATAATATATATCTATCTATCTATCTATCTATATATATATAATATCTATCTATCTATATATATATATATATGTATATATATATGCATCGCCTCTTTCTCCCTCTCTTTATATATATACACACACATTATTTTAAGTGTTAAAAGATTCAAAATAATTCGAAATAAAGGACATAATTGCTTGTTATTATTTCAAACGAGTGAAATATAAGAGAAGGATTCGTCCCTTTAAGTAGGCCAATTTCTTCGAAAAATATTCTACTGATGGTAGGAATCACAAGCGTTTGTTTTAATTTATAGTAACTACACTCAAGTCTAAAATAAAACATTTCCTGTGGCTCTCTATCAACTAAAAACTCTTATTACCCTTATCCCCTTTTGGATATCTGACACCAGACATAGTATGGGTGAAAGGAATGTCCGTTGTGACCTCATTCTGGGATGGGGAAAGTTACTAGTGAAAGATGTGTGAACATATCAAATTCTATGCTTTAACATATGCTTCAGCCTAGAACCCTTCAAGTTTCAGCATAAAAGAAAACTGTCACTAAATATACAAAATAAGAAAAATACGTTAAATGAAATACCAAATTCACTCTCATTAATATTAATATGTCAAATTTTTTGTAACAAAAAATATATATATATTCTTCAAATTCGATCCAAATGCCACCCTGGGTCTGGTTTGTCCGGCCCTAGCTAAAGCTCGCAATTGATACCATTCTGAAAACCTGTTCAACGGTAAAAAGTGGTGAAGTTAAGGCTGTTTTCGGTCAATGTTAAAGGATAGGGATGAAACGGCAAAGACATTTGTGGGCAGGAAAAAGCTCCAATAATAATAAAAAATTTTATGGATATAAAGAAAATAATTGTTTAAAGGATAGTGTTTCTTGAATTTTGATTTTTTGGAAAATTACACAGTTTTCAGCATTTTTGCAAAATGAAATTTGACTTTTCTATGTTAAAGTATAGGAGGTGGAAACGCAAAAGACATTTTAACAGAAAAAAAAATTTTTAGAGTAGAATTAATTAGTATATAAGAAAGCAAGCTTCCCTCTTTGGACTAGTGTAGCCAGAATTAAGTTTTATGTTTTTCTTAATTAACTTTTTTAAAATTTTAAGTTCATTCTGAATTATTTTTGGCGTAGTTAGGACTATCTCAAACAGATGGCACCACCATCGTTTGAAAAGCGAATTTATTCTTGGCTACGAATACTTATTTTTGGCGATATCTTTCTGAAATATAGTCCCCAGCTGAAATTATGGTAACTTGCAAATAGTGGACAATGGAAAAGGTTTATGATGTACAGAGATTTAACATCTCAAATCTGACGAACTTTCCGATTTAGGAAAGTTTTAAATATTTTCTGCATGTGTGCTTTTAAAAAAATCGTTTATAATTATACTGCTTAGATTTTTTTTTTTTTTTTTTTTGTCATTGAAGGAATGTCTGTAAGAATATTTAAATTCTGCAAAATGACTTAACGAAGAATGAAAGTATACTTACTTTATACTTGATCGAAAGTTGTGAACTCACAATAAGAACACAAATTACTACTCCTTACTCACAAATTAAAATTTTAATCTAATTATTGTAATGCAATTAATATTATTATATTATTATTTTCTTTTTAATTAACAAAAAAAAATTTCCCATCGATTTTATATTTGACGTAAAACTTTACCATAAACCATTGGAACAATTATTAACACAAAATATTGTTTTCTAATTTGATTAACAGAAACTTATTTTTTCAATTAATTATGTTCAGATTCTAAGCCGCACCCCAAATTCTCAGCACATTTTTGTGAAAAAAAATAGTGTAAAATATATTATCGATATATGATATATTTACGGAATGAAAAGTGGCTGCGATACCCTAGTGGTCAAGGTAACGTACTCGTGGCTGGCGTATCATGAGTTCGAGCCTAGTACCGCTGAAATTCTGTCGTGTAGGGGAGCGATGAACGTTAAATCTGAGAGCTCATACGTCCTCTCATTGGTGTGGTAGTTAGGAGATGGGAGGTGCAAGCTCAGGTGTCGTCCTCGTCACTTGACTATGGTTCTAAGTTACGAGGTCCGTCACCAAAAGCCCTCGTGTAGCTGATCAATATGACGTTTATATTCAATCACTAACTAAACGAAATAAAAAAAAAGGTGAATTAATAAAAAGTGAATAATTAATTTACTTTACCAGCATTAAAAACTTTTTTCAGTCTTCGAATCTAAGCTGCACCAGAATTTTTGTAGCCTAAGCATCGGGAAAAAAAGTGCGGCTTAGATTCGAATAAATATGGCAATATCGCGATTTTAAAGTCTCTCTATCTTTAAATTTTTGCCTTTTTTTCTATTAAAAAATACTGTCTGGCATTTTCTGTCATTGAACATTTTCAATAACTTGATCAAGTTCTTGACTAAATTTTTAACATAATAGAAGTTGGGATTTTTCTTTGCGCATTACATTTTACACATATAAAATTTAGGATTAATGTTAATTCAAATTTTATCCATTTTAGTTAAATATATGATACAAATTTTTAAGTAGTAAAATTTTATTATGAATTCTTTATGGAAAAAGAAATATGTTGGGCTTTACGATATGAACATATATTTATTTCTCATTGGAGTTTTTATTTTATTTCTATAATTAAAATATTGATTTTTATTACTAGTTCATTTTTGAATTAGAAAGTAAAGCATTCAGAAAAAGATATATCTGCTGAATAAACTTTTAAAAACACTAATTTTTAAAAAATTGAAGCTTAATTTTCTAAATAATTAAACGGTGTTTTCATTTTTTAAACCCAAATATTCATAATTTTTAATTTTGGAAGACTTTTAAAATGAATGATTTATTTTATAAACGAAGGGAAAATATAACTGTTATAATTAATAATGTTTGCTTTTTTTTATCTCGTAATTGTGGATCAAATTGCTCGATTTTCAAATGTTAAAAAGTTTCACATTTCTTATTTTTTCTATTCATTTTCTCAGGAAATATCATAATCAGTTAAGAGCAATTTATACCTTTTTTTCGGGGGGAGGGGAGGGGAGATATTGAATCTATCCACTAGAAAACTTAAGTCAATCTAATTATTACAAAGCTATTTTACCATAAATTATTGTTTAAAAACAATCTGTTACTCAGTATAATCACTATATGATAAATTACTTTGCCGTTTTGTCAGCCACAATACCGTTTAGCGTCCTTTCAAAGGCATCTCGTCATGTCATGAGGTCAACATCTCATGGTATTTTTCAAGCACTTAATGCATTCTTTTAATTTTAAATTCTTTATTTCTATTACTGTCCTTAAAAATTTTTTTTACTTTTAAGTACTATTATTTAAAAAAAATGTAAGAGTCATAACACTCGAAATCTTAATGACGAGAGGTTATAGTTCGGAAGAGCTAAGTACTTTGGTCATCCACCCCACGATGTATAATATCTCATGGGAATTTCACTTCAGAGGGGACCGGAAAACACTTGTTGGTCCGAAGTCTTTAGGAAAGAAAAGTACAAAAAAGCAATAAAAGTTTCCAATTTCTTTCCTATGTACTAAAACAGAAAGAGAGGAAGAATAATTTATTTGGATTCCTACATAGAATGAAACTATTATTTTGTTACCAAATATGCCCAAAAATTAAACAATAATGCAATTTTCTTTGATTTAAATATAATGTTAACTTCCAAATTGAAAAATTGTTATTGACATATATTCATTAAATAAACATAAATTTCTTAGAAAAAATAAAGGCAATGTTTATATATTATATGCTTGATTAATTGTGCTTGATAATTAATTGCCAGCCTATTTTCTCTCTCCCTTATAATGATATTTTAATCATTCTCTAAAGTTACAAAAGTAAATTTTAATTTCAAAGTATCTTTCTTTCTTTCTTCCTTTTTTTTTTTTTTTTTTTTTTTTTTTGTTTAACATGAAATAATTTTGTAATGCTTATTTTTATTTACGTACCATTTCTTATAAAAATATTTTTTTGAATTTGAAAAATATTTTATATGTAAAATAATGGTCAAAACCATAATTAACCAGTTTTTTAATGAAATAGCTGCATACTATCTTAGAAAAATATCAAAATTGATAACCTTTAACTTTTTTAACATTTAAAACTACTTTTTTAAAGAAAATTCTATTCAAAATTGTTTCCCTTAAACCTTTAATAATGTAATACAGGTGTAAGTGTATACCTAATTGGAAATTTCTGAAACATTTTTTTTTTGTACATAAGAACTTTATTTTGTAATACTTTTAGAAACATTTATTATTCCATTATAAAAGAATATTAAATCGTTTTTCTTTATATGTAGTGCCTACTAGATTGTGAACATTCCATTGTTTACTGTACCAGGACCAACAAAACAAATTTATTCACGTAAATACATTGCTTTTGCACAACTAAATCGTTTTGTAATGGAAAATGAACTTTTTTTTATTTGTGGATAAAAACACCTATAATCAAGGAAAGCGAACAACTTATTGACATTTTAAAAGACATTTGACAGTAAAATCTATTAAAACAAGAACAGCTCCTAAAATTTAGATTGCAAAATACATAGGATTTTTTCCATAGTTAGAAACGAATAAAGCATTCATAACAAATTATCAGAATCCATGAGTCGAAAAAGTAAGAAAGCCATTTTAGATCTCTCTCATGGTCAAGATTCAACACTATTTTACTCCCCCGCCCCCAAAAGTATTTCGTTTCACAGTCGTAAAGACTGTGGCCCTCTTCCCCCTGCAGAGAAAGGGGAGGATTCTATTGAAGGAAGTGCGCTACACACACACACACACACACAGAGAAATTTTTTTTTCTTGCCTTTTTCGAAATCAACCAAAAGCGGAGAGCAGAGTGCACGCGATCTTCTCTTTTCAAACAATCAAATCTCACCAGCAATGACATCCAATAATTCACAAAATAGCTGTAAATTTATGTTTCGAGATATCTTTCCGATTTTTTCGAAATTTCGCAATTGTCCGTAATTCTGGAGATCTTCGTATAATAAGGACCATTATAAATTTATCATCTTCCATCCTCTCAAAAATTGACACATTTGTTGAGTAATTCAGGGTACCACTGAGAATTGTACTTCTCGTGAAATAGTTTGCCAACCCCTATTCTATTGTATAAAAGTAAAATTGTATCATACTGTTTGTTCATTAAAACGTGAAATTTAATTTTTCATTGCTTTAAATCCACCTATTCTTCCTTTAAAAATCATTTGTTCAGGAAAAATTAAACAGTTTCGTTCTGTACATCATTTATCTAGAGAATTGATCGACAAACTGTGTACCACGAGTCCCAATAAAAAAAATGGGAAAGAAAAATTACAAATATGTATGCAAAATGGATTTATGTTCTCATGAAATTCGTTTAGCCACAACTATCTAAAGATCTTTTTAAACTTTTATTGTAATATAATAAATGAATTTTAAAACTTTATTTTATGCAGTAGATTGTGCATATACTATTATTTGCTATCCCGAGTTCCACGAAGTAATTTTATACTAGTTAGTACAATATTTTGAAACCTTTTACATTTGTGGGGGAAAAACACCTATAATGAAGAAGATAAAAAAAATTATCGACATATGAACAGATTCGATGCTAAAATTTAAATTTAAGCTAGAAGACCTACATTTTAGGTTACCAATTCATGCCATATACGCAGAATTTCTCACACAGCTATGAACATTTTTCATGCCATTCACAAAAATGTATTTAGAAAGTGAAAAATATTTTTAACGCGATAGGCAACAAAAACAAAATACAAAAACGAATTGAACACGGAATATGAAATGCTACTGCAGATAATTTCAAAAGCTTATACGTCGATAGTTTGTGTAAAAAATTGTGAACACATATCTCAGTTACTAAGTATAATGCATGCGTAGGTGACATTTGGATCACAAATTTATATTATCAATGAGTAAATAACATTAAAATTACATCATAAAATTTTTAATAAAAAAATATAATATTTTTAAAATTGTCTTTACATATAATATCAAAAATATGTTTATCTATATACTTTAAATATTATTTTAAGATATATTCCCTTCAGCGAGGAAGGGGATTCCTCAAAAACATGTTACAGTTCTAGGGATTCCAAGAGTTGAAAAAGTTTGACGATTGACCAATGTCCAGAAATGAAAAGTCTTTCATGGTCAAGATTCACTCTGCTGCTTTAACCCCCTCCCCCGAAAAAGAAAAAAAAGAGCTAACATTTATTTTACCAGTTTTACGACTGTCACCCCTCCCTTAGCCCCCCGCGTGTTCCCTTTCGCTGAAGGGGAGAATTTCATTGAAAAGGTTACCCGAGAGAGAAATTTATTGCCCATCTTGGGAGTCTTGAGACAAATATTTGTGCCAAAAATTTCGCAATAGCCAACGCCATCTAGATGTCATGTAAGGTGTTAAACTAATGGCCCGCCATCACCTTAATGAGTTCATCGTAGTGACGAATATGGGGAACTTTCTAAGGATCTTTTTGTTTCTGTTTTTAAACAAGAATTTGTGGTGAACTAGTGTTGCTTTCGTACACTTTACATGAAAAAAAAAATGTTGAAGCAAATTAAAGACAACACCAAGTCTGAGACTGTATTACCCTCTTCTGAGCTAAATTTTTTTTGAAATTGTTTTTCAATACAGCTAGTCAAATATCTTACAAATTTTTATTTAAATTCTTTTTTTTTGCTCACTTCGAATATATATATGTGTGTTTAATAATTCACGTTCATTTCATCTTTCAAGCTTTTTAATTTGTAACGATCCTGAATCTCCAGGACTTTCACGTAAATAATTAACTGTTTGCTTACTCGCCTAATGGGGATATAATCGTAACTTTATCTCTTAGAAATTAAAACCTCAGCTTATTTTAATTATCCTTTATGTAATCCCCTCGTACGATATCTTTCCACCAATCACAAGGTCCGTCCACGGAAATCATATGTATTTTGGAACTTCCGATCTGTGTTTCATATAAAAACTGAGACTCCCTGAAAAATGCGCACCATGCGTTGTATTTGTCACATTGTTATGTTAATGTCTGCTGCTTATATGTGCTTCCGTGTCCTTTGTTGTGCATAATCCTAAGTGTAATAAAAAATGGAGTATCTTGCTACAAAATGATTCCTCATCAATCCAACATCCTCTGCATGCACTTTCATCCCCTGCCAAATGATAAATAATTAATGCAAATGAATCATACCACCCTCCACGATATTTTTTTAAAAAAACTATGTATCGAAAAGAGGAACATTTAACACAAGATACTTCTTTTTTAGAGAAGTTTCCTGAATCTAAAATCTATTCTATACATATAAATAAAAATGAAGTGTCTGTTTGTAATTTGAAATTAACAGCTTTTTACTAAATGCATTTAAAAGTATATACGGTACTTATATGAAAAAATCTATTTTTAAAATTTTTGTCTGTCTATCTGTCAGTCTGTTTGTTCCGGCTAATCTCTGAAACGGCTGGACCAATTTTACGAAACTTTCACTGGCAGATAACTAATGTTATAAGGAATAACTCAGGCCACTTTTATTACAGAAAAAAAAATTAGGGTTCCGCGAAAATAAAATTAAAACCAAGGAAATGGTGAACAATATCCGTTTCTAATAGGGATTGTTTTTTTCAATAGGGATTATTTTTATTCAAAAGGGATTGTTTTATTTTGCGAGCCTTCTGTCTCAACGTTTCTAGCAGTTATATCAAACTTTTTTGTTTGATAAGATTACTGAGACTCGCGATAGTTCCCGTTCATGTCCGATCCTAATGATTTTAACAGTCTTCACTTACCCCTTGCTTGCGGCTTCGTTTCACCCTACCCAGTTCTCACCCCATCGACAGTGTCAAAGGTCACGAGTCCCTCTTCCCCCTGCTTGCAGATTCGTTTCACCCTACTGTTACTAAGACCTGTTTTGAACTGTTGCATCATTCCAATGATTTCATTCTCTCTCAAAAACACTGAGCAACATCAATTTTTCTATAACTTAGACAGCATTTAAACTTAAATCAGGAAGTTTTTGGGTTTTACGTCATTTGACTTCTTACAAGGCTCCGCATTTAAATAGAGTTAAGCCAATTTCATACCACTATTGTTTATTTCATTGCCAAACACTTCACAAAGCAGTCACAATAAATGTTTGTCTTGCAACAGTGATTGTACAAGTTTGAGTGTGAGGTGAGGGTGGCGATTGCAGAGCGAACAGGTTGTTTTATTTAGTTAAGTACGTAGATAGTTGTTTCTAAAATAAATACTTTTTATTACGTGTTAGGTGAAAAAGTGCACTTACTCCCTTAAATTAAGTAAGTTTATTCAAAACTGTAAATAACTTCATTTAACCTGCGCAATATCTATACATATAAATAAAAATGAAGTGTCTACATGTAATTTGAAATTAACAGCTTATTACTAAATGCATTTAAAAAAGTATATACGGTTCTTATATGAAAAAATCAATTTTTAAAAATTTTTTCTTTCTGTCTCTATTTGTTCCGGCTAATCTCTGAAACAGCTGCAACAATTTTGATGGAACTTTCACTGGCAGATGTTATAAGGAGTAACTTAGGCTACTTTTATTTTAAAAAATAAATTAGGGTTCAGCGGAAATAAAATTAAAACCAATGAACAATATCCGATTCAAATAGGGATTATTTTTATTCTCAATATGGATTATTTTTATTCAACAGGGATTATTTTATTTTGCGAGCCTTCTGTCTCAACGATTTCTAACAGTTATATTAAACCTTTTTGTTTGATTAGGTTGCTGCCGCTTGCGACATTTCGCGTCCATGTCCTTTGATCATAATGATTTTACAGTCCTCAACCCATTGACATTTCCCGTTCATGTCTTGATCCTAATGATTTTGCAGTCCTTAACTACATTGTCAAAGGTCATGCGTCCCTTTCACCCCCTTCCTTGTGGCTTCGTTTGTGTTCGCGTTTCACCCTACTTGCTACATAGACCTATTTTGATCCCAAAGATTTTAGTGCCCCATCGACAGTGTCAAAGGTCATGCATCCCTTTCACCCCTTGCTCAACAAAAAGCAAAGAAAAAATAAAACAAAAAAGAAACATAGATTCACAAAGTAGAAGAAAAGTTTTCGTAAACTCTGCGAAGTGAATAAACACTTTTTTGTGTGTTAAATTCCACGTGGACGAAGTCGCTGGTAATAGCTATTTAACATAAAATAAATGCATCAGAAAGTAATATTAACGTATTACACATCCAGATAAAAATTATTTACACTATTTTTAGCATTTATTACACAAAATTTGTAACAATGTATTACTTTTGCTGAGCAGGTAGGTGTTTTCAAAAATCGACCCACAAGAAAGTTACGGGGAGTCATAAATAATAATAACAATAATAAAAAAAATCAGCAATTATATCTAAAGACTTAAAATTGAGCAAGCATGGTTTTTTGTTCAGCTGAGTTATGTAAAAAGCTTTTTTTTTCTTGTTTAATTTATACAATTCACGTAAAATTAACTCAGTAAAAACTTCTTTATCCTTTAGTCTGTATTTTTTAATTTTTAAATTCACCCGTGCGAAGAACGGGTATACCAGCTAGTCGGTAAATAAAACTAGAGGCGAGGGAGATGCCTAGAATTTCGGTGTCGGAGATACGTGGGCTTAAAATGTTGAGAACCACTGAGCAAGAACGAAAACAGAATCTTGAAAATTATAAGATTAGACCAGTGCTTCTCAAACTTTCAATATTTGAGACCCAATATTCAATCATAATTTTCATCGCGCTCACTCCAGACAATAACAATGGATTGAATTCGATAATAAAAAAACTACAGTACGACTTTAACCTCTTAAGTGCCATCGGCGAATATACATGTTTCGTTAAGCCAATGCGTTAATTTCCCCGAACGAATATATATACGTCCTTCCGAATTACAATGTTTTCTGAACACTTCCATTCGTAAAATTATTCCGAAGATTTCGGAATGTAATACAATGACTTTGACGGTATTTGCGAAGGATTTACTTATTTCAGAAGATTTTCTTATTTATTTCTTTTCTCCCCCCTCCCATTACACCTCATAAGCGCGCCTACGGGGAAAACAGTGCATCAGAAAGTGAATCGTGTAACTTTTTATCGGCAGTTAATCGATTAGTTATAAATCGTTCAAATTATTAAGATAAGTATTAAATTTTGTACATAATTTTACATATGACAAGCCCATGGGGTGATAAGTAATTATTAAATTTGTTCCCGACTTAATCTTGTTAAATTAATTTCAAATACATTGTGCAGTACTGATACATTTATAAGTTTATTATATTAGTGTAAATGCGTATTTTATATTTTATTATGTCAGAATGTATTTTGTTTGTTTCATTTCGGTAAATTAATAATTTTTTTAAGTAATCTTTTATTTCGAACTTTTCAAGCGCCCACCTCGTAGGGTCATCACACCTTCCTAGGGGAGCACGCCCCACAGTTTGAGAAACGCTGGATTAGACTTTTAAAAAATGCTCTGTGTTTCAAACATCTCTTACATTTCTTTCAATATTACTTTTTTCAACATTTTTGTGTTCAGAATAAATTTCTCAGTTTTATAATTCTTTTAATTTTAATGGCATTCTCAAGATTCTGGTAAATATTTACTTAATATCCAATTACGAATATTTAATTTTGGTATAAAATGATATTTAATACCAATATTTCATTTTGGAATTTCATATATTAGAATTATGAAGGGTACTTTTTTACTTGCCATCTTACACGACAGTTTCTACAATATTTTTAAACCTTGAATGTTATGAGTAAATAAGCTTAAGTCAACTTTTTAATCTTCATATAGAAAAGCATTTGCACACATAAACAAGAAAAATCAATTAGATCACTCAAAGCTGTTCAGGTGTATAATACTTTAAAAATTATTTAAATTCAAACGGTCAAAGATGCCAGTAATATATATCATTCATTCGGATAGTCAATCTGCAATCTAATCGCAAAAGCGCCTTATCGTTAATGCAAAAAAGTTGCTAGGTAAATTTGAAGTATTTATCAAATATTTATTTCACTTTTTAAATAACAACTGAAAATTACGTAACACGATTTTATTAACGAAGTGTAAAAAAACTCTATAAGATAGAAATATAAGTTTTTAAAAGATATTAGAAGTTTTAATTCATTTAAATACAGTGTTCTCAAACTTTTTCCAACACACTGGTCCCTTTTAAAAGAATAATGTTCTTCATAGATTTCCGTACGTTTTCTATATAATATACAACGAGGTAAATTGTGGTTATATGGAGAGAAAAAACTATCAATCGAGACCTACTTACGCGGAAAAATTTTTTCTATGGCAGTGTTCCCCAACCTTTTTATCCCCACGCACCAGTCAACAATGGAAAATTTTACTGCGGCTTGCTGAGGAGGGGACGTTGATTGTTTATATTTTAGATTATTTTGATTTAATAATTTTAATTTAATTACATTTAAATATGTTTTCAAAATTAAATACAGTTACACACACACACACAAAAGAGTATAAAGTGATTTAAGGTATCCGACTACTTTCGGAACAGTGATTTTAAAAAAGCGCACATTGAATTGTCTTCATGATATTTAGTGTCACTTAGATTAGAATACATGTATAAAATTGTTTTAAGGACATTTTGACAAAAAAAAATTATTTAAATACAATATTTCGGCAAAAAATTAACTAAGAATAACCTTTTTTTCAAAATGTCCTCCTTTTGTGAAAAATGCTTCTATTATAATAATATTTTGCTGTTTATAGCTCAGACCTCTGTACAGAGGCTCAACTATGATTTTTGAAAAATTAGCATTATTTTCAGAGTTACAACCCATTGAAATAATTATCGGCGTTTTTTTTTCATAAAATTTCTTTCTTCTGTTGTCGTAAAACATGGATAAAAAAACCGACTTTTAAGTTATATATTTCAAAAATTCTAGTTGAGCCTCTGTACAGAGGTCTCAGCTATATACAGGCAAAATATTATTATAATAGAACCATTTTTCACAAAAGGAGAACATTTGGAAAAAAGATTATTCTAAGTTAATTTTTGCCCCAAAATATTATATTTAAATAAAAATTTTTTTGTCAAAATCTCCTTAAAACAATTTTATGCGTATATTCTAATCTGAGGGACACTAAATATCATGGAAATTATCCATTTATGTGCTTTTTTAAAATCACGGTTCCAAACGTAGTCGGACACCTTAAATCAGCACTACATCGAACCCCAATACACCCCTGGAACACTGGGTGGAACTTTTTTAATTCCTATAGAACTCCCCCCGGGCATGGCGCTCACAAGAGGGGTGTCCTAGGGATTCGGACACCACCCCATAGGTCATGATTTTTTTTTCGATTGGTTATAATCCTTTGCAGTGGCGCACACAAGGGGGGTATCCTAGGAGTCCGGACATCCCCCATAGTCCCTGATTTCTTTTCGATTGGTTATAATCTTATATATATATATTACGTAAAATTTAATTATGTATTTGTTATTAATAATTAATTTTATTAATTAATGCTAATTATTTATTCAATAATTAATTATGCATTGTATTTGTTCCCGAAAATCGACAAAATCCAAGTAATATGTTGGGCGGCGTATTGGAGCATAATACCAAAATGGTCGATTTTTGTCCCTCCCTCCCCCTTGAAACATTTTTGTGTACACTACTGCCTCAGGGTGTTCACCTGGACCCCGACGAGAACCCCTGATTTAAACGATTCAGTAGAAGTGTGGTGCGAGGACACAACCCATTTTACTTATAATACTATACGAAAGGATAGATGTAAAATCTCTGACAAATCCGACATTGTGAGTGGTATGGTCAAAAAGATTCCATCCTTCCCTACCTTTGAGTGGACACCTGGGGAAGACATAAAAGGTTAGAGGAAAGGAAGGAATGATTGATTGAACAGGGTCCAAACAGAAGTCTAAAAATAGGACAATTATGCTATTGAAGAAAAGCGGTTGTAACGAAATTCGAGTGATGTAATGGTAAAATAATCCAGGATCTGTGAGTCAGAATCAATTGTAAGAAAATTATACAATAAGAACTGTAGCATTTACCATAAATCTTTTTGGAAAAAAGAAATGTAATTAAAAAGGTGTAAAAACTATAAAATTAAAAATAAATTCATATTCTTCTTTAAAGCTCAACAGCCTTTTGCAGACCAAGACTGACTCGCTGATCTTCCTCCAGTTGACCCTATCAGTCGCGATGCTCTTCCATCGGTTGATTCCCATTAGTTTGAAGTCCTTTTCAACATTGTATAACCATCGATGTAGGTGGTCGTCCTCTGTGCCTGGTCCCTTCAATTTTCGAAAAAGTTACTTTTTTGTTAGGAAAAGCATTGGCATATCTGTACCCAGCCACCTAATAAGTGATGCTTTTGTAGTTCTCATAAGTCAGTTCCCCCATATTTGCCATATTTCATGCAAATTCCGTGTGATTCTAAAGAATTCTCTACTCCAATGTTGAATTAAACTACTTGGAGGCCGTTAAGCAGTCGAATCCTTGGGGCCCTATAGCCTGTTTTTGGAGCACTAACAGAAAACAGAACACGCTCTGGAGGGGCTCTAAAAAACACGGAACCTATAGACAATTGCCTACTCCACCTAATGAGTAATCCGGCACTGCTCTACTCACATTGTTCTCTTGAATAGGTCCAAAGATTTTCCTTAAGATTTTTTAAAATATGAGCAACTTTTCTTCCTTTGCTATATTGAGGGCCCAACATTCACTTTCATACAGAGCAATAGGTGATTAAAGTTTTATATATTCTCAGCTTATTTATAGAAGTAAACTTAGACTTAAATTGGTTTTTGAGGCCATGAAAGCTATTAGCCAAACAAATTCTATTGTTTATTTCAATTTTAATATCGTTGCAACATGAGATCAGAATTCCTAAGTAAGTGAACAAATACATTTGTTATACACGCCGATTTTAGCTGGCGTTGACATGAAAAGCCATTTTTTTTAAATATTCTTAAACATATATAATCAAGGAATTTCACATACACGCTAATAAACTACAATTTAGACCAGGGCTATCTAACCCAAATGACCTTGCGAGCCACTTTGGAAAAACATTACAATCTCGCGGGCCGCACATAAAAACATGTATCTTTATATGAGACTAGCTGCATGGTCCGGCTTTGCACGGGCTTTCTCTTTCCCTTATGACGCCAGCAATAATGTGTGTGTGTTTGTACGCGCGCAATGTGAGTGATTTCTAAAATTATTTCATTAAATTTCCCTTTT
Organism: Trichonephila clavipes; assembly: GCA_019973935.1. Lineage (NCBI taxonomy): Eukaryota > Metazoa > Arthropoda > Arachnida > Araneae > Nephilidae > Trichonephila > Trichonephila clavipes. The sequence goes on along the minus strand of BMAU01019526.1, from coordinate 19,589 downwards.
TCGAAATTTGTTCCACATATTTTCGATTCCCGCTCCCTCTAGCTCGGTATAACACGGGTTTTTTTAGTGTAAAATTACTGCTCCCTCTTCCCCTCCCCCTCACAGATAAAATATAGCTTCAAATTTCGGTGTATGACTTTTAAAAAACAATATTGCATTAGTTAAAAAATTATTAATGTGAAGCAATAAAAAGAAAACGATTCTAATGCTAAGAGTAAAACAAAAAACTTTCAGCATTTTTTTAATAATAGTTAGTTTCTAAGAAACTAAAATAATATAATTAATTTAAGATTTTCATGAATCAATCAATCGTTACATATAGTTAGCTTAAAAATATCTCTGAAATGTATTTTTATCCAAAATAATAGACGATGTACTTTTAATTAACAAATAATTAATTTAGTAATGAAATAATAGAAATAATTCTACTAAAACACACACTCACACACACACGTATATATATATTAAAATCCATTTTCTATAAGTAATAAATAAAAGAAAAATGTACAGATAGCTATTGAAACGATTGCTTTTTTTAATGCTTGAATAAACATATATATATAAGTTATAAAAAACAGTATGGGGGGAAGCGTAGATATATTTTACACGTACTGAAAAAAAACATTCAAAAAGAAAACTGATAATTTGATATTTTATTTTAATTTCATAGTTTTTCCTTCCACTGTCATTGTTACAAATTTTGTGTAATGAACGCTTAAAATAGTGTAAATAATTTATATCAGAAAGTGTAATACATTAATATTACTTTTTGCCGTATTTATTTTATGTTAAAATCGTACCACCACCTCTCCCTTCGAAATCTCGAAATCTAGTTTTATTATGAAATAAAAAAAAATAGTGATTACACTGATGAACGGAAAAAATTAAAAGTGAGAGCGGACTGAGACATGGCGTAGACAAAACAAAAGGGATAAAAAAGATAGATGAATGCTGTCACGGGCTTTTTTGCAAATGGCAGAATTTTTCCCTACTTTCTTGACAATTGTCGTTATATTTTGAAAACTTCACACAATATCTTTATAAATTATAGCCTATGTGTTATTTTGATTTATAAGCTATATTATTGTAAAGTTTCATTAAAATCCATTCAGTTGTTTTTGCGTGAAAGACGGCCAAACATCCTCACAAACTTTCGCGTTTATAATATATATTAGGATTTGGAAACAAAAAAACATTTATTGGAGCGAAAAGTTTAAACATAATGGATTATTATTATTGTTTTCATTATTTTTCGTGTATACAGACATAGATAGTATAATAGTGTTTATATAAAATAATAATGCAATGATCAAAAAATTATTACAGTTGCCATCTTCTTGAAAATTACGGTGTTCCTTTTGAATTTATCTTTCGTTACTCATTGTTGAAATTTGATTATGCTGTCATCCACAAACGATAAGTATACATTGCCCTTTATCTTAATCGTCCAGAATATTTTTTTAAACTTTAAAAAACATCTCTGACTGCCTCTTGCTTTTTGGGCACTCCAAACAGAAAAGAAGGAGGAGGAGAAATGAAAGTCGCACACACAGAGAATCATGTACCATCCATTTTATGCATATGGCAATTCGGAATTTATTAAGAAAGTAATTTATTTTAGTAAAATTAAATGTAACTATTTGATAAAATATAAATCTATTTTAATCTAAAGGACATTCTATTATCAAAAAGGATTTATTTTAAAACCAGAACAGGTTAAAGGCAAACACATTGTAGATTTATATATATATATATATATATATATATATAAATTTCCCCTCAAATAAATTTCAACTTTAAAAATCTGATATTTAAAATTTTTTTAAAAAAAGAGTCGGTGGGCCGCAACCTACGTACTGGCGGGCCGCGTGTTGGACACCCCTGATCTAGACCATTTACATTAGCTTACATTTATTTCAGACCATAATTTATTCACAGTGAGCGTTTGAGTGTTTATTATCGTCGCATCAGTGCCGATTTAAGCTCTTTTTGGGCCCTGGGCACAGAAGATCTACAGCCTCCTTTACCCTGGGCCCAAGCGCCCAATGGATAAATTGACGTTGCGTCGCACTCTAAGGCAACAAAAGGGCTTTTTGTGACGGACCACGTAATTTTGAACCATGTTCAAGTGGCGAGGACGACACCTGAGCTGTCACCCTTCTCGTTCATCTTTTTGGAGTTGATTGGAAATATACGCGAATTTTTATTCCCCAAAAAGACGCCTAAGAAGATTAGTGGAAAGGTTCCGTACAGATTCGTCACAGGTTAACGGAATTTAAATCATTACGCGTGTACAGCAACGTGTTCAAACGTAATTGAATGTTGATCCTCCGACATCAAGATCTATCCACCAATGAGAAAAAACTTTAAAGGAAACGGGAACTTTCGTATATCCACTCTGGCAAGCATCCTTAAGTTTTCATGATAGAAGACACTGTTGATCGTGTGCGTTATTCATTTTGTAGGAGTCCTGATAATTATATTAGGTAAGCTAAAAACGACATTCCATTCTGTTCGAAGACGTCGCTGTACACGCGGGACTGATTTAAATTTCGTTAACCAAAGTATGCACTGCATTATTGTAATATTGTTATTGTATGGGGGCGATGAAATTTATGATTGGAAATTGGGTCGCGAATATCAACAGTTTGAGAAGCACTGCTCTAAGTACTAATGAAGGAAGAAAATCACTACTTATTCAAGGAGGAAAAAGCATTTACAGTCCCTGGCTAAATTATTAGACGCACTATAAGATTTTATGAAAAATATTAATTATCAGGTGATACTATAGTTTTTTTTTGTATTTATCAGATACAGTGTATGTTTTTTTGGTTGTCCATTTAATAATCTATTATTATCACAAATAAAATATCATCAGTAAAGAAAAAAATATGTATTTATTGACTCTTGAAAGAAAATAGGAACAAATATAATTAAATATTAATATTTTGTTGAGCCCCCTTTAGCCGCTATGAGAGCTTCAATTCTGCGCGGCATGCTATCAATACAAGACTGTACTGTCTTCTGAATTTGAGGATGATGATTTCACACGTGAATTATTCTTTCTAAGAGCAGCGTTTCATTTGTAATCACAACTTTAGCCACTTCTCTTTCCATTAACTCCAAAACGTTTTCGATTGGGTTCATATCAGGGCTATTACCCGTCCAATCCAACATAGGGATATTTTGTTCTGCCGAAAAAAGCTTTGATAGACCGAGCTGTATGGCAGGGAGCTCCATTTTGCATTAAAACGTATGGTTCTCCATTTGAAAACCATTCTTCCAGTTTCGGAATCAAGCGATTTTGCAAGACATCTTTGTACTGGTCTTGCCGCATCATACCTTTAACCACGTCCAGACGTCCAGGAACCCTTGCCGCTGATGACTGATCAAATCATAATTTTTGTAGGATGTTTCACAGTCAGAATGAAACTTTTCTCTACGACGACGATGCACAAACTGAGCTTTGTTCTACAAAATTTCAAATGTGCTTTTATCACTGAAGCAGACTTGTCAAAAATAAAATAATAATAAGTAAACAACTTTGCTGTTCTTTCTGTAATCACAGAAAATGGTTAAACACTTTGTTTGTGAATAAATTATAACAACATACCGATCTCCAGAAGTCCACATCTTTATCACGCCACTGTTTGGCCCAATTCAGACGATTTGCTTTCATTGCAAGGGTTAACTTGGGCTTCCTGGCGTGACGGAAGATCTTAAAATTTAAATCTTTTATTTTTCTTCGAACAGTGCGTCCAGATGCATTCACATTAATATCTTGGAGTTGCGATTTTATCATTTTTGTGGTAGCAAATCTGTTTTCAAGGCAAGTTTTCTTTAAAGATCTTTCTGACCTTGAGATGAAAATAGGCTTTCTGCCGCATTTTTTCTTTCTTTTTGGGCTCAATTCTTCCCCTGACTCAATTTTCTTCTTAATGCGCCGTACACTAGCTTCAGAAACTTTCAACCTTCGTGATACTTTGCGGTTTGAAAACAATTTTGCATTCATTAGGGCCTTTACTTCTGCTTTTCTTACATGCTGAAAGTGTACTAACTGATTATTTAAACGCCGCACACGAAATAAACAAATAACTGCGTAATATAAAACTGCTAAATTAACAAACAAAGCACATTAACCCACAGAAACACGTCCGCAACTGAGGCATGCGTGAACTTGACTCGAGCAGGTTTAGACTTGTTAACGTTTATGTGAGAATTTATTAACTTTGTGTTGCCATGTGTGAAAAATAAATACAAATACAAAATATATAATAAATTTTCTCATTAAAACTCCATTTGATCTATGTTTAAATGTGAACATTTCGCACATAAACTTATATAAAACAATTAATTATTGAAAAACAGGAGTGCGTCTAATAATTTGGCCAAGGACTGTACTCTTAAATGCTATTTCCAATGTTAATTATAAGACAGACAACTCCTTAAGAAGTATGCTATATTTTAAATAAATCACTACTGTGTGCTACAGATGGAGGGGGGAGGCATCTTCTCATCCTCATAAAAATTTATTAAGGTATCCGACAACGCTCGGAACCGTGATTTTGCAAAAGCGTATAAATGGATAATATTTAAGATATTTAGTATCACTTAGATAATAAAATGTTCATAAAATTGTTTTTAGGAAATTTTGATAAAAAAAAATTCATTTAAATATAATATTTTGGCAAAATATTAACTTAGAATAATCTTTTTTCGAAGTGTTCTCCTTTTGTGAAAAATGCTTCTATTATAATAATATTTTGCCTGTGTATAGCTCAGACCTTTGTACAGACGCTCAACGATGATCTTTGAAAAATTCACATTATTTTCAGAGTTACAACCAATTGAAATAATTATTGGCGTTTTTTTCTTAAAATTTCTCCCCTCTGTTGTCATAAAACATGGATAAACCCCACTTCTAAGTTATATATTTCAAAAATTCTAGTTGAGCCTCTGTACAGAGGTCTGAGCTACATACAGGCAAAATATTATTATAATAGAAGCATTTTTCACAAAAGGAGAACATTTTGAAAAAAGGCTATTCTAAGTTAATTTTTTGCCGAAATATTGTATTTAAATAAATTTTTTTTGTCAAAATGTCCTTAAAACAATTTTATACATGTATGTATTCTAATCTAAGTGACACTAAATATCACGAAAATTATCCATTTATGCTCTTCTTCACGGTTCCGAACGTAGTCGAATACCTTAAGTGCTTTTGACTGTGATGAGTTCTACTCGGTTTCTCTACTAATTCATTTGGAGAAAATATTCTTTAACTCTGATATCAATTTAAAAACCACTTTCCTACAGATGACTTGATTTATGCAAATACAACTACTATTTAAGTACCAATCGTTGAGTAGACGGGGTAATGTTTAAGAGTTAATCGTAAGCTAAAATGCAAATGTTCGTAAGCAGCGACTGTCAGTAGCGTATCGAATAATAGAAGGAGAAATCCACCGGAATAGTGAAAGGCATCAAACCTTGCAGTTGAACGAGCTATAAGGATGCGAGAAGAATCATAAAAAGAGATTTAAGAGAGATAAGTAATTTTGATAATTTAGCTATCTGATTTCGGGTTAAGATTTCTTATTGCTCCCAAAGTTTAGCAATAAAAGTGTATTTTATAAAGTGTTAAAGATTGAATAAAATTAGTTATTCTAAGATCATGTCTGCTTCTCTTTTCCTCAAATCCTTTTCGAGACAACTCGTCAACAAATAATGTCTTGCTTGTCATACTCAACTTTATTTAAAATTTCTACAAATCAGCACTTTTTTTTTTCGGAATAAACCCTTGTCCTAGATTCTTGAGAGAGTCCCCCAGTTTAGCCAGCCCTCAAATGCAGCTGTTTAAGTCAAGCCGTTCATCAATGGCATTGGATGTACTTCCTGAATGGTAGAAGGCGAGTGTGCTTCTGCTTTTTGTATGTGTACAGCTGCTTCCATTCCTGGATTACTTGTCATTCTTACGAAGAATAGGTTTCCTGGACAGTCTGTGCTTTAATTTCTGTTTAGCCATTTGACTTGCCATTTTTATTTATTACGGAGAATATTTTATTATTTAATAGCCACGCTAGGTGACTGAGTCACCCCAAAGTTTTTTTGTTTTTTTTACAATTCTTTTTATTGTGTACACGATAAAAATCAAAATTCCAGTGAATAATTTATATAACTACTTAATAACTTCCCCTTCTTCCTTTTCTTTCTACAGCTAATGTGCAACATTTCAATAATAATACTAGAGATATATTTTTTATCTTCCTAGAATTTTTCTCTGGGTCTGAGTTTTATTTTTTATTTTTTTTCTGAAAGAGTAGTATTTTAGGTTTAAAAAGAAAACGTAATAAAAAATCTCTCATCGGGAGGATTACAGCAAATCAAACCAAACAAAATGGTTTTTTTTATTTATTTATAGGATCAGATATATAGTTAATAAACGTATCAAAGTGGAAACTTTTATTTTTGATTAAGTAATATCGCAGCTGATGTATAATTTAAGGGCAGTCGGAAAGGTAAAATTTGATTTTTTTGACAATTTGAGATTTTTACATTTCCACATAGTACAGATTTTAACCTTTCTAAAAATACCTTACTTTAACCTCTAGGGTAAGTAGAAGCCCTAAAAACCTATTTTTAAATAATCGTTGAAACTGGGCCACGCCCATTTGACAAGCGTAAAAGTAAACAAAGTTTTTTGTTTTGGCTTAAAAGTTGAGCGTCTGGTATAAATCAAAACATTTATCTTTTATTGTATAAATTGAGCCTTTTATTATTTTATTTCCTAACCCATTTGAAACTTCACTGTATTTTTAACGGTCAAATCAGTGTTTGTTTACACTTTCAAAACTGCGTTATAATTTTTGAACTCGCAAGTATTCTTTAACATTATTAAGCTTAAACTTTCAAAAAATTGCTATAATATATCGACTTTACCATGCCTAGAGCATCGACTAAAGTATTTAAGAAACGAAGAGGAGTTTTTAATAAAGGAAGATGTAATAAAAGTAATGATGGTTGGGGTGAAAGCAATTCTACTGTTCCAAAGAACAATCTGCTGATGAAAAAATTGTGCTGATGGTGCAAAGCTTTGTACTAATGAAACTGAACTATCTGCCAGTGAGAGAAAAATTGTAAACATGGATATTTCATATTCGGATGAGGCTTTTTCTGGTTTCAGAAATGTTATTGTGGACATTAACCTTTTAGCTTGTGTGTTTTTTGAAGCTGTAAAATGTATAAAGTGTGAAAAAACAGGACTCAGGTTGCACCTCAGTGAAAGTAACTGTGGTGAAGCTGTGAAGTTTCACTTAAAATATCCTTCTTGTAAATATAACTATACTCTCTCTTTTTTTTAACTCCAAGAAATGCGATAGTTCTGAGAATTACGAACTGAATACCCGGCTAGTGTATGCTATGCGATGCATAGGTAAAGGTGCTGAGTCTGCTAGGATGTTTTGCGGTATCATGAATCTTCCCCCGCCACCCACAAAATTCTCAAAGTACAACCACATTTTACTGCAGGCAACAAGAGAAACCTGTGAACACAGTATGGCAGAAGCTGTTCGTGAAGCCGTTGATGAAAATGATGGAAAAAGGGACCTTGCTGTTGCTGTTGATGGTAGCTGGCAGAAGCGTGGTTTTTCTTCGAAGAATGGCTTGGTGACAGTCACAAGTGTTGATACCGGCAAAGTTATAGATGTCGAAGTTTTTTCAAAACATTGTATTTGTCCGAACAAAACCAAGCATCTTCAAAATTGTAAGAGAAATTTTGAAGGCTACAGCGGTAAGATGGAAGTAGCTGGAGCTCTATCCATTTTTCAGCGTTCCCAGTCTCTCTACAATGTTCGGTACACAAAATATTTAGGAGATGGGGACTCCAAAGCGTTTACTTCTATTGTCGAGAACAAAGTATATGGTGACCATTGCTCTGTCGAGAAATTAGAATGCATAGGTCATGTTATGAAAAGAATGGGGACACGTCTTCGACGCTTGAAAACTAAGATGAGAGGTCAAAAACTTTCTGACGGAAAGCCTTTATGCGGAAGAAATAGATTGACAGAGGCAGAAATCGACCGTCTGCAAGCATATTATGGTCTAGCTATCCGCAGAAATTTGTCTAGCGTGAAGGACATGCAACAAGCCATATGGGCAATATTTTTACACAAGCTATCAACCGATGAAAAACCTCAGCATGGATTTTGTCCCTCTGATTCAGATACGTGGTGCAAATTTAAAAAGCAGAATTGCTTGGGGAGACTTATCATCACAAAAATAGTTTACCTGTGGATGTTGTGGAGGCCATGCGACCTGTTTTTAGGGATTTAGCTAATCCAGAATTGCTAAAAAAGTGTTTACATGGAGGTACGCAAAATCCTAACGAAAGTGTAAATAATGTAATATGGTCTCGGGTACCGAAGAAAACATTTGTACAATTAGAAGTTTTGTCACTGGGTACATATGATGCAGTTTCCTCATTTAATATGGGGAATGTATCAAAACTAGAAATTTTGAGAAAAATGTGTATTGAGCCTGGTGATTACACGGTACAGGCGATGGAGTGCCTCGACAAACAGAGGCTGTTACGAGCAAAATACTATTGTTTACAAAAACAAAGGAAGTTAGGAAGGAAAAAAGACTTAAAAGGAAGAAAGAAGATGATGAGCTACTAAAAAATGCTGATGATTTAGAATATGGAGCTAAAATGTTTTAATTAAAAAGTAATTATACGTTAAAATCAATTTTTCTCAAAATATCAATTTTTGATGTTCGATGTTCCTTTTCTTAGAAACTACTGTTCACAGGTATGTAAATTTTTTATGATATATTTATAATGATGGCTAATATATACTGAAATGAGCTTTTTGTAAAAAACCCCAAAATTTATTTTTTACAAATTTTTTTATGTGAAAAACGGGTTAACGTAAAATATGTTTGATAAAATATTTTATAAATTATGAAAAAATTCAAAATTAGCTAAAAGCTCATTTGAGTATAATGAGAAATATGTGTATTTTAAATATATGAAAAATTTCAAGCATGTACATGTAACAGATTTTGAGAAAATGTACCTCGAAAACAGCCAATTTAACATTGTCGGTATAGAGGTTTCCGACTGCCCTTAAATACATAAAGGTATGAAAAAATATTTAAATTCAAGTATTAAAACTATTTGTACTATGTAGTTATGAGTTCTGTGTCAGTCACTGTTGGGTCCAACGAGTCACCAAGATATGGTCAGAGCATCCCTTTTAGAAGTTACCCTTTAAGGTGGTAGCAATAAAAGATAGGAGTTGTTGGAAAAAATTCCAATTACATGGGAAAGTTGTAAAATAGACTGGAACAAGTTACTATGAATGGATCGCTCCCCCCTACCAGTAGGAAGACATGTTAGCTGTAAAAATAAGCGGAAATGATTTGAATTGGAGAGACAAACAAAACATTTCCCTTGTATAAAAAGGCCATCTACAATATTGAGGAATTTCTTTCCTTCTTAAAAATAATAACCCGAAAAGAAAGTACCAGAATATTGAACAAATTTGAAGCCTGATAGTAAATGAAAAATACGAAAGAATTACTTTGGAATCAAGAAAATAATAAAAGTTAAGAAAAAGCGCTGGTGATTTAATTTTTCTTTCGTATGAAACTGTCGACTTCCTTTCAACCCTTTATCTACCGCATTATGATTTAGAGCAGTTTTTTTCATGCAATATTTTTTGAATCACTACACACATTATCTTTTCTTCCCGCAATTTATTTAAAATGTATATAAACTAACAGTATTTAAAATTGAATGATTGGAGCACGAAGGAACACAGATACCTAACTTCATGGTATTCAATGGTTATTTTATACAGATATTATATTGAGCATATTTAATAAATATCTTTTTATTTTATTGCTAATTGTAAAATGTAATGGTTAGGAAGCCAAAAGCACCGAAACTTCAGACATTTATTCTTAATAAATAAGGTGTTATTTGAATTCCTTTTTATAATCAAAAAACAAGCTTTTGAAAATCATTCCCAGCTTTTCCAAAATTTTTATTAAATCCCGTCAGCATTTATTTAAAACTGTAAAACTCTTTCTAATACATGATTGTACCTTCGTTTCTATCAATTTACTCTAAAGCGAATTTTATCTTGTGACACGCATCTGAGTTAGTTTTTAAGTCGCGCGCGCGCGTCGGTTACACACGTTTCATTACCGAAATCAATACATGCGATTCTTTCATACAACTCATAATAATTTATCTTTAGAATAATAAACTATTATATATATAGTGATTCTTTAATTTTGCAGCAATCTTAAGTTTCAAATAAAATCCGTCCAAGATTAACAGTTATACGTAAATTTATCATTCTACTAAAACGAAATATTAGTATAATCATAAAATTATGTGATGAGATTGTCAGAAAGATAAACAAAGAACTGTTAATGTAAGTTTGAAAAAAGTAATTGTATTTAAGACAGAGACTTGAACTAACCAATTTTACACGGTCCAATAAAAAGCTATTCTTCTATTTTAATACGGCTGATTTAATTCATTGATTTAAGATCGCTATTTGTTTTGTGGAAGGCTGAATTCATCAATTAACTGCAGGTTTTATACATTTCAGAATCTTCAAAACGTTCGTATCTGGAAAATTATTTCTTATATAGTGATAAAAAAAGTTTAACACGTGGTCTAGTATTCCAAAAAAAATTAACATTTTTTGTGTGCCACGTAGCAACGCAGCTAAATAGCAAAACCAAGATATGAATACTTTTTTTGTTTGGCTTGAAAACTTTTTTGATTCTAATACTGCGCGATTAACGAAAACGAATTCGAGGAATCTCGCCGAACGCACTCACTATGACAGGTATCGAAGAAATAACGGATTTCTATAATTACTAGTATATTTTAAAATGAAAATTTGTATGCTTTTTGTTTTATTTTTTAAAAAAATAAAACAAACATTCCTAATTTTATTTTATAAAACAGCTATTGTTTTTTAAAAATGTATTGTGTTAAATATGCAAACTTTATTTTTCTATGAAATATGACTAATGATATATACTTATCGATGCGTTAAATACCTAAATCAACAGTTACAATCAGGATGTGGTCAATGATAAGGGAATGTTAAATCTGAACATATTTTGATATGGTTCTTTAATTAGGATTCATATAAAATTTTTTGGGGCAGATACTACACTTAAATAATGATTTTTCTTCCCTCTGATTAATTCACTCTACTTTTTCACTTTTAATAATGTTATATTCTTTGCATACTTCACGGTGATTTGCAAATGATTGAGAAGAAAAATAAGTATTTCTACAATAAATAGAACATTTTGAATATCCTTCATTATAACAGGCGTACCTCAAAAACAAATTGGTTGCTCACTATTATCCTAATAATTCAAATATATAAATGAATCTCTATTACATGATTTTTTTCTCTTTATCATAACTGATTTTGCTACAACCTTCATGATTTTTAACCCTCCAAGCGGTTAGCAAGGAAAGTTCCGTCATTTTAAAGATGCTTCGAAAATGCACTGCACGAGTTTTTTTGCCTTCGAGTAACATTTTCAAAAGCGGTTGAGCCGCACTTTTCTGAAATCCCTTCCCCCTTTTAAAGGTTTAACATCTTGAAAGATAATTAGGGACGGTGGAAGCAACACAGCAGGACACTGATAGGAAGTTTTATGGCTCGCAGGGAACCCCGTGTTTTGACTCTGGAGCAATCGTAAAAAATCGGGGGGAAATATCTTTACACCCCAGGAAGTGTTTGTTTGTTAGCTTGTATTTTAAAAGTTTGAAAAGTCTCAACGCAAAAGTAAAATATATTACAATTCCCTTTTGGTTTCATATTAATTTAAAACTGTAACAAGTTGGGGAGTGTGTCAGGGCAATCTGCTATTTAATATCGTTAGACAAATTTTCTCTTTTTAAGTATATCCATTTGCTTCATTTTTCTTATCTTAATCAATGCTTTCTGTTTTTTAAACCTCATTATTTCATAATAAGATGCCACAAAAAATTAATAAAACACTAAACACTTTAAAATTTGAAACCTTTTCAACTTTCCAACCGCTAAAAATGAATAAATTTATACTTCATCTAATAATTTGAAACATTTTCTTATACTTTGATAAAAATAATAACGAAAAAAGAATCTATTAGTTTTTTTTTCTAGACATCAAATCCCAAGTGTTCAGAGAAATTTACGTACAGTGCCTAATTATAAATTTTAAAAGACACCAAATTATATTTGACTTTTAAGTGCTTGAACTGTTTACATCAAAGACAACATGAATCTAATTTTCCTACATTTTGTTTGAATAAATGGTAATCAAAAATAACTGAAACATTTACAGTAATTTAAAAAATAAACATAAAAATATTTTTTCGAAATTCAAAAACATTCGACCGTATTCTTCAAAAATATCTGATTATGCAAAATTTTTATCTTTTTTTTTTAAAGCTAAAATAAGTACGTTTTTTTGAAATTTCGAAAAAAAATTTTATGTAAAAATCGCGAAATTTCGAAAAAAATGTTAAAAAATTATTTACCATAAATTCTAGCAATTCTTTGAGTATAATGTAAATTTCAAATTTTATTATATAACTTCTTTGGTATTTTTTAATATGTTTCGAAGATTTCATACAATTCAGTTGAAAACTGCATACTAAGAGCAAAAAATATACTAAAAAATTGACGAATATACAATTAAGTTTTACATAGAAGCCCAACTGAGAAGCTAAAGCGTAGGAATGAAAAATTTTGAGTATATCTGAAGTAGTTTTCGAAATATTTATTTTAAAGTTCAGAAAATTTGTATGCGTTATGTTATACTTAATATTAATTAAATGGTTAAAATAATATGTTAATAATAGTCATGTAATCGTTTGATGACACATTCATATACTAATAAAAATTATAATGGTCATTGATGCGAATGTCAAGAATTTTATGTAATTTTTAATTCAGACATTAAGATATTAATGTAGAAAATATAAAACGACCATTTAAAATACATGAAAAGTGTAGTCTGCTATAAAATGATCTTGGCAAAAACAAAATACGGCATTTTCACTTCTTATGGCAGAGCCGGCTTAGTCAAGGGTGATATGGAAAAACAGAGAGGGAACCGCAGTTTACATGGATGCCGTTCTAGCTTTTAAAGTTCTCAGGATAAATATATATATATATATATATATAATTACAAATATGCAAAAATAAGTCTTGTAATTTTCCATACATTTTTATAACAACGAATTGTGGAATTGGCTTCCAATACATTGTTGTGTTTGACAATATCTAAGGTAACCAACCCTACTTTAGATAGATTTGTACTACTTTTTCGTAACCGTATTCCTTTTAAAATTAATTCGTGCAGCCAAAATATACCTTTTGCACTCTTAAAAATTTATGTAAACTATAACGGTTAATTTTAATTTATGCAACTTGTGAAATGTTCATATTTAACCATTTCCGTCTAAACAATTTACATGAAAAAAAAGTTTGGACTCCCTCATTCATTAGGGAATTATATAATATTCTAACATTAAACTTTATTTTTCACCGAATAGGGTCGAGTGGTAGTAGCTATGACACGACTATACAATTTTTAATACATACAATCAACATAAGGTAACCAGAATTAAAGTTTACTTTTATTTGAGTGTTTTTTGGTCTTTTTAAACTATATTTGGTTAATTTACCTACACCATTTCATGCCATTCCAGCGCCCCCTGTTCCGAAATATTGACCACGCGAGGGCGCTGGTGTGCGCAAATCTGTATTAAAATTGTAAAGATCGTGAGTGTGTGTAACTTGTATCGTAGAATGTAAGCCGCATCGCGGCAATTCGTATCTAATTAAACATTATACCCAAATTATCTGATGGAAACTGCTTATTGTGTACTGTCTAACTAATTCGCCTGGATACACACTCCTTTCGTTTCAATATAATTATGGACATTGCTTCGTTTATAATTCGCTACACCCCCTAATTTTTGGGGGGACTATCATTGCTCCTCTGAAAGCCTCAAACACCCACAAGGAGGCGTTATCGCCCACGTTGAGAACATATACTTTAAACCACATCTCCTTTCTTTTATTTAAATATCAATTTGACAAATGTATGGCAATTAATTGCTTAAAAATCAAATTATGTGTTGAATTTTTAGTAATCAGTCTGGCGCACACACATACGCTTCTTAACACAGTGCAAAAATACCTTCACAATACATCAGCCGCTATACAAATTAACTTTTTTTACAAAACACCAATGTGACAAGAGTAAAATGTTTTTCCTTCACTGTGTGGTTGATTAAATCGATATCGGTTGAAGATTATGTAATTATACTTTTTCCTAAGAAATTTGAAAATACAAATCCGATGTTAACCATGTTATAAAAAATTATTACCGTTAATATATAATATTTAGTTTGTGTAATACCACTTTTTTAAATACGAGAAATAACTTTAAATTTTTTAAACTGATTTAGTTGTTCGTAAGGGATTAGTGTACTTTATTGAATGCAATACAGTATCTTCTTCCTTATCAGTAATTGTAATGGCAGAATTGAAGTGCAGCTAAGATGGTAGCCGAGATAGCCTAGTGATAGGTCTCACGGACTCGTAGCTGGAGTGTTATGAGTTCGAGTCTTGTGCCGCTAACCTCTCACTGTTTAGAGGAAACCGCTGCATATTAAATTAGTCGCGGCTCATTTGTCTTGCCTTAGTGTGGTTGAGGCGATTGAGACATGTTCTCGGTCAATTTGGAATATTAGGGTAAATAATCAATGTTCCGACGTCGAGAAAGAAGTTTCGCTTCCATGACGGGGCATTCAACGCACCATTTTTTATAATTCTAGAAATTTCTTCAACCCTTTTTAATTGAAAAACTTACGATAGAATAGAGTACTAAATGAAATGAAATTATGTGCTCTATTTCTTCGTCAAAAATGAAAATTGTACAAGTGAGGTACTTGTTCAGATATTGTTCACGTCACTCGTGCAGAGCTCAAAATCACAACGTCCAACTTCACACACTGCGAGCTTTTGCATCGATGAAATATTAGAGACCCTTCAAATCCAACAACAGCCCATTGAAATAAATTACAGCTTGCTTATTACGGCGGGAGATGGGGGGGGGAGCTAATCAAAGATCGCAGTGTAGCGAGTTTGATATACGAAATGAAGATTATCATTTTCCGGTGACAACTTATAATATTTATGAAATAATAATTACATAATATTAAAATTACCATATCTTTGTAAGTTAAAAATATAACCTAGTCACTTGGTTACCTAGAATTCTTGGCAGCCCCCATGATGCGGGGATTGAGGAAATTTAGCGCGTTTTCTTGCTCTCATATTCAAAAATGAATACAGGATGCTTTTTTCTGGTTCAAATCGCATTACCAAAAAATATATATATTTTTAATTTTTAAAAAATGACAGAAACCTAAATTATGTTGGAAGAAAATATAATTATTTTTCAACTTCTAACGCCCTATTTATTTCATTTTTTTCTCCTTTTTTACTCTTCATTTTGTTTTAATTTTACTGTGACTGAAATATAGGGGAAATGACTGACATACAAGATTGCCCAAGGCAACTTAACAGCTAGCTGTAAACGATTGATCTCTTGGGTCTTACTTGACAAAGGAACCGAACTAAGTCAGAAAATTGTCCCCGTTTGACCTCCCAAGTTTTCAAAGGGGGAAAGGAAACAAGTATGTTGCATTTTTAAAGCGAATGTCAAAATAAGAGTAAACGCTTTCGAAATAACTTTTCAGGAGGAAGCTAACCACCCAGAGGGTTAAAATATGTGTTGCAGATTAACAAAGTTTGGGAACCTGATAACACTATAGAATCACTTACCTCATATTTAAGCATATTTATCTTGGTGTCTTCTGGAAAAAAAATTTATGACGAGATCGGTTAAACAGAAAGTTGCACGGCAGAAGCCAGAAAATAAATTTATCAAATAATATGTTAGAAACCTGGAAAATCTAAAATATGCAATTATAAAACTTTCAGAAAATGAAAGTATAAAAACAATCGAACAATCACTTAGCAAAAACTAGAATGTCCCTGAAAGGAAAAATTAAACATGCATAAAATCAAAGCACAAAATATAAAAAATAGTACAATTAAATAAAGCAAAATTATAATTAATAATTACGAAATATATCAGTAAATCCTCAAGTTTATAGTTTGGCAGAAGCTAGAAAATGAATATACAAATGCTGAAACCCTGGAAGATTTAAAAAATAACTATTAACAGAGTATGAAAATTGTAAAACTAAATAGAGGAAAATAAACACATTAAAATAAAGCAATTCAATAAAAAATTGAAGATTAATACAAAATTAAAAGAATCAATGTAGTAAAAATAGTAACCACTTAACACATAAAGAGTAAAATAAAACAATTCAATAAAAAAAGGAAGATTAATACAAAATTTAAATATGGTAAAAATATTAACCGCTTAATATAAAAAGAGTAAAATAAAACAATTCAATGAAAAATGAAAGATTAACACAATATAAATCTAGTAACAAAAATATTGAATATCGTTATAATATTAACCGCTTGATAATGAAGCAACCTTATGCCAGGAGAGCTATTGCCAGAATGATGGTGTGGGGTTATTAAGGCCGAACGATACACTTGGCAATTTTTGAAAATAGGCCAAAAATGTAACAGTAACCCATCTAGTTCATACATTATAGACTTAAGTGCCTCCAACGAAATTGAGCCTTACTTGTCCGGTCTTAAGGGTTCCTCTTATCTGTCAGTATCTTCGCTGTAGCTGGAATGGAATCCAATATGGCGGCCTAACGGTAATTTAATGATACACAATAATTTTAAAGAATTGTTTGAAGAGAATACAATGAAAAGTATTTCAAATAAAGGACATAGGAAGACATTGAGAATAATCAGTCAGTAAATAATGAATATCAATAATATTTAATAAAAAGTAACATGTAGTAATAATAGCATTATAAGCAGCATATAATAATCTTATATTATTTTATCGTAATTATATATAATATTCATATTGTACGATTTAATAGCAGGTATCAGAAATAATAATCATATAATAAAATTTAATAGGAATTTTAAAAAAGAATATTCGGCGAATTAAAAAAAAATAAAAATAACGCATAAGATTACTCGTATTACATAATTATAAAATAAACAACATAATAATTATAAATAAATAAGAAAATATGTAATAATATTTACAAATAAATGTTAAAAGAAACAATTATAAATAACGAATATTAGATGATTATTAAAAAAGTAATAATTGCACTTTTGTATTACATTATGAATTAAATAATTACATAATGTATGATAAAATTAATTAAGAATTCTAAGTACAAAGTAGTGAAAGCTTGCAATATGAAACTGGCTCCGAAAGTTCCTTCAACGAATTACATCGAACGAAGAACGTAAAGATAAACATTTTACAAAAGTAAAATAAAACGAAAATGTTTTATAGCGATAGTGAAAAGCATAACCCTTATTTTCTTCCGAGAAAAAAAATATTCTAGTACTTACTCATTTTTGAAATATCCATATTCGAAAATAGTACAGAATTAGACAGAAGGAACAAACAGTAGAAAAATTACACTGAGAATGGTAAATTTTTACAGAAATTAGAAATTTTTATTAAAATCGTCTGAAATTAATAGGTTTACAGTGCGAAAAAACCAATAAAATTTATTTCTAATGTACGTATTCTCATTAAACCAACATCGACAGACGATAAAAATATTAAGGTAACCATATTGTAATGTTACCGCCCATCTTGGCAAATATAAACAACGACTTGGCGCTATAACCCCCGATTTCAAACTAGTACCGCAAAGCTATTAAATTATTTTAATATCCATATTTCGTAACAGATGGTGCTAACACTGCATTAAAAAAATTATCTGGGTGTATTAGCACTGTCTCGATGCACTCCTCGTTTTTCTGAAGCCCACTGTTTTTGGTTACAGTGAATATATGGTAATATAGATTAAATTAACTCCAAATAAGCAATCAATTATAAATGCCTTAATATAAAATTATAAAAGTCATCTCTTAAAAATTAATATTTATTGTTTTTTAATATATGATGCATTCTTTAATCTTTTATTTAATTTATTATATTCACTCTGAATGAACAGAGAAGATATTAAGAACTGAAATGAAGGGAGAACACAAACCTGGTAATGATAATGAGGTACTTTTTTGCCAAATAGTGAAAAGGATTTTTAAAAAAAGAGATATTGATTGTAGAAATTAATAAAGAATTTATAACGATGCACAATAAAAAAAATCATGAAAGCTAGGAAGCATCTTAGAAGATGGAAGATTTACGTTAGTTTACTTTATTGTTCGTTCATTTTATTCATTGCCTTCAATTCAGCTGAAGTCGTGCAGCCATCTGTTGGCAAAGAAATGAACGATTATTGTTCTAACACTTCGCAACAAGCTTTAAAAATTTAATTTTTTAAAATACCTATTTTAGATAACATGAAGAAAGTGTGCATGAAGATGTGTGCTACTGAAATACATACATACTTTGCTTTTAAAAATTGGGGAAATACAGTCGGACCTCTAAATAAAACCACGTTGCAAAATCCCGGAAAAAAGTTTGTTATACGGAAAATTCGTTATATTGAGGTTCATCTCTTAATATACTTTATTAAACCCCATAAAACAAGTATTTTTTAAATTCCTAAACACACTATATATTAAAAAAATGTAATTATTGATACCTTTTTCGTCAAATTAATTTATTTTTATTTCATAAATCTTACCCATCAAAAAAGAAAGGAAAAAAGCAAAGAAACCAAGAAAAAAGAATGTCGGAGAATTCACTGCATTTTCAATATTAAGAAAATAAATTTCTACTAAAATTAATGAATTTTGAGGACTTTTTTAATTTAAAACTTACCAGTAACATTACATACATTATTTTATAATTCGAATACGGGGACAAGAGACAATTCCAGCGAGGGTAAAATAGGATACCGAAGGCGTTTCTAGAGAGTTCTTGAAAAAACAAGGCCAGAACTCTGGTACTCTCGGCGAGTTAGTATCTAATAAAACCAGTTCAAGATTTTTGACCAACATAAAATGTATTAAAGAGAGAATAGCATGAGTTTTTTTTAGAAATACTTAAGAAAAGAGAGAGAGAGAGGGAGAACAAAAATTGAATCACAAAAGAAAAAGTTCGTTGTATACAGAAAATGCACTTCGCTATTGAGAGGTTATTTTACGAAGAAAATCGTGAAATGTTCAAGGTTCCAAGAAAAAGTTCGCAATATAGAAAAATTCGTAGTATAGAGGTTCGTTATACAGAGAGGTTCGACTGTATTTTTAAAATAAATAACACGAAAAGTTAACTTACAGATAGATCATGCACCTTCAATGATTATTGATAATTTCATCAAAGCCAATATATATTACTCTAACTGAATTCAAAGATTGATATGCCTCAGGGGGCTGCAGTAGCCCAGTGGTCAAGGTATCGGATTATGGCAGGCATGTCCAGAGTTCGAACCCAGAACCACTAAATAC